>JAMPIV010022505.1:0-424952 GCA_024509875.1 Oreohelix idahoensis | reverse complement strand
ATTCTTTGCTCCCCTTTCGGGCCCTGGTAACACACGGGTGATGAGCCGCTTGACGAACATATTTTCTTTGAGATTGGCGGTAAGTTTCCAGCAGCTCATTTTCTCTTGTGGAGGTCGTGGACGTATGCCGTCTTTCGGAACGCTGCTTCTGGATGTCTTGAACAGTTCCATTTGCTTCAAACTTATCTCTAATTCGAGTAATGGTGAGTCACGTTGGTGGATCTCTTTGAAACTCCTTTCTAAACTGTCTTTGGACATACGTTCTCGCACTTCCAGTATCACTTTAGCATAAATTTCCTTTCCTCAAAGCTTAGTCTCGTTTCAGCCATTATTTCAGATCAGTTACACCTAAAAAGAACACAAATTTAGTGAGTTACGGGCTGTAAAAATGTGTATACATTTTTTGGGACACCCTATATATTTTGGTCATGCTTTTCATAGGACAGTCTGTACATAAACCATCAGAATTCTTTGGCAAACTAAATATACAGTAGAATTCTGATTATCAAAGTTCGTGATAAGGTTTGTTAGGATATTTAAATAATTGAAATTGAGGATAATTGGATTAAGTGATAGAAAACACTCTTATCCACACACATACACAAATTAAGCCACACAACATCAGCAAACAATGGAAAAATCAGCTGAAGAAAATATACTACTGGACAAAAGTTAAGAGCCGCCATTTAGTTTAGACAAGGTTTATATAATTCTTCGTGAACAGGGTCGATTTTCCAAATGTCCAGTAGCTTGAAATCTCTCAAGAAGTCTCTGAATGGTAGAGTGGGATACTGCTAAACGTCTTGCAACATGACAAACAGATTGACCATCCTGAATCCATGCCATGGCTCGACCACGGTCTACAGTGCTGAGACTTCTCCTTGGTGGCATGGCTAATGCAGTGATCATTTCGACCACTTGTCATACTGATTTATTGCATACCAACGGTGAACACTCTTTACCGATGATCATTTTCCACGTGCATTCAAATTCAACTCACTTTTTCACCTTTTGAACTAGTGGGGCGTGTTGCAAAAACCACGAGTGTTTGCAGCAACAATGGCAATTTTCACGTGCAGGTTAAAGTGACCCAGTTTTTGGACATTTAAAAAAAATTAACCTAGTGCACACAGAAATGTATACACATTTCTCTGAGCTCAGTTTTAATGACATTTTCACTTGTCTTTACAGTTTGCCAATCAATTATATAAACCTTGTCTAAACTGAATGGCGGCCCTTAACTTTTGTCCAGTAGTATAGTTTTATTAAGGAAGACATGTAAAGACCTTGAGTTGGTGACATGATACAAGTAACTTGCTGAAGGCCTATGCTTCATAGGGGACACATAGAACAAAATATCCCCTCAAGTTGCCTATTCAGCTAATCTTTTTGTTTCTTTTTGCATAAACCATTTGTATATTGCTTTTTCTACTTTGTCGTTTGTCAGCATTTTCTCCCTCTTTTTTTCTACTAGATCTACCATATTTACTTTCTAATACAGTAATGAACTGAAGAATTGACTCACTATTCTTTTTGGTGTCAAAACGGTGGCCGTCCATGAAAATTAGAGTAAATTGGAAAACGAAACTAAACACAACACTAAACTGACTACACTACAGCTGGGAATGGACTGGAATTGCAACAGCTCGAGCTAACTTAGTAGAGGGGTGCATTGCTTGGTTTTGGTGACCCACTTATTTGGCAGTTTAGGTCACGGGTTCAGATAACACTGACAAACAACATTTTTCTTTCTTATATAAGAATAAGTGTTCTTAGGTCAGTTTCTTGCGCTGATTTCAAATTTGAAATCCGTTTATCTCTATCACATCGGGTTCTTAAGATATTTGTGAATAAATATATTTTTGTGGAGTCAGTCCTATTGTATGGCTCTGAGACATGGAGAACAACAAAGAAAACAACCAAAAAGCTACAGACTTTCATAAATGGGTGCTTGCCTAGAATAATAATAATAATAAATTCTTTAAGCACCAAACACGGCGCATAAGGCAGAAACCAGTGTTCTCCAGGTTGTTCGTTGTGACGCCACTCCTCTTAGCTCTTGCACATTATTTAGGCCCAACGTTCTTCCTTCTCTTATTATTGTTCTTCTGAGTGTTTCTTTTGGTCTTCCTTTTTTCCTCTTACCCTCAGGAACCCAAGTGAGCGCCTGTAGTGGTATTCTGTTGTTTTGCATTCTTCGGACATGACCGATATATGACCATCGTCTTTTCCTTATATAGTCGGAGACATATTTCTGCCTAGACTCTTCTCTTATTTGTCGATTAGTCTTGAATTCTTTCCAACTGATGTTCATGAGTTTTCTAAGACATTTGTTCTCGAATGTATTCAGCTTGTTCTCCAATGATTTTGTTATTTTCCAACTCTCACAGCCGTTTGTTAACACTGAGATAACATTTGAATTAAACAGACGAAGCTTGGTATGTATATTCAATGATCGTAATTTCCAAATGTTAGATAATCTATTGAAGGCGCTAGCTGCCAAAGCAATTTTAGTATGGATTTCTCTTGTTGTGTCACCATCCTGAGTCATTTTACTGCCTAAATAATTGAAACTTTCAACTTTCTGTAGTTTTTCCCCGTTCAAGATGATATCAAAGGTCTCGTTAGAAAAGTTCATAACTTTTTTACTGTCGAGCCTGGTTCTGTTTCGGTAACAATAGCTTGTTTTACGATAGTGAATTGTTAACTCACTGATCAACCCTCCGATCCAACCGACCGATTCGAGGGTTTCGAGGTCAGAATAGAGGGATTAAAATGGTATGACAAGGTTTCCAACGTGGAACTGATGACAAGAACTAGACAAGTGCCAGTGGAACAAGAGATGAGAAGAAGACGATGGTGATGGATAGGACACATACTGAGGAAACCTGTTGATAGCATTACAAGGCAGTCCTTGTTCTGGAACCCCCAGGGCAAGAGAGGCAGAGGTAGACCAAGAAGCATATGGAGAAGAGAGCTGGAAATAGAGGTGAAAATGATGAGGAGAACGTGGAAAGAACTTGAGATGATGGCACGTGACAGGAGGACTTGGCATGTGTTTGTTGAAGGCCTATGCTCCTTTGGGAGTGGAGGGTTATGATATGATGATGATATTTTTGGGAAACCGTTATTTGCTCCGTTTCATTTTTACTATATAACTTATTACAAATTAATAAAATGCAAAATAATTCTACTTTTTATACTGCTAAAAGATGCATGACATGTTACGCTATTTTTCAAATAGTTACTGTATTTTGAAATAATTCTGAGCGAAATATGGCTTCTTGAAGTTGTAGAAATTCGGCTGATCTGTTCTGTTACGAGTGCGGATATTTTACCGATCGTGTTCACCAGAAAAACTTTACACCATTACTAAAGAAAGCATATGAACTGTATTTCGATTCGAAAGTTGATGATGCAAATAAATCTTGGAAGCCAAATGCAGTTTGTTCGACGTGCAAATACATTGGCAGGTTGGTTATGAAAATTGCCGAATCATAAGTCGATGCCTTTTGGAGTGCCAGTAATATGGCATGAACTGACAAATCACGCTACTGATTGTTACTTCTGCTTGACAAATATCCATGGTTTCACTTTTAAAACTAGAAAGTTTGTGGTTTATCAAATATTGAATCGATTTCAAAACCAGTGCCTCATGATCCAATCACGTGTCCGATCCCAGTTCCACCAGAACAATATCTGTTGGACGTGAATGAACCATCAGAAAGTGATAGTTTACCTGCTTTAGAAACTAATTCTGACTCAGATTATATACCAGTGAATGATGGTGTTCACTTAATTAACCATTCAGAACTTTCAGATCTACGGAAAGGTGATAAGTTTAACCTGCTTTAGAAACTAATTCTGACTCAGATTATATACCAGTGAATGATGGTGTTCACTTAATTAACCATTCAGAACTTTCAGATCTAATACATGATCTCGCTCTTACCAACGGACAAGCGGAATTACTCGGTTCGTGACACAAAGAATGGAATCTTTTAGCGCCCAATACTCCGATATCTAAATTTCGTCATAGACACAGAGAACGTGTTCAATACTTTAAGATGGATGATGACATTTGCTATTGCCGAGATGTAAACGGTCTAATGGTGCACCTCGGTCATGAGCACATAGTCAACAAATGGCGACTTTTCATCGACTCTTCCAAGACTAGTCTAAAAGCCGTGTTATTGCATAACGGAAATTTATTTTCATCAATTCCAGTCGCCTACTCTGTTCATATGAAAGAAACTTATGACAATATGGCTATACTTTTGGCAAAAATAAAGTACAATGACTACCAATGGCGGATTAGTGGAGACCTAAAGGTCAATGCAATTCTCACGGGCATGCAGACTGGGTATACTAAATTTTGTTGCTTCCTATGTGAATGGGACAGCCGCAACAGACAGGAACATTATGCAAGAAAGATGTGGCCTATCAGGGATCGTATGCATAAAAAATGTAATACACGAGCCATTAGTTAACAAAGACAGCATCATTTTACCACCGTTACATATAAAGTTGGGGCTCATGAAGAATTTCGTAACAGCATTAGATAAAACGAGCAAAGCTTTCACTTATCTTCGAGAAAAGTTTCCGCAAGTTAGCAATGCAAAGATAAAGGAATGTATCTTTGTAGGACCTCAGATTAGGAAAGTTATTGCAGACAAACAATTCGAGAACTTGTTACATGGTAGTGAACTTCGCGCATGGATGGCATTCAAATCGATCGTCGATAACTTTCTAGGAAATCATAAATCGGTCGACTATGTGCATATTGTTAAGCAGTGCATAGATGCATACAGAATTATGGGCTGTAACATGTCCCTCAACATCCATTTGCTCGATTCGCATCTTGACTTTTTCCCTGACAACCTTGGTGAAGTCTGCGATGAACATGGAGAACGATTCCATCAAGATATCGCCGTAATGGAGTCACGTTATCAAGGACGGTGGAGTGTGACCATGCTTGCCGATTATTGTTGGATGCTTCATCGCGATGTACCACATGCCATTCACCGACGAAAGTCGACGCCAAAGAAATTCAAGCCTACATAACTGTTATACTTCTTGTACGAATGATGTTGTAATACTGTATGTGTTGTTAAAAAACTTCAATTGCGTATTTCTAGAGATCCCGACCTGATAGAGAAAAACAAGTTGCATATTTAAAAACAGCGCATTAAAATTGACCAGAAAAACATAGAAATGTTAGAGAAAGAAAAAAAAAATTTTTTTTGTTAGCCAGTGTAATCAGAGTTCTGCTGTAGATATATAGCTCTGTTTTTTTTTCTTTCAGAACTTTCTTCCTTTACATTTTTATGTTTATAATTGTTTGTGCCAGTGCCATAAAGAAACCCACATATTCCTCAGAACTTTAGATTTTATTTTCCTTCTGACATGTTTTTAAAAATATTGTCATGTTTTTCATAGAGCTGTCAGTGCAGAAGCCATTGATTCTAATAGTGCCAGAATTCTTTGACAAAACTAATACATTTTTTTATGTGGCCTGTTCTCGTTTCTCCGCTAGCTTTAGTTTCCTGTTACCCGAGCCTATGGCCTTGCTTTGCCTTTTATTTTTGTTAAATCTTCTTTGCTTCTTTTTTTTTTTTTTTGGAACATGGGCCCACTCTTGTAATGGTAATTTCTGTGCAGCAAGTCACATGATGTGCTCTTGTAATGGTAATTTCTGTGCAGCAAGTCACATGATGTGCTCTTGTAATGGTAATTTCTGTGCAGCAAGTCACATGATGTGCTCTTGTAATGGTAATTTCTGTGCAGCAAGTCACATGATGTGCTCTTGTAGTGGTAGTTTCTGCAGCAGCTTGTTTTATATGATGAGGTTGCTAGCCTTTTGCACAACTTTCCTTAGTAGCCTTGTATGGGTGCAATGGTTGTGTTATTTGCATACCAATGTTGGGCCCCTTGATCTATTTAAGTGCTGTTAATTTCTTCTCTTCATTCATGCTTACTTTAAACACACAACAAAAGTAAGTAAAATGTAGGCAGTTATAAGAAAGAAAGAAGTAGAATACTAGAAAACAGAAAAGAAAGAAATGTACTCATAATAGGCACCCCAGGCTTCTTTCATACATTCATTTTCTTGCAGCGTAGTGATGGCATCATCTAGATATACCTGGATCATATTTATGAAGTGCCTGTTACTTACCTACCTTTTCTGCTGTCTGGTATCCTTTTGTTTTCCTTACGTGCCTACATTTTCCTTCTTTTTCTTGGTTGCTTGCAATCACAAGCCTCAAGTTTTCTTTCTCTGCTTGCTGATTCATACATACCTTTCTGTTGATTTCATTAAATAAATTAGTCAATAAATAAAGGTAATTAACAGGTACTCGTTGGACATAAAGGATGGCACTAGACAACGAAAAAGAAAATATAAGTGATAGGCTTACCGGGAATCGAACCTAGGACCAACAAAATGGCGCCATCGCCTTGCTGTGACAGTACATCGCGAAAGGACGCTCAGCCAATTTTGCACCGCGATGTACTGTCACAGCAAGGCGATGGCGCCATTTGGTTGGTCCTAGGTTCGATTCCCGTTAAGCCTATCACTTATATTTTCTTTTTTGTTGTCTAGTGTCATCCTTTATGTCCAACGAGTACCTGTTAATTACCTTTATTTACTTATTTACTGTTCACAGGACTCAAGGTTTCCGCCATTATTTATTTTGATTTCAGGAATCCTGTCACTGAGTGCACTTTGTGTTTTTAATTCAGTTATTTGCTTGTACATACATTTTCAATTTTTCATGATGTTTGTCCTGTTTACTGCACCTCATACATAGCAGATTTCTTTTTGCTTATTACATTTTTATTAAAGTTTTATTTAATATGTTTTCTAATGCTTATTTTACAAAATCGGGGGGGGGGGGGGGGGGGTGGGGGG
The DNA here is from genome assembly GCA_024509875.1 of Oreohelix idahoensis. Taxonomy (NCBI): domain Eukaryota; kingdom Metazoa; phylum Mollusca; class Gastropoda; order Stylommatophora; family Oreohelicidae; genus Oreohelix; species Oreohelix idahoensis. The sequence goes on along the minus strand of JAMPIV010022505.1, from coordinate 418,042 downwards.
GGTGTGGTAAGGTTGAATATGAAAACGAGTAAACCAACATATGGCAGAAATACATTTATGTAGCGCTTTTTCTGCTGCATGTCCTTATGGCAGCACTAATTCTCTTGTAGGGTCATTTATCTGTATGTATTGGTTATGAAGCCATGGGTGAACGCTTCAAAAATGGCATAGGGAGAAGTAAAAAAAAAAGCCAATGGCATAGTTTGAATTAATTACCAGCTGGTTTATCACCATGTTTTGTAAATATATAGATATTTTTTATTAATCTTGGCCTGGTACGTCTTAGAAAATAAAAAAAAATTCAAAATAAACTTTCTTTTACTCCATCTCCGAATCATCATTTAAGGGAGTATTGACTTGAGTGACTAAATCTTCAGAGTTCCTGCAAATGTAATGAACTCCATTCATAAATATGTAAGATGCTTATTCATTCTCACCCGATTTACAAATGGGGTAAATACATGATATTGTGACCAAAATCAAACATCCACCATTGTTACGGATGAGAACAAAATGTGTGTTGTTTCAACAGGCACACAGTTTTGTCCCCACCCGAAAAAGATTGCAACTCTAATGGGAATAGATGGAACTAAAGTGACGGAAAAATACGAGAATTAGCATGTTAATGTTGGAACTAAAGAAGTGTGTATTCATACTAAACACACAACATAGAAGTCATGAAAGTTTGAGATTAAACCTGAATTATTTCTTTCAGGGCTGGCTCTTGTGGAAGCTTGACATTAATGTCTTTGATTGACGGTGGCATGTTATGTCCCATAAATTACTGACAATATTTTAACGATTACAGGTAGTCCTCGGCTTACGACGGCGTTCAGTTCTGACAACTCCGTCGTAAGTCAAAGCAGTCGCAAGTAAAAAAAAACCTCATAAATGTATTGACTTATTACATATTTCAATATTCCTTCACATCATCATTTGTTAAAGTCATACACTGTACAATAAATAAAAGATTTTATGACATTACAATGCATTTACAACTACAAAGCTTGCAAAAATATTGTTAAAAATCTACTGTAAAAATTATAGGTAAAAAATTTGGTACACAACAGCCAAACACACTAATGAAAAATAATCAGTAACTGTCTGTACATAAATAACCACACACGCAAATCAGTCATTGGAAGAAGATAGTTGTTCTTCCATTGGTGGTAAAGCAGAACCGCAGACGAAGGTGGATGCTGTGGGAGTTGTTTGGAATTAATGTTTATTATCAAACCCAATCAATTTTTTTTTAAAGTTCAGTGCAGTAGAACTCTTCTGTGAGCATGTTTAAATTATCCCTAGCCATAAATGCTGCTTAGAACATGAAGAATTAAAATGGCTTAGGTTGAAAACCTAGAAAAGAAACATTTTTTAAAACTTTCCCCATGAAAAATTTTAATTTTTAGGTAAAATGGGTTTTTTTGACCATCGTAGGTCAAGTAATCCTAAATCGAGGACTTTCTGTATTTGGTTGGGATCATGCTATTCATTCCCTTAAAGAAGAATAATGCAGAAAAATGGTGTTAATGCCCCGCGTAGGCCCCCATAGGAAACAACGAATGAATAAGACTGCTGCTCAGGCGTGTCATAAGAGGCAACTTTTATGAGGGTTGTGCATAGGGCAGGCAACATTTCATCATATAAAAAATTGTCATATAAACGAATTCTGCAAGATGACATAAATGTTTGGTGCAAGGGGAGACCAGCTACAAGTGGTGGGCCATGCTTTATATGGGACCAGCTACAAGTGGTGGGCCATGCTTTATATGGGACCAGCTACAAGTGGTGGGCCATGCTTTATATGGGACCAGCTACAAGTGGTGGGCCATGCTTTATATGGGACCAGCTACAAGTGGTGGTCCATGCTTTATATGGGACCAGCTACAAGTGGTGGGCCATGCTTTATATGGGACCAGCTACAAGTGGTGGGCCGTGCTTTATATGGGACCAGCTACAAGTGGTGGGACGTGCTTTATATGGGACCAGCTACAAGTGGTGGGCCGTGCTTTATATGGGACCAGCTACAAGTGGTGGGCCGTGCTTTATATGGGACCAGCTACAAGTGGTGGGCCGTGCTTTATATGGGACCAGCTACAAGTGGTGGGCCGTGCTTTATATGGGACCAGCTACAAGTGGTGGGCCGTGCTTTATATGGGACCAGCTACAAGTGGTGGGCCGTGCTTTATATGGGACCAGCTACAAGTGGTGGGCCGTGCTTTATATGGGACCAGCTACAAGTGGTGGGCCGTGCTTTATATGGGACCAGCTACAAGTGGTGGGCCGTGCTTTATATGGGACCAGCTACAAGTGGTGGGCCGTGCTTTATATGGGACCAGCTACAAGTGGTGGGCCGTGCTTTATATGGGACCAGCTACAAGTGGCGGGCCGTGCTTTATATGGGACCAGCTACAAGTGGTGGGCCGTGCTTTATATGGGACCAGCTACAAGTGGTGGGCCATGCTTTATATGGGACCACTACAAGTGGGTGGATATAAACATACACGAAGGTAGGGAACATTTTGGTGGCATCAGATGTTCCAGCTGTAACCTGCCTGATTTTAATAATAGTAATATTTGTGGAAGATCAGTAATGTGGAACCCGCTTGACTATGGTTACGGTGACTCATAACATGGTTTTTTAAAATATTCTTGTCTGTTGCACAGTCATGCATATCATCATCATATTTCTGTTTTGCCTGCTTTGTTTTTAAATGTGCATCATGTTCAAGATGAGTAATTCAGCTCTGCCTCTACAGGATAGAACTATCATTTGATGTGAGGACATGCTGAGGTTTTGGTTGTTGGAAATGGTTTCTTTATTTGATCTGACCCTTGACCTAATCAGCATTGCTTGCTTGTTTGTCTTTCTGAGTTGAGATATTGATTTCTAAAAATTCTGGAGTAATTTTGTTAATAAATGATTAGTAATTATGGGAAATAAGGACATTTTAAATATAAATAAGTTTTCTGTTTAAACAAAGTTACAGTGTTTACAAGTTTCTTAGTCATCTCTTTGTACTCAACACTAATTGGGTAAAAAAATTATTGTGTCTTCTTTTGTCAAATATTGATGTAGTTGTGCAACTGTAAATTACATAAAGTTGTCATTCACCATGAAAATTAGATGTCGTTAATCTCTGTAAGAATGTGCAGCATCATTTCACTATAATAGTGAGAAAATCTTAAGTAAATTATTCAGGCAGAGCATTCTTTTAAGTCAGATATTTGACCTTGAACTTAGCATGTAAATCTAATGTGTAATGTTTCTTTTTTTCCAAGCAGAGCATTTTTGAATGACTTAAAGTAGGTCATTGGTCACACATTTTTGTGTGAGCAAGGTTAGATGTAAACATCCAGAGTTTTATCTGCTCACTACCTTATGTACACAATTTCCCACTATGAGTTTTTCAGCAACCAGTTGTTTCCACCACTTTGTACTTGCTTTGACATGATTTTGCTTGTACTGTGAAGTCTAGATAAAACTGCAGTATCCACTTTGTGATGGGCTACTTTTCCTGCATTTGCTTGGTCTATCAGCATGCTGATCATCTAGCACTTAACACCTGGCCAGGACTTACCATATATGCAGGAGGAACTAATAGCTGACTTGTGGTCTTGATTCCGTGTCTCCTAACTTCAGTGTTCCCACTCTTGTATTTGTCACCTAACCTTCCTGGTTTGCCTTGCAGGCAAGCTCAAATCAAAGGAGTCACCAGGCTTGGGGTGAGCAGATTCGTCACACATATCTTGGAGATAACCTGGCCGCTAACAGGCATGGGGGTTCTGTACAGGTAGGCTGGCTTCTCTCAACCTCAGGTCACTCACTCTGGGGGGTGAGAAGTTTTTTTTTCTTGGCTTTGTGTCACCATTGGCTACTATGAAGCTTTCATGAATGATCAGAATAGTCCCTCCTACTTGTGATACTAAACCCATTGTGTAGCTAACAGCATGATGGTCTGGTTGGAAAGTGTATCCCTTACAAATATAGCATAGCATATTTGTGTTTGTCAGATAATATGATTGTTGCGGTGTTAACTTAATTTACATGTTTTATTGCTTGAGTTTATTGTATGCTATTGTATATATGTGCAAGAAATATTGTACGCTTTAAATACAAATTCCTGAAGGTAAGAATACATTTCCTTCTTCCCCAGCACATTCTCTCTCAAAAAAAAAAAAAAAAAAAAAAAAAAACAAGGAAAATAAAATATGGTACATTCTTAGAAAATGAGTAAGATGTAGGTTTGTTCATTTTCGGGACACATGTAAAAGTTTTAATTTAGCTGATTATCTAACTTTATTTTTCTATACCATTTCAATGTCTCTGTTGTCACATGACTAAAACAAATTGATACAGTAACAACTGCTACAAGAGGATGTGCACTGATGTAGGTGTCCTGGTGGGGGGGGGGGGGGGAGGGGGGGGGGGGGGGCATCTGCAGAAGTTACTCCATGTATCCTACGGATTGAAGATGATGTTGATTTTCACTCAAGCATAACCTTTCAGTTACCTTACTAGAAGAAAATTTTATTTTTAAACCATTGCAAGGATCTTTGCAAGGCCTTTATTCTGATAACAGTTTGTGAATACCTCAGTATTTGTTCATTTATCACCCTTCAGCTCCCTAAGGATCATAGACCTTCAACAAACTTATGCCAATGTCCTGTAGCATCAGCTCAAGGTCTTTCTATATCTTCATCCTTTCCATGTCTGTCTTCATTTATATTCTCCATTTCTATTCTCCATTTCTATTCTCCATTTCTATTCTCCATTTATATTCTCCATTTCTATTCTCCATTTCTATTCTCCATTTATGTTCTCCATTTATATTCTCCATTTCTGTTCTCCATTTCTGTTCTCCATTTATATTCTCCATTTCTATTCTCCATTTCTATTCTCCATTTCTATTCTCCATTTCTATTCTCCATTTCTATTCTCCATTTCTATTCTCCATTTCTGTTCTCCATTTCTGTTCTCCATTTATATTCTCCATTTATATTCTCCATTTATATTCTCCATTTATATTCTCCATTTCTGTTCTCCATTTCTGTTCTCCATTTATATTCTCCATTTATATTCTCCATTTATATTCTCCATTTATATTCTCCATTTCTATTCTCCATTTCTATTCTCCATTTCTGTTCTCCATTTCTGTTCTCCATTTCTGTTCTCCATTTATATTCTCCATTTCTATTCTCCATTTCTATTCTCCATTTCTATTCTCCATTTCTGTTCTCCATTTATATTCTCCATTTCTATTCTCCATTTCTATTCTCCATTTCTATTCTCCATTTCTATTCTCCATTTCTATTCTCCATTTCTATTCTCCATTTCTATTCTCCATTTCTGTTCTCCATTTCTGTTCTCCATTTCTGTTCTCCATTTCTATTCTCCATTTATATTCTCCATTTATATTCTCCATTTCTGTTCTCCATTTCTGTTCTCCATTTCTGTTCTCCATTTCTATTCTCCATTTCTATTCTCCATTTCTATTCTCCATGTGTTTTTTTCATCTACCTCTACCTCTTTTACCTTGTGGATTCCAGAACAAGGAAAGGAAAGGTCAAGGATCCCGTTACACACCCATTGAGGTTTATTGGGAATAAGGTGTTAGGCTCATATTTTCTTGACTTTGCACACAGCCGCCTTAACCTTCCCAGAGTTGCTCTGGTAACCAATTCATGAGGCTGGGTCGACCCCGGAGCCGTTTGCAGTCTAAAAAATCCCACCTCAGCTGGGGATTGAACCATGGACCACCGAGCTAGGAAGCCAGTGCACTAACCACTGTGCTACCATAGTAACAAGGACTGCCTAGTAATGCTATCAGCAGGTTTCCTCAGTGTGTGTCTTATCCTTCTCCAGTGTCTTCTTGTCTCTTGTTCCACAGGCACTTGTCTAGTTCTTCTCATACCATTTCTATCCTTCTATTCTACTCAAGCACCCAATTATTAAAGTCTGTAGGTTTTTGGTTGTTGTTTTTGTTGTTCTCCATGTTTCAGAATACTGACATGTTAAAAATTTGGTGAGGATCCATGACAAATGAAGATTCAATAAAAGGAATGATTCTTTAGCACCTACTTGAAATAAAAATATGTACTAAATCCTAACCAGGATTCTTTAGTCTGCTCAACACTTCATCCACAACCCAACCACCAATGAAAAGTTACAAATAATTTGTTAATATTCATCAGTGTTAATCTTTCTGTTGTCTTTGAAACAGTATGTGAATCATTTAGCTTCTGATGTCCACTGTTTCTAACTGCTTATCTTGTTATATTGAATGAATGAATTGGCATGCCCATTTATGTTTCACACGTTAACTGTTATGTCTGACAAGCCTGCATTCAGTATTGTTTATGTGGTCCCACTGCTCCGTTATATCATCTGAAGTTACAAGTCACAAATAAGCAATTCAATAAAAATTCACATGTCCTGTGCATACACACACACACATTCTTTTCCTTTTTTTTTTTAAAAATTTTAGATTTATGTAATGGAAGTAATCCAATAAGTGTGATAATTGAAAATATTTGTTTAAAGCATACAGAGATATTTATAATTTTCAATTAACTGGCATACACTGTGGAATAACAGAATGAACATTGCTAGTAAGTAGATGGCAGTAATTGAATGTGTTGTCTACAATTGTTGACACCATATATATCCTAATTATGAAAACCAAAAATGCAACCAATAAAAAAATTCATTCACACTATCCTCAGTATCTGGTATGTCTACCGTGTGCTTGCAAACAAGCTTGGCAGCGACTCCGCATGGAACGCACAAGTCTCTGAAGGAAATTCCGGAGAATCAAGTCCCATTCACATGTAAGAGCAGCTTCGAGCTGTTGCAGATTAGCTGGAGAACCTAGCCTGTAGCCTCTGCGTCCAAGCTCGTCCCACAGATGTTCTATAGGGGACATGTCTGGTGATAGGGCAGGCCAATCAATCGTCACAATGTTCTGCTGATGTAGATATTGCTGCATAATGCATGCGGTGTGCGCACGTACGTTATCCTGCTGGAGAAGCTGCAAGTCTGGATAATTTGTGAACGCAGGAGCAACCAATGCATCCAGAACCTCATCTCGATATGTCACAGCATTAACATTTCCACGGAAGACGTGAAGAGGCAAGCGATAGTGAAAACTGAATCCTCCCCAAATGTGAATACTGCCACCTCCAAATCGGTTGTGCTGACGAACACAGCAATCTGCAAAGCGCTCTCCACACCGTCGCCAAATCCGCATACGTCCATCAGCAAAGGATATGTTGAATCTGCTCTCGTCTGTGAATAGGACAGCATTCCACTGCAGTCTAGTCCATCTGACATGTTGCTCTGTCCATTGCAGGCGCTGCTGACGATGTCTGTGAGTCAAGTTTGGCCCAACATAAGGTTGTCTTGCAGTAAGGCCTGTATCTCTGAGTCATCGTATGACTGTCATTTGAGAGACTTTCCCACGTCTACCCACTATTGCTCTTGCTGTTTGACTTGCCGGGAGAGAACGATTCCTTAGGTGACTCAGCACAATATGACGATCTTGCGCAGGGGTAGTAACTCGTGGTTGGCCACTCCGAGTCTATCCCGGGCACTGCCAGTGGTTCCGTAACGTTCATTGAGACGTACAATAGTGCTGTGGTGGCAATTCATCCTTCTGGCAATGGCCCGCGAGCTCATTCCGGTCTCCAACATACCAATGGCTTGTTGGCGGTCGTTTTCAGATAGTCGTGGCATTTCAAGCACATGTACTGGGTATTTTGTCTCAACGGCCTTTTTATACCGAGTATACTGCCACAACGCGTACACATTTTCATGGTCATAGCTGTTGGGAATCGTGTTGCACGTGTAACTTTCATTGTTTTCATGTAGTCTGTACACAAACCCGTGGGTTGAATTATGCTTTTTCCATTCCAGCAGCCATTCGCTCTATACCTCATGACAAACACGGGGAAAATCCATTCCCACACTTTTTTTTCCAGCTTCTCGGCATCAGTATATATAATAGTGGTGCGTTTTTAATGTGCTTCAGTATAGAATGAACAGAATATTTGTATCCATTAATTTAAAAACAAAAAAGTGCCTTGTAAAACTATGATAAAGTCATCTTTTTATAAACATTGTTGTGGTTTCCTGCTTGTTGGCAGAAGTGTCAGCATGTTCAAATACATGGAGCATTAATGAGGATCACATAAAGGTCACATGTTTGGATACATCGTTGCTTTATCTTTCTGTTTGCTCACTGTTTTTGTCTGTTGCTAATTTTGCTGACATCTCTATCATGCCTGAGAAATGTTTAGATGATTTCTAAAAATATTTATACATAATTATTTGGATTAAAAAAACTTTGAAATAAGTGAGCGTTCTTTGGGAATTTCTTCCTAATCAGTGTCCCTAAATACTTCCTGTACTTTTTAAGTGTCGCTGTTATATGTACAGAGACGTACAAATGGAGAAAAGTAGTTAGACTAGCATACATATAATGTTAAATGATTGTGCTGTTAGACATATGTTGTGTGTTGCCCTGTTGTTAGAAATATTCATTGTTGACAACAGAACAGAGGTATTATGCTTTTGTTATTGAAGTAGTTGGTACAGATTTGTTACGATCATTTTATACCATCCATACGTGAAACGTATTTGAAATACAATCAATCAACTTGATCATCTCCTGTGTCTCTATGTATGGAGCCACAAAGCCACAACTTCAGCAGTCCACCCACCGTACAGAAAGTTGACAGCAGACATGGTTTCAGCAAAATTTGTTTGACATGAAGAGGTTGCCAGCCCCCCGTGCACAACCTCTAATTAGTCACCTTGTACGACATACCTGAGGTCATAGTGAACTTCATGAGGCTTCTGTCTTAGCTTTTATGTGCCTGTAATATAGACAATTTATGTGAAATGTATGACCACCAGGTTACACAGATTATATGCATGTTCTGTCATGTTACACCTCTTTTGCTACTACCCCATATTTGATAATAATGTTAAATTTATTTTTTTATAATTTATTTATTTTGTTTTAGCTGCAGGGGGATAATAACAATTTTAACTCTTATATAATAATGACAGAAGTAGTGTGAGAGGTAATAATCTAAACAAGTAAGATCACAAACATTGTCTGTGTTACATATTCCTAAATGGTCCAGAAATAATTTTGCCATTAAATAAATATTTATGATTTTCATAAATAGGCGCTTGTGCAAATATAAGGATTGAAATGGAGCGACAGAATCACTAATCTGGAATAATGGAAAAACAAGACAGACACCTGGAAAATAAGTGGTGAGGGAAAATAGCTGGCACAGGATTGGACACCCCCCAGGAAAACCAGTTGATTATAGCATTACAAGGAAGTACTGGTTCTGGAATCCCCATGGTGGCAAGATAAATAGAGGGAGACCAAACAACATTTGGAGAAGATAACTGCAGACAGACATGGAGAAGATAACTGCAGACAGACATGAAAGGGATAAAGAAGAGAAGGAAATACTTTGAGCATACGACAGGAAGCTTTGGCTAGTTGTTGTTGTTGAAGACAGACAGACATGAAAGGGATAAAGAAGAGAAGGAAATACTTTGAGCATACGACAGGAAGCTTTGGCTAGTTGTTGTTGTTGAAGACCTGTTCTCTGTCGGGAGCCGATAGATATTGAATAAACAATCACAGTAAATATAATTTTTCCAGCCAGCTGCTGTAGTAGACACAAGACTCTAAATATAGCCCGTCTCGAAGTCAATCAGGGTATGTTTGTTTCCTTAAAAGAAAAACTATATAGTTGTTCAAGATGTTAAATGGCTACTCCAATCTACAGGGTGGCCGCAAAGTCCCGATACCTCTGTACGATACTGGAAAAATCAGGTGGCATTCTAGAAACTTAATATTCATTTATAACAATGCAAAAGAGAATTTCAAGAACAGCAATACAAAACAATATATTCTATAATCCAGTTGACCTTTATTTTCCTCATCATTTTCTTGACAGGATAATACTGCACCAAGTTCTGTTGGGCATCTTTTGTATCATTTTAGCCGTACAGTTTTTGAAAGCAAGTCTTACAGCTTCTTGATTTAATACTAATTACCCATCAGAAAGAATATTTTATACTAACTGATTACATTTGATCTGTTTGATAGCGGATAATTATATATGAGGCTAACAAGACTTTGTTGCAACCATGTAGAATCCTCTAGTTATGACATATTGTACCCTGCAGCAGTTACTGTTTTATTTATCTAAAGTTCTCATCCAGCAATAGTTAGTGCACTATGTTGGTTAAGTATGGCAGAGTTTGTAAGTTAATGCTTCATGGCAAATTGTAAAGCCAGATATGTTGTTCTGTGATTGGTGACTTACTGATAATTTTTCTGCAGGTTGTTAGTTCCACAAATGGAGAACTTGAAGCTCCAGACACTGGTGGCCAGTTCAGCACTCCCCTTGCTGCACAACAAGAGGTTGAAATCAATGATGAAACCAAGTATGTACACTACTACTTCCATTTTTGTTTATTATCAGCCTTCTGTCCGTGGCTCATCCGTTTGTTTCTCTTGTTGTTTGTTTGGTTAACTCCATGCATATTTTCCTAATTTTTATCCAATTCAAATATGTGAAGCCTAAAAGAAAGAAATACAGAAAAGAAAGGTAAGGCCCCTGGACCAAATAATGTAACAATGGAGGAAATTCAGGATGTGAGAGAATGTGGAATAGAAATAATAACAAAACTGTTGAATGAGTTGTACAACAGTCAATATGTAATTGATGATCTCCTAAAATCCACATTCATAGCTTTGCAAAAGAAATCTTTAGCCGTGTAATGGGAAGACCACCACATAATTAGTCTTATGACTCATCTGGCCAAATACTAATAAGAATTATCATGAGGACAGCAGAAGAATAAAACCAGATATTAAAAATGAACGGTGCGAATTTGCACTCCAAAAAAAGAAAGCCAAATATAAAAACATTAATAGTAATAGCTATAGAAGCAAAAACAGATCTATACTTGTAATTTATAGACTACACTAATGCATTCAATAACATAAACTAAACAGAATCCATGAGGCCTGCGATGAGCTCAGAGCCAAATCACCTCTCCTTTCAGAGCTGCATCGACAGCCACACCTTGTTCACCCACTGAAGACAACCAAAACACTAATCTGATAACAGAACACACTGAACTACTCTAAAGCCAAAGCAAACTGACACAGTTGAATCAAGATACAGGAGCTAAGAAGTCCAAGAAATGAGATGCCAAGGCGCAAAAAAAAAGATCTATGTTGCAGTTCCAGAGAACGCATGGCAAGTTCATGCTGTCTCTCTGCTGCCTTCTCCTTCTCTTGCGCTTCCCTTTCTGCTGCCTTCTCCCTCTCTTGCGCTTCCATTTTCCGAAGTTCCATCTAAGCCTTTCTCTCCGCTGCCTTTTCCTCCTTCACTTGCTGATTATGCCTATCATTCTCCCTCATCATGTAGGCTTTAGTTTCCTCTTTGTCCATACCCATGTCCTGAGCAGCCTCGCGCCAGGCAGCTCGTAACTTAGCCATATCTGCCATCTTACGTGTGAACTGCTGTAAGCTCACAACCACAGAAAATGACAAGAAGAAGAAAACAAAAGGAAGGAACTACCTGTTACCTGCTAGGAATATGCTGTCGCAAAAACCCGCACTCAGACTAGCACCAAGTCTGACCAATAACTACCTGAAAAGAAGTTATAGTTATCCAGCTATCCAAAACCCGAATTTACTTTCCTGTTAAGAAAAAAATTCAATTAGCCATCAATTACCTCTAAGTCATAAACAACCTTACTACCACTACCATTTAAACTGACTGCAACCTGTGGAAAAAAACTTATAGCTGGATCAGTCTTAATATAGCTCAGTCTAGGGGATATTTAAGAAATCTATTTTTCAGAACTTTCTGTAGAGACAATCTATGAGTCTAGAATTGATCGCAACAAAGATGATCCCAAGGACGAAAGCCACCCACTTTGTCACGAAATGGATTTAGGACTAAAGGCTGTCTAAAAAAGTGACAAGACATTAGTGAGAAGAAAGACTGAAATGATAGATTTAGATGAAAAATGACAGTGCAAATGTGAAAGCGAGACCATTGGCTCCGAGGTTGAGAACCGAAGTTAAATCTCCCTCGCCACTTCGGACGTCTTAATTGCTATGGCCTCGACCACCTTTAACTACCCTAAGGGGATAAGGTTCAATTATGATTCACATACACCACGATACAGACAACAGATAGCTACTGTACGAAAATGAAATGACTGGTCCAGTCTATAAAGGTTCAAGTTTTATTTACACCTATAAACAAAACTCATATACATGTCAAATACATAAAATTGCAGTGTAAGCACTCCTGAAACAAACAAATTCAGGAAAAATTTCAACTGTTGTATCATCAAAACCCAACCCTTCACCCACAAGTTTCACCTGTATGGAGAGAGAAGGTAAGATTAAATGAAATAAACTACACTGCCCTGGGTGGGGTCTCCGATGCCGAGCCTCCACTCCAACTAGCTATTCTAACTCTACTATAAACTCTAAGTACACAATCAGCTGGATCTACAACGAAGTGTCCACACCAACTCTGCACAGCCTTCGTTTCTACACAACCTATCCTGAAAATCTCCTGAACACAGCTAACTGCACCTCTACACTTCAACAGCTGTTCTCTGCTATGATCTTCCCAAAACTATGTCTCAGTTTTGCCTTTCTGGTCTACTACCTGTAGACTACACTTCAGCAGCTGTCCTCTGCTCTAAAAATCTGTGGAGAGGATTTTGACCCTGTTGCTCCCCACAATTCTTGAAATTGACGACTAGGTTTCACCACTGGCTTCTGGAAAAACTACGATTTGGTAGCTGGTTTTGCTGCTACCACTCTGGATTTACCTGCCCATTCCCTACTCTGGGGTCAGGCCTTCGGCGTTATTATGGCCGGGACGAATCTAAATAAATTTACGACCACGCTGGCAACTTGCCGATTTGCGGGTGTAAGAAGATTGAGCATCAGAGCTCCGGATTTTCCACCAAAATCCCTTTCAACTGGAGAATGTCTTCCCTGCCTTGGGAAAACGTATTTTCTTTCGCTCCGTCCGCCACTGGCAATTAACGCACGACTTTGCGTGTCGGCGAATGCCACAACTTTGCCGTGGGAGAAATTTTGTGGTATCAAAAAATTCTGCTCTTCCCCACACAAAAACCGGTACCTGCAAATCTCGAATTTTCCCACTGAAAGGCAATCGACAATTTGACTCAGGCACGCGGCTGTCAATTACATTAAGAGGACGAGAATTAAATTTCGGCCCTATTTATAATCACTAACAGCACGCTGACCTCGTGACGTCATATACGCGGCTTTGATTCCTAGCCCAATGATTTCAAATGCCGTTAGCTCTCAGCCAATCAGAATTGTAAACAATACTGATGCAATCTGTTACTGCTAGACAAAGAGACGGGATATCGTACTCAGCCCTCTACTGCCAATTGAAGCAAAATGGCTGATATATATATATATAAAATCCCGAAAATGCGTCTAGCCGCATGCCCTCAAATCTTTAAAAAGACAAACTGGTACCAATCTGATCTAGGCTCTAGAGTCTTTCTTCTAGAATAACACTGCCCCAATTCTCTACACACACACTCTAAACACATAAAGAAGAACCATAAAGCAGATGAGATCAAACTCCCTCGTGATCTCACTCTGAAAAAATGTAAATAATAGAAGGAGAAGAAACATGGAGAAGGATTACCTGTAATCCCTCCTAGAAAAAGTGAACAAAATGCGAGGAGAAAAAGACATGGGCCATTTGAAGGACAGAATCTCAGTACTTTCGTCACAGTCCGGAACAGGAAGTCCTTCCCCGTGAGGCACTGGCCGCATAGCAAAGGGAATATTCGGATAGGTCACAGGCCGCTTTTTCTTCTTAGAAATACCATGTCCAATTGGAGGAGTCATGCAAAAGTAACAATCATTAAGATGGTTTGTCGGTTCCCTTCACACCATTGGAACTGCAAAACGCATCGATCGTCCTTTTCAGTTCAACCAGCAGCGCAGATTCATTGCACGGGATTGGCAACTTATGTGTGGGGCCCAATACCAGTCCTGGTCACCGATCTCACAACCAAAATAAAGGCTGTAAGCTTTCTTTATCATCGGTGAAATGGGTCACCTTTGTGATAGCAAAGTTATTTGTCCACAAATATAGCAAAAATAATCCGCACTGTTCACACATTCATGAGGCATCTTGAACGACACGTCTGCACTCACAGAATCCACAACACAAATGATGACAAGGAGGAAATGTGGTTGCAATGACTGCTACAGATTGCGTCAGCCAATTGGCGCTCAAGGCTATCCATCTCGTGGGGAATCACGCGCCAGGGCTATAGAAATGAGAAGGACTGGGTCATTCGCGAGTCGGGAAGGTGAAGCCACCAGCTTACTGTAACCCCCCCCCACACCCCCCCCCCCCCCCCCCCCCCCCCCGTGATCTTGAAAACTAGAGCTAATTCGCGATTTTTAAGTTCATATTCGTGATCACCATGTCCATATTAGTTTAAAATAGCTACTTTTGTCTCGGATACATTTTGGCTGTTGTCCATAGGTGGGAGAAACAGAAACATCCTCAAAGAACCAGTGGAAAAGCAGAAGGTCACATCCTGAATCAAGTAGAGTCAACTCAGAAGGGACCCTGATACCATCGCAAGAACAGCTATGCTATGGACCCCCGAGGGAAAGCGAAAGAGAGGCCGACCAAAAACAACTTGGCGGAGAACTGTGGAAGCTGAGATGCAAAGAATGAACCACAGTTGGGGCACTGTACAAAGGATGGCCGCCGACCGAGCAAAGTGGAATCAATTTGTTGCTGCCCTACAAGACGCCACCAGGCGTGATGGCCGCTGACTGCTTTGACGGTTGGCGGTTATGGATCAAAGAAGTAGAAGAAGACATCCTGAATCAAGTAGAGTCAACCGAAAACCTCTCCTAATCGAGACCAGAGGCCACCAACCTTAATGAAGTGGCCGAGCTGCAGACAAGATGCGCTCGGGGTGGAGGGAAGGAAGAGATTCCACCCCACAAAGCCAAACAGATCTGAAATTCAGCAGACACAACAATAACTAAAAAGTAAAATTCATCCTGGGAAGAATAGTGGGCAGAAGAAACATTATTAAAGTGAAAAAACATGAAAATAGATTCATACTCAACAACACAGAAAAGACAAATTCGCTGATGGCTGAACTGGAACCTGATCAAAAATAATTTCAGCTGCCCTACCAGATTAAAATCCAGCCTGAGATGTACAAGGACATCAAAAAGTCCATTATTAGAGGGGTAGACACCAGCTGGTCTGATCAAAAAGTCCTCAGCCACCTACAGAAAACCCAAGAATCAAAAACACATGTGCAGGAGGATTGAAAACCAGGAACAAAAGAGAGACCAGCCTGATGATAGTAACTATCAGCAGTATCAGAGAAACTGGCCATGGAAGATAGACCTCTAAAGACAGTGATACAGTGATTGAACTGCCAAAGATTTTCACACAGAAAGAACACATGCATATAACACACAGTGTGGGGGGTACTGTGATGGAAATTATACATACAATTGATTTCCAAGGGTGAAGAAAGACTCCAACTATAAAGCACAAATAATACAGCAAAATAGACGAAAGGGATCCCATTACATGCCCATTGAGACATATTGGGAATATGGTGTTAGACCCATATTTTCTTGACCAAATATTGAGATAATGATATCACAAGAAAGGTCTTTCGAAGACATTACTTATTAAAATGTTAAAATCTAAAAATGTGATACAGTGTTTGTTATGCAAGTTTGCCGTTTTGTCTGAAGTATCTAATTCTGAGGAAAGTCAGGTTTAAAGTTCAGCTTTAGCCACGTATTCAGGACTTTCTAATGTGCTCTGTATGAACCAGTATGTAACATAATTTAAGTACATTCTCACAAAATTGGTAACTGTCAGCAAATCTGATATTGAAAAGGAAAAAAAAAGAATAATTTGGTTAAAAATATTGTTATTGAAATATTTACGTTCTAAAACACTTCAGATTGACTGCTATCAAATGGTAATGGTTACACTTGTAAAAAATGATTTTAGATACATTTAATATACATTTTAAAGCACTGATCCATTCTAAATAATCTGTGTGGCGACAATTCAGATTTTCTCTGACTGACATTTTGGACATGCTGTCTTCAAACATGCACAACACTAAATTTCAGTATTTTTTCCCCTTTTTCAAAAGTCTTGGGAAAGTGTTTATTGTTATAGCAGCATCACAGTACTACAAAGTGCTGACATGTTACCAATTTTGTAAGATTTTATCACAGACTGAAGGTTTTTATACTTTTAACTTTCTAAATCTACTATATATTAGTGTTACTGGTTTTGTGGGTTCCAGTCCCATGTGATTACTGGCATAGACATGCTCAGCAGACCTATGCTATTTATTGATTTATAAAGTAGGTCATGGAATTCTGAAGTGTGTTCTCTTTTTATCATTGAGCACGGAGGTACAAGTTATTGAAAGATGTTGCTTATTCTTACCAGGCCACAGAACTGCTTGTTAACTCACAGCACACAGAAAACAATTATTACATTATGTCATGTTGATGCAACATTGTGCCATGTGGGACTAAATTTGATGTGTGATACATTTAAATCCATAGAAAGTTACAGAATACGCATAATAGACATGTTTTTTTTTTTCCTACCTGGATGTCCACTTCTATTTCCTTGCAGATGCTGCTTCTTTCGCCGGCGCAAGAAGAAAAAAGGCCGTCACAGCTAAAACTGGGTCAGTGATAACCAGCATAATCAAATGCCATACTGTCTGGTGCATGCAGTCGTGTCTCTTCACATTTTCCTGTCTCTAGTTGTTTGTATCAGAATATATCCTTTGCCATGTAGTTCAACTTGATGGTAGACTTTCAGTTATCATGCTGCATTTCTCTTTTTCTATCAACTTTGCCAGTTTCACAATGTATTCTAAAATGCCTCCTTTTATATTGTGCCCAGAATTGTGCACTGCTTCCTTCTGATAGGTGTAATAAGCTTCCTTGCTGCAGTGGCCTCTCTCAGGTTATCTTCATTAGTTTTATTAATTGTCCATGGTTTGTTAAGCCACATCCCTTTTGCTTACAGAGATCATCCTGATTCACTTGCATCATCATTTCCCTTGTCATCCTGGATGGAACATGGAGGCACCACTTTCATTTGTTCCCTTTGCAAAGAAGCCTGGACCAAAGCATTTATGTGCTCGTACTTTAGGACCAAAGCATTTATGTGCTCGTACTTTTGGACCAAAGCATTTATGTGCTCATACTTTTGGACCAAAGCATTTATGTGCTCGTACTTTTGGACCAAAGCATTCATGTGCTCGTACTTTTGGACCAAAGCATTTATGTGCTCGTACTTTTGGACCAAAGCATTTATGTGCTCGTACTTTTGGACCAAAGCATTTATGTGCTCATACTTTTGGACCAAAGCATTTATGTGCTCGTACTTTTGGACCAAAGCATTTATGTGCTCGTACTTTTGGACCAAAGCATTTATGTGCTTGTACTTTGGTGATTTCTATAGCAATTTGTTTACAAGATGAGATTTCCAGCCATTTGTATTTTACATACGACACTGAAGACTTTACTTCTTACATCCATTAACAGAGATTTATTTTTATTTTTTGTAATTACCAATTTTCTCAGAACTCCCTCTGTAATGCTGCATTTTTTTTTTTTTTTTACTTTTAAGGTGCTTCTTCCATCTGATGTTATTTGTTTATCTAGATATTTAAATTTGTTTCAGAAGTGTCCCATTTACTTTGGTGCTGCATTCTGGAGAATTCTTTCTCTAAGAGAAGACCATTATTTCTATTTCTGTGGTCAGTTTCCTGCCTCTAACCAGTTCAGACAGTTTGACGTGTAACACTAGCACTGTTGTGTCTAATTAAAGCAAAGTTTAATACAAAACAAAATCAACCATGGCAGTTTGCAAGCAATTGTTCATTCATTACTCAGATTAAAAGATAATTCTTCACTTTCCTGCTAATTTCGCTTTTGTTTTGTGTTAAATATTGTTTTAGATACAAAGTTCTTGGGTCATATGTTGATTGTTCTCTGAAATATTTTGCCGACAGCCTTTAGTCAAACATTAGACAAATTTTACCTTTTCTGTTGAACAATATGGACCTGTTGAACAATTAGAACTGCAGCCTGACAACAACCAAAAACTTGAAAAGTTTCATGCTATGTTGTCATATTTTGGTGCAGTAGGACAAAATTGGTAACATGTCATTCTGAGATATTGTTAGCACACAAAAAATCTTTCAACGGTATTTGAAATAAATAATAAAAATTTATTTGCCATTTTTAAAAAATGGCGGCGAGTACATTTTGCATGTTTGAAGTTTGCATGAAATGTCATATTATTGGGTTGAAAGATGTGTTATACAGAGCCTGAAAGTCACTATCTGCTAACAAGACTTTTGTAAAGTTTTTGACAACATTAATTTTATCTTGAAAAATCAAAAATTTCAGTGCAGTGTAATTTACACAGTTTATTAATTAATAAAAATTACTCATGTGGCATAATTCATGAATAGATTGGTATTCTGCTTATTTCAGGTTCTTTCTTTAGAAACAAGTGGCCAGATTAGTGTCGTCGTTGTTTAACTAGGGCTGCTGAGCTTCTCGCTCTTTAGCAGCCAATACCAAGTTGAAGACTCCTTGGTATTATCTACACTGTAGATCTAGGCTTTTCATGTGGCTTTTCTGCTATTCTGAAATGTGTTGAGTTGAAGTCATGAGCTCCAGTTTCTCCACCTTGGCTTACCTTTAAAGGATCGTCACATCTGGTCCCAAGCTAGGAGTAAGAAGTGCAAGGCATACTGTGCATTCCCCGCCATCCAAAGGGGCTCTCCAACTATGCAGAGCTAAACTAATGTACTCTGGTTCTGGGCTCTCCCAGGGAATTGTCACGTCCTGCACACTGCCACTTCTCAGCTTCCCCTGCCTATCATTGAGTCCATAGTGAGATCCTTCTGAATGCAGTCAACCAAGTCAAAGCCAAAGAATTATGCCTGGGGCTCAAGTGACCTCTCTTCTTCTTCTTCGTTTACCCTCAGATGTCAACTTGAATAAGTTCAAAGAAAGCAGTGGTCAACCTAAGGCTGTTGATATCTCCGTAGATTTTCTCCAGGAATGGTACTGGTGATCGCCATATGCGTTTTCTCTGTTCCTCATATGTTGGGCACCTTTGAAGCGAATGTTCGGCAGTCATTTTATCTGTGCCACAGTCACATTCATCAGTAGTTCCTATCTTTAATTTGTTGGTGACCTCTCAAAGCTTAGTGTGCAATGCTGGGTTCCCAACAAGTTTCACCACAGGAGGAATCCCTGGATGTGTGTGGATGATTTCAAGAGTCAATGAGGATGTAATTAGCCTCACAAACATAGGTTCACTTCCATGTACATATATTGAAGCATTGCGCATAGCTGGTGGTCATATAAGGATGACTCCAGATATGCCTCCATGCATGCCAGATTAGAGTAGAAAAGTTTAGCTGTCAAGTAAGAGTCTAACATCACAGGATGTAATATTATAAACTGGCCACCTTAAATATGACATGATAAACCCATTTTCACACACCCAGTCAATGTTTACAATTAAGGCATTGTCCAATGCATTTTAAGTGAACATTTTTTAATACCCATAACTTATACCCTAACAGTATAAATTCCAAGTTGTCAAAAAGTACAACATTATTATAATTGCTAGCTCTGATGTAAGTAAAGGTTTGTGGTGCTTTTCTCAACTGTGCCTTCATATTACTGGTGTTGTTGCACTGCGTGACATTTATGGGTGCTGAATGTCTCAGATGTGACTCTCCTATAAGAGTCTGACTTTGTAAGTTGTCTGGCTTTCTAGTGGGAGGTTTAGTAATTATGGGTGGTAAGCTTCCTTCCATTTTTTTAACTCCTTATGGAGCATGGGTAAACAACTGCAGTAGTACCCATACAGGAAGTCTGCACTAAACCCCTTATTCCCTCTTGCAGCTATGGTTTCTGTAGGTGTTTTTACATGGTGAGGTTGCCAGGGAGAAGCAGTGGTC
The DNA here is from genome assembly GCA_024509875.1 of Oreohelix idahoensis. NCBI lineage: Eukaryota > Metazoa > Mollusca > Gastropoda > Stylommatophora > Oreohelicidae > Oreohelix > Oreohelix idahoensis. The sequence continues at coordinate 397,899 of JAMPIV010022505.1, read as the reverse complement.
ATTGTCTTTATCTCATCAGAGTGGTGAGGTTGCCAGGGAGAAGCAGTGGTCATTGTCTTTATCTCATCAGAGTGGTGAGGTTGCCAGGGAGAAGCAGTGGTCATTGTCTTTATCTCATCAGAGTGGTGAGGTTGCCAGGGAGAAGCAGTGGTCATTGTCTTTATCTCATCAGAGTGGTGAGGTTGCCAGGGAGAAGCAGTGGTCATTGTCTTTATCTCATCAGAGTGGTGAGGTTGCCAGGGACAAGCAGTGGTCATTGTCTTTATCTCATCAGAGTGGTGAGGTTACCAGGGAGAAGCAGTGTTCATTGTCTTTATCTCATCAGAGTGGTGAGGTTGCCAGGGAGAAGCAGTGGTCATTGTCTTTATCTCATCAGAGTGGTGAGGTTGCCAGGGAGAAGCGGTGGTCATTGTCTTTATCTCATCAGAGTGGTGAGGTTGCCAGGGAGAAGCAGTGGTCATTGTCTTTATCTCATCAGAGTGGTGAGGTTGCCAGGGACAAGCAGTGGTCATTGTCTTTATCTCATCAGAGTGGTGAGGTTACCAGGGACAAGCAGTGGTCATTGTCTTTATCTCATCAGAGTGGTGAGGTTGCCAGGGAGAAGCGGTGGTCATTGTCTTTATCTCATCAGAGTGGTGAGGTTGCCAGGGAGAAGCAGTGGTCATTGTCTTTATCTCATCAGAGTGGTGAGGTTGCCAGGGACAAGCAGTGGTCATTGTCTTTATCTCATCAGAGTGGTGAGGTTACCAGGGACAAGCAGTGGTCATTGTCTTTATCTCATCAGAGATACCCTCCTCCCAACCCATGCAGTGGGAGATAAGTCATTGTCTTTATCTCATCAGAGATACCCTCCCCCCAACCCATGCAGTGGGAGATAACCAGGTTCTATTTATTACAGGTGCTGTGGCTGTTTTCGCTGGAAGAACACGTGACCATACGCAACAAAACTGAAACATATATGACGGAGAATGCCAAGCCATACACAACAAAACTGATACATCAAGTGACGGAGAATGCCAAGCTACCATACACAACAAAACTGAAACATCATACGTGACGGAGAATGCCAAGCCATACACAATAAAACTGAAACATCATACGTGACAGAATGCCAAACCATATGCAACAAAACAAACATCATACGTGATGGAGAATGCCAAGCCATACACAACAAAACTGAAACATCATACGTGATGGAGAATGCGAAACCATACACAACAAAACTGAAACATCATACGTGATGGAGAATGCCAAACCATACACAACAAAACTAAAACATCATACGTGACGGTGAATGCTAAGCCACACAAAACAAAACTGAAACATCATGAGTGCCGGAGAATGCCAAGCCACTGAAACTGCCTGAGTTGTCTCGTGAGATCCTGCCAAGTGAAGTGCTCCAAAGTCCCCACAGTAGCCATTACAAGTACTAAGACAAGAAGGGTGTTTCGAGTTTCCTCTCAGCATTTGATCATTCTCCATCGTACCATATCATGCTTGGGTAGAGTGGACAGTTCCAGCACGTCAGCAAGACATGCTTCATATCTTTCTGTTGCCATCATATTCTTAACCCAGTTGCCTCAAGATCATGAAATCACCTTTTTTCCCCCTCCATCTTTCCTTTTTTATTGTTGATACCTCATGAATGTCTGACACATTTGTTTTTTTTTTCATTTTTATGAGTTCTCACTGAATTTAGTGGAGCTTGCCTTCTTCAACCTAGACACAATGTCTATATAAGGTTGCAAGTCCAAATAAAAAAGACTTTGTGGTCTGGTTTTTTTCTACACACTTATCAGACATAGATAGTGATGAGGAGATATAAGTTGTAGTTTTCTCTATGGTGATTGATTAGCTAAGAGCAGTTTGGATTTTTAAATATAGTTATGAACATTTCAGTTTATAAATATTCCAGTATTGAAGTATTTACAGCCAGTATAGACAAGTTATTACCAGCTTTTTTTTTTTTTCATTTCGTTTTTTTGTTCCTTGAGGAGCATGGGGTTGTGACTAGTTAGCATTCTTTCAGGCAACCTGTACTACTGCACACTATGTGTGCTTCCAGTTGTGGTTCCTGAAACTGTTCATGTATGATCCTCCTTAGTCTATTAAAGTTTGTTGCTAAATTGAATTTGTTGAAGCAGTAATTTAAGGCAATACTAATGTTTGTTTTGTTTAGACGGATGAAATGGTGAGTGAGTATTAAAGAAGTCAACTGTCACTAGATGTGTTTTCTGTGTCCAGTACGACAAGGATTTGCCAGGAATAACTCTTGGTGGACAACAGCTTGTGCTGCGTTGATGACACAGTCTCTACAGCAAAAAGTTAAAAATAACTGCAGAAAACAGTAGCTACACATAATAAAAGTGAAGCTTTAGCCAAAGTAGTAAGATGAACATAATTGTCATTTATAAGAAAAAGGCTTCACCAAAATGGATCATACATACACACACACACACACACACACAAGCATTGTGTATATATATATATATATATATATATATATATATATATATATATATATATATATATATATATATATATATGTATATATATATATATATATATACATATATACAGGGGCACACTAAACACATGAGATGGAAGTTGGTGCTAAATAAAAGTAGAATAGCATAGCCCAAGCAAAAATAGCAGTTCAGAAAGTGAAAATTATTAAAAGCAACAAATCTTTGAGATGGAAATAAAGAGTTACAAAGAGACAAATGTCTCAGATGGAAGGAAATCATGGATGTTTAACAAATAAACAAGAGGATCCCTGGGGACTGCAGAGACTTTTTTTTTTACAAAACAATATTGAGAATATCAGGGACAGTTAAAAAGACTTACGAGGATATCCTTGAGGAGACTACCAACCAGAAGGACACATTCCAGTTTTTGTTTGTTTGTTTCATGAAATCTCAGCTCCTTTTTCGTTTCTTATGGAGCATGGAGCTACAACTACAACTGGCCCTCTTGCAGGAAGCTTAAATCGAAGCATATGCTGCTGCCGCGGTGGTTTAAATAGCAGTTAGCTTTATACAATGAAGAGGTTGCAGGCCCAAGCATAGTCTCATATCTGTTGACTTTTATGACATATCTGTTGACTTTTATGACATATCTGTTGACTTTTATGACATATCTGTTGACTTTTATGACATATCTGAGGTAGCCGTAGTCCTATTCTTTGTTCGTCTCATCAGACACTCCCAGGAACTTGACAGGACAGGGAGGGGAATGCTAGAATATGTTGTGGCAGTTGGCAAAATGGTGGATACAGAAATAGAGGACAACAAAGTGGGAACAAGAAATAGAGGACAACAAAGTGGGAACAAGAAATAGAGGACAACAAAGTGGGAACAAGACATAGAGGACAACAAAGTGGGAACAAGACATAGAGGACAACAAAGTGGGAACAAGAAATAGAGGACAACAAAGTGGGAACAAGACATAGAGGACAACAAAGTGGGAACAAGACATAGAGGACAACAAAGTGGGAACAAGAAATAGAGGACAACAAAGTGGGAACAAGACATAGAGGACAACAAAGTGGGAACAAGAAATAGAGGACAACAAAGTGGGAACAAGACATAGAGGACAACAAAGTGGGAACAAGAAATAGAGGACAACAAAGTGGGAACAAGACATAGAGGACAACAAAGTGGGAACAAGACATAGAGGACAACAAAGTGGGAACAAGACATAGAGGACAACAAAGTGGGAACAAGAAATAGAGGACAACAAAGTGGGAACAAGACATAGAGGACAACAAAGGGAGGAAAAGAAATAGAGGACAACAAAGTGGGAACAAGAAATAGAGGACAACAAAGCTGGAACTAGAAGTAGAGGACAACAAAGGGGAACAAGACATAGAGGACAAGGGGGGGGGGGAAATAGAGGACAACAAAGACAAAAATTGTGGACAAAAAAAAAAAATAGAGGATAACAAAGCGGAAACCAAAAAATAGAGGACGACATAGTGGGAAAAATGACATAAAGGACAACAAAGTGTGAAAGGATACAAAAGACAAAAAAGTAATAAGAGAACGAGAAAGTGAGAAAATACAGAACGTTTGACATTGTTAGCAAGGGAAAATATCAGTAGCAGAATTAATAAAACAGTGCGCTGGAGACTAGCATTTGTGCATACTTGGAGTTTTTAGATTATTTTTTTTTTTTTTTAAACAGTTGTTAACTCTGGCAAATTTCTCATAATTGAGGAGTTAGGTTATTAGGCATTGATAGGTGTGCTGAGTATGGCTTGCACTATGTTATGGACGAAGATAGCATTGGCTGCATAACTCACTTCTATGATGGCTTAATGTTAGTATGCATGAGAAAGTCTTCATGTTCTTGTTTATAAAAATGGCTCTTCTATCATTGTTTGCTTTGTTGTAAGTTATTGAACTTCTGTACATATTAAAGAAACATCTTGGTGCATCAGTGCTTGTATGCATGTGGACTTGTGTTTTTTGTACTTGTGCCCTTTCTGTTCTTTAACACTTTTAACTGTGTGGGATGTATACAGTGATTGAAAAGTCATTTCCTGTGTTTAAATGTTTATATCCTCACTCGTATCCAGTGGATATACATAAAACAAATGTCAGAACAATGAGCAATAACTGCTATTTGACAAACAAGTTTTTCTTTATTTCCCAGAAACAAAATATAATTAAATTAAAAATGACCAGTAAACTGACGTTATAAGAGATAGCAAAAATTACTGACTGCTATGAAATTATTTGTTGAATAGGCTGGATGTCATCCTGGGCCATTATGTTAATGTGACGTAATATTGTATGTAATACAATGGCAGTCAGGTCTCTTTATTTTGACGTTTGTTACGTATAAATTTATTGCATAGAAGTGAAGAATAACAATTTAAAAATATAAAGTTACTTTTCAATCACCCTGTATATAAACATGCTTCAGTTTTTAATGCTTTAAGGGTTATTCATCACCTTGCACAACCTTTCTCTTGCATACAGAGGCACTCCACAATCTCCATTCAATAAAGATCATAAAAGTTACATTTGGCCTTAACTCATTTTAATCTTTGACCACACTGAAGTATCGCAATTGGCAGCGGTTTTCTGTGTCTCAAAAGGTTGCAGAAATTCAAAATTATCATTCCAGTTTTTGTTTTCAAAGATAGTTATACAGACAGTTGCAGTAATCATAATGTTTTTGATTTAATAATCATTTGAAAATATTAGCAGCCGAATCTCATACTGCTGTTTTCCCCGCCACCCCCATACAAACAAAATGTACACCCGGTTTGTAAGCTTACCCTGCCTTAGTTATTTTTGCCATGCTTTTGCTTGTGACTGTTTACTTAAAGTAATTATCTCATCTGACTTATTATTTTATGAGCAACAGAGATACCCTGTCACATTTTGTCATTTTATTTGTGAAGTATCTGTAATATGCAGTTTTGTGCTTATTTGAAAGATGTCTTATTTGCTTATGGCTGATGTATGGTAAAGTAACATATTTTTTATGGTTTTGTCTTGGAGTTTTTTAATATACACTTGTGGTTTATCCAGTATTCATAAAAGTGATGGATAACTTAAGACTTTGTATGTACATAAAACAACATTAATATATGTCTTGTATCAGATTTTATTGTGAGCAACAGATAAATTTGATGCAGTTGTTTGTAAAATGTTAGTTAGGACGGTATTGGCTATCTGAGATAAGATTTCAGACAAACTGAAGTTACTTACTTAGTCGTTTCCCTTCTACCGTGAGGTGTAGAGGTTTGGAAGAGAGAGTGCCAGACTATCCTATTGGCTGTCTTCCTCCTGGTTTGGTTCCATTCTAGTCCTCGGTCTTTCAAAGATTGTCTAATGTTGTCCTCCCAGCGGACTCTGGGTCGTCCTGGGGGTCTGAATCCCGGGCTCTTTGTTTCCCATGCTTGTCATGGTAGCCGATCTTCTCCCATTCTGCAGACATGGCCAAACCATCTTTGTTGGGACTGTTCTACTTTGGTCTGCAAGGGGTGGGATTTTAACGTATCGTCAGGTTGCGGGCCATGTCTCTTCTTGTTACTTCAACCACCTTCCTCAGATACCTCATTTCTGAGGTTTGGATCTGGCTTTTGTGGGTTGTAGTCATTGCCCATGACTCACATCCATATGTCAAGACTGGGACATAGGTGGAGCGGTATACAGCCATCTTCGTTTTCTTACCAACCTCTCTCTTGCTGAGGAATCCTCGATTTATAGCCTGAAAAAGTCTCCCAGCTGCTGCTTTTCGAGTGGCCAACTCTTCTTTGATGCCTCCCTTTCGGTCTATAATACTGTAGCTCCGAGATATTTAAAGTGGTCGACCTGCTCCAGGACCTGTTCTCCCAGCTTAATCTGATGTCTTCTTTCTTCTCATGATATCACCATGGATTTTGTTTTAGAGCTGCTTATGACCAAACTGAAGTAAGTGTCTAAAATATTTTCATCAGCTAAAAACTATAACATAGAAGTTTATGAAAATAAACTGTCATTGGATAAAGTCTTTTTTCTTTGAAACAGAAGTTTTGCCTCATTTTTGTGTCCATTGGTTATATTAGGGCACATGTCCAGATATAAAACATTGTTGTCTAGTGTAAAAGTCTGAGAAAGGACTTAGCTGCAGATATTTCTATGGATGTACCCTCATCTTCAAGTGCCATGACAGTTGGCATTGCACAACTTCCATTCCCTAATGCTGTTTATGAGTTCTTTAGTTGACCTATTGCTATGGTGTTAATCTCTTCAGAGTCTTCTTTCTGTTGTTATCTTTTTCTGTCAGTTTCTTGTTACAGTGTCTTCTTACTTTACTTTTCTCAGACAATTAAAAACGAGGGCTGCTTTTTTTTATTTTTCCTCTTTACTAAGCTTAAGAAGCAGAGGTGAGGAGAAAACGTCGAAAGGAGCACCAGGAAAATAAGCAGCTGAGGGCTGTCACCTCAGGGGCGCATTCCCATAATCAGTTATGACTGAAGGGGCTATTATTATTATTATTATTATTACTAAGCTTAAGTTACACACACTGTCCTATTTCAGGATGTACTATAATAATGTCTACAGTACATTCTTCTACATAACCATATGGCAGTGGTTTGTAGTAATCTGGTATGTTTATTGATTGTCGGTGGTTTGTATCTGTATGAAATGATTTGAAATTATGGCTGTGTGATAATTTTATGATTGATTCACTGTTGCTTTCTCAGATCTACCAGGTAACATTTCTGTATTATTCATGTAAAGCCTGTTAAAACAAAACATGAGATGAACCCTTTTCCAGCCCCTTTTTCCTAAAATCTGAACCAAACAAAAATACTGGTTGCTGTCTTTTTGTACCTAAAGTTACTGGCACACACCAGTTTTGCTTATCGTAATGTCCCTGATAAAATTTGTATTTGTTGTAAATTTACACACAACAGTAAAGAAATGGTGTGCTGAACAGAGGGGGGAAAAAAACCAACCAGGCCAGTTTTTAATTGGACAGGAAAGGTTTAACAAGTAATTCTTTCACCAAACAAGAAATAATGCTACACAAAATATAGGTATTGATAGCTAATTAACAAACAGCATGGTTCCCTCATTTGAAGTGCATTTTTTCACCATATTGAACCGTGAAAGTTCTCTTATTTATTGGTACTGTCTTCTACTTTCCATCAATTTCATGTTGGCAACATTGTCATACCATTTCAATCCTTTTATTCTACGCAAGAGCCTATAAGTCTTAACTTTCTGCTTGTTTTGTTTGTCTTGCTTGTGGAATATATACAGACTAGTTTTGAACACAAGAAGTTGGATGTGTTGACAGATGTAGGTTTTTATCTCCTACATTCCATGATGTTTATTGACCCTATATGAGATACATTGTGTCAAGTGATTTTATTTAATAGAGTTAGAAGAATAAATTTTTCATCTTGTGCATATGAAGTGTTATTTGGTTGTTAGCGGTTACACTTCAGGTACTTTCTCATCAGGTAAACTTTTAACTGTCGTTACCATGTGATAAGAGATCGGCATGTCACGTGAAGATAGGTTTTGTAACCATGAAATATAACACAAATAAAGCTGCCCATGATGTTTTGTGTTATTTGCTAGCTCATGAATTGGTGAGTTGTTAAGAAGATAATGTATTGAGCACATCTAGAATGTGTGGGGAGTGATATTGTGGTGTCAGATACCTCTAGGGGTGTGTGGTATGGTATTTTTTGTGTCAGAAATATTTCCATGTGTGATGTGATATTTGCTGTGTCAGAGATACCTCTAAAAGTGTGTGATGTCAAATTTACAGTGTCTGAGAAAGTGAAAGATACCTGCAGAGCTGCACTATGAGATACAAATGGTTATTACTTTAAACTTAGTGCAAGCTTGAAGGTCCATGCAGTGTGAACGGTGTACCAGTGTGAGCTGTCCTTTGACAGATTTCTGGTGTCTATGCACAGCTGTGTGTTATAAATATGGCAGTGGTTACAATCATGCGTTAAATATGAATCTCTGACCTGCCAGTTTGTAATCTTTATCTTGGTCCAGTTTTTTTTTTTTTTTTTGTATGCCATGTATGATTTATTATCGGAGAAGAGAAGCAGTTCATTTAAGTTGTATCACAACCACATTTGTACTTGACCAAATAAAAGAAATTTTGCTTATATCTGGGAAAAGAATTTTGTTCTTTTTGTGTGAGTGGGAACGTGCGTACATAATGGTGTTTACTTCCTGTCCACAAATGCTGCTAACTACTGTGTGAAGAAACTTTTATCAGCGTCATGATTTTCCTTCAGGATTTCTTGGCATTGTCTACCTTCCTATGCGTTCAACACTGTCAGTCTTTCTTCATGAGTTTATAATCTTGAATGCCAATGATCTACTATTGAGACTTGTACTGGTAGGAAATCTAGCTGCAGTCTAACAAACCATTTTATGTTTATGTACAAGACGATGCATGGTTTCGTACCAATCAGTTTCCAATTTTTTAAATACATTGATTTAAAAAATTTTTTTTAACACTATAATCTTTCCGATTTATTAAAAACAGTTTCTGATTTCTGAAATACTGTCAATCAACCAGTTTCTGATTTCTGAAATACTGTTTCAACTAGTATCTGATTTCTGAAATACTGTCTATCAACTAGTTTCTGATTTCTAAACACATTAGTATTGACTTTCCTGGGTATTCCCTGAACTTGAAGGCAGAGCTTCCACTATTGGAGGCTTATGCTAGTAGCTCTGGGTTGTAGTCGTACAAGGTGTCCACACCAATTTATTTTCTCTCTGTGTACAAGATGTTTTTTCGCACAAACTTTGATTTCGTTGTACTTTTCCTTTCAATTCTATCTCTGGTGGTGACATGAGAAATGTTTCTCTGGAATCTCTTCTGACATGTTGTGACATTCCTCTCCTGTGCTGTAGAGAGTGACTATGTTTGACACTGATAGCAAAGAGTTGTATGAGTATGCTGTTTATCAGCTGGCACCTTGTCTCCATTAGATGTGTAGGTGTCTAAGCATCGCAATTTATTAATAGACCACTGTGTTAATATTTTGACATTATTTCTATTTCTCTTTCCATTCAGTCCACCCACCATGCTATGAAAATGCTTCCTAAGTATTTAGACTCCCAACTTGTATGATCGTTTTTGTTATTAATGTGAGTCTGAACTTCTACAAATCTTCATTGCTTCTGTTTTGAAAGTACTGACTTTCACACGTAAATAATAATATGGGGGGGGCAGCTGTAAAACATATAACAGGAAGTTTAAAAAAAGTTGTATTGGAGTCGTTTTACTAATGAACAATACACTAGGCACATGGAATGTTTCATGATTACCCTTTGTCAGCCACAGTCACAAACATAAAATGATATGGAATATAGAAAAGCTATGAGTGTTCGATTGGCAGAGTGATTCGAGCGCTGGCCTTTTGTGGGAAAGGTACCGGGTTTGAAAGACAGTGGCGTCATGCTCTAGTCTTCCCAGTTGTAAATTGGTACCTGACTCTGCTCTCAAGTTATGGAAGGCAAAGACAGCGAGGAAGGGAATTGGTCACCCCACCTCTCAATGCTGGACGTGAAGTCTCTAACACTTCACTCCCCTACTGCAGTATCTGCTATGTGACCGCCGTTACTTTTTATGAAAATGTAAAAAAGGATAAATGCTGAATAAATATTTAATTAACAAACAAAAATACTCAGAATAAGAATACAAAAAGCTAAAGGAGCTTTCATAGCATAGGGAAATACATGGAGATCAAGAGAAATCGAGTCCAACACAAAAATCAGAATTTTCAACTAGTATGGCTGTGAAACATGGAGAACTATGCTTGAATAATTAACTTTTGCTTCTAATGAGAGATTTATAAAACATGATCATTGTCTTAGTGCTTGCACCACACGCCATGACCTTTCAAACATGTTAGCATGTTCGTTATTCCACTGCCAGCTTCAACGAGTCTATCTATGTGTTTGATCAAATTCCGTTGTTGGTCTTGTGTCATTCCTAGGTACCTGGTAGTTTGGACTGTACTAATATTTACCCTTGTTTGTTTCTGTCAATTATCTTATTTTTAACAACTTTACCTCTACTGAAGATCATTCCCAATGTCTTATTTGCATTTAAGTAGAATTCCCTTATTTTCACCTGTTTTTGTTTTTGTAGATCCTTTGTTAGAGTACTGGCCTCCCACTGTAAAGGTGTCAGGTCAAAACATGGTAGGTAATGTCATGTTGCCGTCTACCCAGCTGTAAATGGGTACCTGACTCTGCTCTTGAGTTTCAGAAGGAAAGGGATCTGGTCACCCCACCTGTTGATGCTGAACGTTTTATTGTGAAGTCTCTAACACTTCACTCTCCTACGGCAGTATCTGCTGCGGCACTTTCTTATATCATTTTGTTACACGGGAAAAGTAGGAAGTGACTTTAATGACCTTGTACTACAAGTTGTAGTAAAACATTATATAACAAGTTTAATGACCTTGTACTACAAGTTGTAGTAAAACATTATATAACAAGTGTAATGACCTTGAAGTAAAACATTATATAACAAGTTTAATGACCTTGTAGTAAAACATTATATAACAAGTTTAATGACCTTGAAGTAAAACATTATATAACAAGTTTAATGACCTTGTAGTAAAACAGTATATAACAAGTGTAATGACCTTGAAGTAAAACATATAAAAAGTTTAATGACCTTGTAGTAAAACAGTATATAACAAGTGTAATGACCTTGTAGTAAAACATTATATAACAAGTGTAATGACCTTGTAGTAAAACATATAACAAGTGTAATGACTTTGTAGTAAAACATATAACAAGTGTAATGACCTTGTAGTAAAACAGTATATAACAAGTGTAATGACCTTATAGTAAAACAGTATATAACAATTGTAATGACCTTGTAGTAAAACATTATATAACAAGTGTAATGACCTTGTAGTAAACATATAACAAGTGTAATGACCTTGTAGTAAAACATATAACAAGTGTAATGACCTTGTAGTAAAACATTATATAACAAGTGTAATGACCTTGTAGTAAAACATTATATAACAAGTGTAATGAACTTGTAGTAAAACATTATATAACAAGTGTAATGACCTTGTAGTAAAACAGTATATAACAAGTTTAATGACCTTGTAGTAAAACAGTATATAACAAGTTTAATGACCTTGTAGTAAAATAGTATATAACAAGTTTAATGGCCTTGTAGTAAAACAGTATATAACAAGATACAAAAATAAAATATATTCTAATGATTAGTGAGGAGATGGCGGGAAGTGAAGGTCTAGTAAGATAGTACTACATGTTGATGATGACAAATAAATAGTACCGTAAATATCATCCTTAACACCCCAAGCATTCACACACCTTCCCCCACCCCTTTTTTAAAACACCATGACAGGTTTGAAGAGACTACCATTTTAGGACAAATGATACGCACACATTCACACAATTTGAATTTTTAATTTACTGTGTTTTCAATAACTGGGCAGGAGGAAAGATGTGAGGATCACGTACCAGTACTTTTGAACATATTATCTGCTGAAGTTAGAGTAGAGACACTATGACTATATATCATACCTATAGAGACACTATGACTATATATCATACTTATAGAGACACTATGACTATATATCATACTTATAGAGACACTATGACTATATATCATACTTATAGAGACACTATGACTATATATCATACTTATAGAGACACTATGACTATATATCATACTTATAGAGACACTATGACTATATATCATACTTATAGAGACACTATGACTATATCATATTTATAGAGACACTATGACTATATATCATATCATACTTATAGAGACACTATGGCTATATATCATATTTATAGAGACACTATGACTATATATCATATCATACTTATAGAGACACTATGGCTATATATCATACTTATAGAGACACTATGACTATATATCATATCATACTTATAGAGACACTATGACTATATATCATACTTATAGAGACACTATGACTATATATCATACTTATAACCCATCAGAGGTTGTTATTGTTGTAGTTGATCAGAATCGAAGTCACTGAACTCTGGGCAAACTCATAGGTGCTCTGTTTCCCTCTGCAAATGTTGAAGGGTTTGAATGCTAATTGTTCCTGTTACGAGGCTGGCAACCTCAGCATGTGAAAATGATATATTCATGAACCACCACAGCAAAGAGCTGGTGACTGCTTTATGCGGGTTTCTCATAGAAAACCAAAAGCAGAAGTAGTCCCAAGTTCCAAGTGGAGCAAGGAGTGGATGATGATGGCATCATGTTTATATATTTATTATTGTCACAGCTTGATTAACAAGCTGTGGACTGTCTGTGCTCCGCTGGGAGCAGGTGCGTAATGTCAGTCGTGTATGAGAAGCAGTCAGTAGAGTGGTCTGAACTTGACAACACGAAACTGCGAGGTCAGCAGGTCAGGGGTGAATGCAAGGAGAGTTCTGATTGGGGCAGTGAAGAAAAGGTGGTTAAGAGAGCGACGAGGTTTTTGGTGGTGATGGTGGACTTGAATTGTCACGGGCGAGAAGATATTTATTTGTGTGAATCTAATGCATTTTGTGATCTGGGATTTTCATGAATGTGATACACTTCGCTGTCAATATATTGTTGTAATTTTTGGCCACAGTTATTTGAATACATTGGACAGAGTTGGGAATATGACTTGTGTTGGTTATGACTTGAATGTGTTCCACTCCATCCCTCGCTCTCTTGTTTAGTATCTGGAGGACTAAGACATATGTGTGTTTAATATAAAATACGCTGTGTCAGGTAGGGAGCTCGTATTTGGTCCTCAAGTTTGTTTATCTTGTCATGTTCTACTTGAAAATAGGAAGTGTAAATTTACCACTGTGTTCCCTTCTTTTGGTATTAGTTTCGAGGAAGCGCCAGGTCAGAAATCTATTGTGGGTCACGCATACCGTAAGCCTGTTTTTCATTCACGCAGTTGTCAGGTATTTTGAATGCTGAGTCACGGGTCACGGATTAGGGATACCCAGTGAAGTGTTGTATTTTTTGCCACGCGTGATTTTCAGTTCACGAATTAAAAGTGTTGCAAGTTTGGAATTTTCAGTTCACGAATTAAGCTTGAGCAGTGTTGCAAGTTTGAAATTGTGGGGATATGTTAGAGGAGGATAACGGATTAGGACTTTCACTAATGGTGTAGTGAGAGCAGAATTGCAAGGCGGTATTTATTATAAGTACAGTGCTCGGTCACTTTGCCTGTGCAATAGCGTATAAGGACCATTTGTGGCTCTTTGCAAGTTGAAGGTAGCTTCAGTTGATAGGCAAAAGTTGTCAGTTATAGGTGTGTAGCTTGTAATTTCATGGTGACGATGAAGATGTCTGGCCAGTTATGAGGAGTTAGTAGGGACCTAGTGGTACTTGGAGGTCCTGGTTGTAGGAGAGTGCCAGAGCTAACAAAACGTCAGTGCGACATTGTGCCACTCCTCTTGTTAAGAAAACGACGCCGTTGCCTGCCAACGTCTGCAGTGTGAACCAAATTGTAGCAGGTTCGTTATCATTTATTTGATAGTTAAAAACTTCTGCAAACCGCAGGTCAACCAGATACATTGGCTATATCACCCGCTTCACGAACTCTCTGCGGACGAAATGCTCACTCAGTCAAGACTCAGAACCAACTAATTTTAATCTAGAACATCGATTTACCACTATAACTTTGACCGAACTATCCAGAACAAAATTGTCGCTCACAAACAGCTCATTCACTAAGTTCACGTAGAAATATCGCTTATTCAGCGATTTTATAGATGACTGTCCGTCAGCTAAAGGTATCAAACTCCTGTCTCTATTTCAGTCCATCCATGTTTCTACTACGTTATTTCCTTTTGACTATAAACCTAATCTAACAGAATCATAACAAGTCTCCCAGCTACAATACATCGACTAATATTAATAAAGTCATTTACTTCGGCAGGCCTGATTTAATTATTTTTCCTCAAATATTTAGGCTAATGTTTTTCATTCTTATTCTGTAGTAGCAAATCTTAACCAATGGTGGTAAAAATGTATGCGTTTTTTTTTTAAATTTTAATGATGAAAAATATCTCCTTCAACCTCCGATGGGTTATAATTAGGATATATAGTGTTTTCAATTCCAAAATGAAAACAAAATAAAAAGTGTTGTAAACAAGATTGTATTTTCTTTAAAACATTCTCATCGTCATCATCATTTTCCTTTTCACTCCATATGGAGCACAGATTCATTACTCTAGCTGGTCCCCCTGCAGGAAGCCCTGCAGTAGTGGTTTCCATAGCAATCTGTTTCGCATTATGAGGTTTACCATGTAATTTTTACAGCAAGCAGTAAATAATGTCTGCATCACCAGCACGCTTCTATGTGGCAGGGAGACATGGACAACCTATGCTAATCAAGAAAGAAGGCGCAATACCTCCCATCTTCGATGTCTACGCCACATCTTTGAAATTTCATGGAAGGACAAAGTGAGAAATGTCGAGGTGTTGTCACGTGCTAACCTTCAGAGCATGCATACACTGCTTAGACTACGCTGGTTTGGCCATGTCCGCCGCATGGAAGATGGTCGCATCCCCAAAGATATTTTCTACGGACAACTGGCAGATGGCAAAAGAACAGCCAGGCAACCGCAGCTGATTTTCAAAGATGTGTACAAGAGAGACATGTGTACAAGAGAGACATGTGTACAAGAGAGACATGTGTACAAGAGAGACATGAAGGCACTGGACATAAATCCAACAACCTGGGATGATGAAGCTGCCGATTGCATCAAGCGACGATGTTCCCTACGGCGCCACCTGGGCAAAAAAAAGAAGCTCTCACAAAAAGCAGAAGAGTAAAGATCACGAAAGGATCACGAGAAAAAAAAACAGCTATCACCACCGGGGCGCAGTTAGTTATGACTGAAGGGTGCTACTAAACTAAAATTTACGGCAATTAACAAAAATTCTTTAAAATAATGGTCTAAGTAAAATGACTTATGTACAGCAGCCTGCAGCCCTAAGACCAAAATTTAACCCTGTTACTTATTCGCCACCTTAATGTAAGAAATGACGAAGCTACCACCAGCGTTGGATGAGGAAAAGACGAAGGCATTAAATTAACTTTTGATCACCCTTAACAAAACAAAAAACCTGCTATAGCTTTGACATATTTCTTGCTATGGAGCAAAAGGTCAACAAGTTCATGAGGAAATGGCTAGGAGTACCATCAGGTCTGTCAGACGTCACACTGTAGTGCAAAAAGGTAAAGCTTGTGCTTCCCTTCAAGTCAGTTGTTGAAGAATACAAAGCAGAAAAGGCAAGGCTCGCAATGATGCTGTGCGAGTCAGCAGATGATGTAGTTCAGTCCATTCAGTCCACACTGAAAACTGGAAGGAAGTGGAAAGTGGATGAAGCTGTTGGTGCTGCCCAAGAGTCGCTCAAGCTAAGGGAGGTAATCGGATACACACAGACAAATAGACGGGGATTTGGCCATGGAGACATCCGCTGGTGGTCCAAGGCATCAAGCAGTGAACGCAGAGATATGGTTATTCAAGAGATACGAGGAGCTGAGAATGATATGAGGATGCTGAAAGCGGTGCAACAGGCCCAACAAGGCAAATGGACTACATGGGAAGGAGCCCTGCAAAGGTCCTTGACATGGAATGATATATGGCATATGACACCTCTTAGACTCAGCTTCATTATCAGATCAATAAATGACCTCCTGCCATCGTCCACAAACCCTGTGAGATGGGGAAAGTCTGATGATGCTCAGTGCCCCTTGCGCCATGAGAGGCAGACACTTGAACATGTGCTCTCAGCTTGCAAGGTGTCATTAGGGCAAGGGCGATTACATGGAGCCACAACAGAGTACTAAATGAGCTGGCTGCTACAGTAGACCTGGCAAGGGTGAAGGCGAACAGCAAAGTCAGACCGAGCACTGAAAATACATACTTTCTGAGAGCAGGACTGTCAGCACATCCCAAACCAGGTAGCAGTTTACCATCTCTTCTTGACTGCAAATGACTGGGAGATGACAGTAGACCTACCTGGGCTAGGGGCATATCCAGAGAATATCAGAAGATCTCGAAGACGGCCAGATATAGTGCTGGATTCCTCATCATCGTACCAGATTATAATAATTGAGCTGACCGTGCCATTTGAATCCAGGTTGGACGAGCAACACTTGTTCAAAGTAGCCAAGTATAATGATCTGGCAGCGGACTTGAGACGCGATGGGTTCACTGCAAGGGTCATAGCTGTTGAGGTGGGTGCAAGAGGTCTAGCGGCTGCCACAGTGTATGATCTACTGAAACTGTTGGGGCTGAGGGGACAGTCAAGAACAAGGGCACTTAAGTAGCTCAGCGAAACTGCGGAAAAGGCATCGTGCTGACCGTGGAACAATCGCAACGGGCTCTGGAACTCGAGACATTAATTTGTTATCAACATAGGGGTTACTTTCACAATTACCTCCAGCTGGCAGGAAATAGGAGTGAATGTGAAAGCTGCAACCAAAGTGGAGTGTGTTCAATTCTCTGCACTAGACAACAGGAGGCTGACACTTGGGAGTCCTGACCTAAGTGCCCCCCTCCCCCCTTAGAGTTTAAAGGAGATGTAAGAGGCCGAAACACGTGATCGATGGGGGAACTACTTCTGATGATCAGATTGCCTCCTGTTGTATCGCTCTGTATAGAGTTTCCTATCATCATCAATTTATGTTGCATGTCGAAATATAAACAATCTCTTACTTACTTACTTAGTCGTTCCTCTTCTACCGTGAGGTGTGGAGGTTTGGAAGAGAGAGCACCAAACTATTCTTTCAGCTGTCTTTCTCCTGGCCTGGTTCCAGTCTAGTCCTTTGTCCTTCAGAGATTGTCTAATGTTGTCTTCCAAGCTAACTCTGGGTCGTCCTGGAGGTCTGGATCCCTAGCTCTTTCCCATACGTGTCGTGGTAGCCGATCTTCTTCCATTCTGCAGACATGGCCAAGCAATTGTAGTTGGGACTGTTCTACTTCGGTCTGCAGTGGCTGATTTTTAAAGCCTTGCCGTATCGTCTTGTTGCGAACCATTTCTCTTCTTGTTACTTCAACCACCTTTCTCATGTACCTCATTTCTGAGGTTTGGAACTGGCTTTTGTGGGTTGTAGCCATTGCTCATGACTCGCACCCATGCGTCAAGACTGGGACACAGGGCCGGCTCTACCGACGGCGCAACACGTGCATTTGCACGGGGCGGCAAGCTTTGGGGACGGCAAAAAATCTTTTTACTTATTTTTACAATCCCGCCAAAATATTCCGCCTGGGAGCATCGCTGGTGTAATGGTTACCACACTGCGCTAGCGATCAGGTTTTCAAGCCCGGGCGCAGGCATTTGTAAGAGTGTCATCGACCAGGCTTTTGACTGAATAACCTGAACGGCCCCTGAAATAAACCCTCTGTGGATGGTGTCGCGGAGTGTTTGAAGGTTTCGTCTAGATTATTTTAAAATTCCTTACTTTTCTATTCCTTCACATTTTGTCTGTTTTCTCTAAGAAATATTTGCACCTGCGATCTGTTCTTTAGCTGTTTTTCAAGTCTTCATTAATAGTTCTGCCATACGATCCTAATGATAGCTTCTCCCCCTACAAAGGCAGTAAAAGGTATTTCTTTAGAGACGTCAGTACAATTTATTGGCTTGGTCGAAACCACAGTTGTTCCAAGAGGATTATTTTTCCATGTTCAGTGGTCAACTGCAGACCGCCACGATAAATTTTCCGGCATGGCTGAACGGGAGACGGGAATTAATTAACTTGGCGTGGGAATCAGGAGTTTATTTTTTTATCGACTGTTCTATGTTGGCGGTTCGAATGTTTCAGTTGTTTTGGAGTGTGCATTCAGGGAAGTTACAGTGATAAATAAGTTTTTAAAACGTTTTATGGAAATGAGTACAGTGCTTCAGCCTCCATTCATTACTAAATAATACATTTTATTGTAGGGTTTATTAAAACAGTTTTAATATTCAAATAGATATAATGTCCAACAAACAAAAAAAAAAAAACTATCAGGTGCTGAATATCGGAAACGGAAACTGGAAAAAGAACGCGATATTCAAAAACATAGCGGGGCTTTACATAAATATCTAAAAACTGAAGCAGCTGATGTAGGACAGAAGAAAATAAGCAAATGTACCGAAACAAATTATTCTGAGCTCATGGCAAGTACTTCTAACTCGGACCCCAGTAACGTAGATATTACTAACAATGTCAAAAATGAGACTGATTTGACTGTTTCCAATTCCGGAGATTTAAGTGATGAACTTAAGAGGTACACTGATCCGGCAAGATGGAGTCCTTCTTTAAGCGATACCGAAAGACTGGAAATCGTAAAAAAAAGGCCTGCCAGAGAGACCAAACAATGAGTTCGTTTTTCCGCGCAGCTCTAATGGTTGGAAATTTTCCCTAAATTTTTACACCAGGGAGCTAAGCAATGGAGAACATATTAATCGATCATGGTTAGTGTATTCAAAAGAAAAAGATTCTGTATTTTGTTTCTGCTGTAAGTTGTTTTCCTGCAATAAAATGTCACTCACTACTGATGGCTATAATGATTGGGGTCATTTGTATGTGTATCTTAATGAACACGAAAAATCTAAAAACCACTTGGAGTCCCATACAAAGTGGATTGAATTATCGTCCAGGCTTAAATCAGTACAGACAATTGATTCAATGCAACAAGAGTTATTAAATTCAGAAGTTCGACACTGGAGGAGCATAATAGAACGCCTAATTGCTATTGTCCAGTTCTTGAGCCAACAATGCTTGCCATTTCGTGGAACATCTGATAAATTATATGACCCTAACAATGGACATTTTTTTTTTAAGCTTCTTGAACTGATTGCCAGATTTGATAGTGTTATGTGTGAACATTTAATGAGAGTAGCTCGTGGATTGACCCAACATTACCTTGGGAAAAACATTAAAAATGAATTAATTGCTCTTCTCTCTGGAACCATAAAAAAAGAAATAATTTCTATGGTGGAGAAAGCTAAATATTATAGCATAGTTGCAGACTGTACTCCCGATGTAAGTCACATTGAACAATTAACACTAATTGTAAGATTTGTTAATACGAATCCAGATGATATCAACATTCATGAGCATTTTCTTGGTTTCATTGCTGTAGAAGCTACTACAGGCTCAGCGTTAACCGAATGCATTCTAAGAAAATTGTCAGACATGGATATTCCAATCGCAAACATGCGTGGCCAGGGGTATGACAATGGATCAAATATGAAAGGAAAACATTCAGGAGTTCAACAACGTATTAGGGACTTGAACCCGAGAGCTTTTTATATCCCTTGCTGTTCTCATTCTCCCAACTTGGTGGTCAATGATGCCGCGATGTCATCTAGAGAAGGGGTTTTATTTTTTGAAACGGTTCAGAAATTGTATGTGTTTTTCTCAGCGTCAACACTGCGTTGGGGAATCCTTAAGAAACATATTACAACTCTAACGCCCAAGCCACTAAGTACAACTCGCTGGGAATCTAGAATCGAGGCCATTCGTCCTTTAAGATATTATATTGAGGAATTTTATGATGCATTGATAGAAATTGCTGATGACGAGTCAGTAGACAAAATGGCGAGCTGAAACCCTTGCCCTAAAACTCAGAGATTTTAAATTTGTATGTTGTCTGGTTATATGGCACTATGTTTTAAACGAAATTAATGTTGCTAGTAAACTGTTGCAAAGCATAAAAATGGAATTGACTAGTGCCATAACAACTTTGAGAATCTCAGAAATGATAAATCATTTCAAAATTTTCTTGTTGATGCTACAACATTAGCTGAGAAAGTTGAAGCTGATCCTGATTTGATACCAACGTTTGAATGTACTAGAGTGCGTCGGCAGAAAAAGTAACGGTAGCAAGTGGTGAGCGTAGTTTTTCAAAACTGAAGCTTATTAAAACTTATTTACGCTCAACAATGGCCGAAACTAGATTGGAAGGACTTGCCATGATTTCAATTGAACATGAAATCGGTCAAAAATTAGACTACGCAAACCTTATTTCTGCTTTTGCAAATATGAAAGCAAGAAAAGTGTCTTTTTAAGCAGTACATACTTCAAACAATATAAATTCAAATAATGTGAAAATAGTGCTAAAAACTATAACATGTACATACTACAGTTAAGTGTTCAGCGAAGCTGCGATATTTGTGCCTTTTGGCCGACACATCCGAGACTTCAGCACGGCATCTTTTGATCTCTTTATTTATTATTACCTTTAACCTTCCACTGTACGTGACGTAATATCAAAGGGACATTACTACAAACATTGTTAAAGCCGGAGTCGAGGAGCTCTTCAACTGTTGCTAAGGAAAAATGGTAAATCGTGTTCTCTTACACATAAGCCAGTGATCCTATGTCTTTTCTCCAAAACAAATTTCCGAAAGAAGTGACATGTTAGTAAAGGTGATTACGTGTTTCTCGTTTTTTTCTTATTTTATGATGAAAAAAAAAAAAATCCCGTTCAACCTCTGATGGGTTATAATTCATCATCATGTGACGTATTCTCTCCAGAACGTTGTCTCCATTACAGCTGCTCTGAACGGATCACGATTTTGGGCAAGTCGACCTGCAAAATCCAAAGACATGTTCAGACTCTCTGTGATGTCCTGGATCCATCGTCGTCTAGGTCGTCCCCTCCCCCTTTTTCTAGGGACCATGCCTTCCATTACTCATTTTTCCCGACTATTATGTCTCTTTAAATGACTGAAAAATTTCAGCTTACTTATTGCGATGGTATTTAGGAGCCAATTTACTTCTTCATTTAGTGAGTGCAGTACTTCTTTGTTGGTCTTTTTTTCTGTCCAGAGTAGGCTATTCTCAACACCTCAACAACAGGGTTATAATTAGGATATATATATATATATATATATATATATATATATATATATATATATATATATATATATATATATGTATATATATATATATATATATATATATATATATATATATATATATATATATATATATATATATATATATATATATATATATATCCTGTGGCATCACATTTGTCAAATCTGTCTTAGGAAGGTAAGACAAAGCTACCCGTTACATGCTATTGAGGCATATTGGGAATATGGTGTTAGGCCCATATTTTCTTGACCATTGGCACACTACGGGTGGTGTTTTTTTAATTTAATGATGAAAAATATTCCATTCAACCTCTGATGGGTTATAATTAGGATATATATTGTTTTCAGTTCCAAATAAAATGAATAATATCTGATATGGGAAAGTGGCATCACATTTTTGTTTTTAGGGGTGATGTGGTCAGCATCACGTCGGCCGCCTTAACCTTCCCAAAGCTGCTCTGCTCTGGTACATTGTAAAGAGGACAAATCACAATTAACAGTTTTCCGTCTATGTTAAAAAAAAAACAAAAATGAGATAAAACCAAACAAAAACACCAAAGAAAAATAAATATTTCTCGTTGTTGTGCGGTTGTGTGTAATAGCCATAATGTGACCCTATTTCATTCCCCCTATATTCACAAATGAACAGACACTAGTTGCCCATGTGAATTACAGTTTACTGTGCAGTCGGCCATCTTATCACCACCAGGGTTAGATTTAAGGTTAGAGGTAGTGTATTTTAAACAATTTGCTGACATTTTTAAAATTGCAAAAGGTGTCTGTATTGCATATAATACAGCACATCCAAAATTAAAGGAATAAAGATAATTTTAGCTAAAAATGTGTAACTTTTATTTTTTTACTATTGTTAAACGATCTTTCTGTATTACAAAAATGAAGGTTTTTTTATTTTACTTTGTAAGGTTTTTATTGGTATTGCATACATGTTTTAAAAAATGTGTACAGGATTTATTGGTGTGTCGTACAATCTCAGGAGGTTGACAGGTATGAGCAGCTGCTTGTCAGATTTCACTCAAATGTCTATTGATCTGGCGGCCAATTAAGTCACCCGCATTGATACAGACTTAAATAATAATTCCGAGATGCAGTAACTGGAGACTCGTACCCAGGACCATCTGAACAACACAGCTGCCTCACTATGGGAGTGAATTGTGACTAAATAAATATGCAGTAGATACTTTGTACAGAAGTTCCATAGGTTTACAGTTGATGTTTTCTTGATGTAAAATAGATAAAACTGCTGTATATAAATTGACGTGCACACTGTTAATAATGTTTGTGCATTCTGACCATATTTTTCAGAACCAGCAATGAAAATGGACAAAGCTACGGAGGTAGCTGTTATAGAAGTTGAGCAGTTCTCAAAGCTTGGTGCCTTGAAACTACAGCAGAATAATCTCCAGAAAGCTTTGGAGGCATACAGACATGCCTATCAGAGTGCGCAGCTGCTTGGTCATAATGGGTACATTCAGAGAGTCTGTGCCTTCAACTTGGGTGCTATATGTGTCTCATCCGGGAGCTACACTGATGGCTTGACCTATTTAAAGCAGGCTGTAAGCATTATTTCCAATATATCCTTATTCTGATATTAATAAAATGATTATATTAGTACATTTCTGTTTTATTTAGAATCCTGTGTGGGGTCTCTGATGAGTCAGTCAAAAAATGGAACCACAGCTCTCTCTGAAATGTCATCCAATGTGAGGTTGTACACAGCTCTCTCTGAAATGTCATTCAATGTGAGGTTGTACACAGTTCTCTCTGAAATGTCATATAATGTGAGGTTGTAAATGGAACCGGCAACTTGATCATGTAAAACAAATAGCTACAGAAAGTATCAAGTTTTTTGACGCAGGCTTGTGCAAGGGGGACAACTGCAGTGGTCATCCTGTGTACCATAAGGAGAATGATGATAGTGATTTTATTGGAAGATTTCCACCCAACACAGAAGGTTAGTTTTAATGTTTACATTTCTTGTGTTACAGGAACCACCAGAAGGTTGTCGTGATGGCAGATCAAATGGTGATCTTTATTTTAACTTTGGTCTTGCTTGTGAAGGTCTCAGAAACACAGAAAAAATGAAGCATTATTACAGTCAGGCCTTAAAGGAGTATCAGTCTGAGAAGGACAATGTGACGATGGAAGCTGAAGTCCTCATTCGTTTAGGAAAGGTCTGTGTGGCCTGTGGCCAATACTACGAAGCTGAAGCTTGTGTGAAGCAATTGAGTGAGGCTTACAAAAAACTAGGAGATACTATGAAACAGCTACAGGTAATTTAAATATGCTAAAGCTAAATAGTCATTCTGTTAAAAGAAAAGTCTCAGCTATTTTGTTTTAAACTTTGAAATAGTAACCAAGTTATGTGAGAAAAGAATATCACTTCATATTATATGTCTCACACATCAACATCACAAGTGAGAGTTCAAACATCAGCATCACAAGCAATAGTTCACACACCAACATCACAAGTGACAGTTCATACACCAACATCACAAGTGACAGTTCACACACCAACATCACAAGTGGTAGTTCACACACCAACATCACAAGTGGTAGTTCACACACCAACATCACAAGTGGTAGTTCATACATCAACATCACAAGTGGTAGTTCACACACCCATACATGCCACACTTAAAGGTTTACCCATAATCTGTACGGGGTGTTTGCGTTTTCAGATGTGTACGGGCCGTACACGGGTCTGTACGGGTTTTTTCGCCTAATTATTAAATATACATATAAATCTTGTGCCACTACACAATTTGCGTCATGAGATTCGGCGAGATTTTAAGCCAAGTGGATAAAAAAAAAAAATAACCAATGAAAATCAAGCTGCCTATTTTTCAATTGCCGCGGGATGTGCGTGGCGTGTTCATTCACAATTTTTCGCTAAAGCTAGCGCGAGGTTACTGATTATTTGAACGATTACGCAGCACTGAAATCTTTTTTGAGTCGAGCCTATTGTTTAGGATTAATTTCCAGTTTAGTATTGGTAAGTAATTCATTTTTAAAAAAATATTACAATAACATTGTTTAGATGAAGTTAGATTTAACTGTCAGATAACTTAGGCCTATGCTTTCTTTTCCCCTAAGGTTTAGCATAATTGATTATTTACGGCTGGTAAAAAAAAAAAGGCTGATACCACTACATATTATTTGATTTCACTAAAACTTGTAGAAAGTGCGTAAGAAATGTAAATTTGAAAAATAATACAATAGCCTACAAATTATGGGTAGCCTAATAACGTAATGACGGTCACCGAATGCTCCGCATGTATTTTCGTACCATTTAGAGTTATAATTAGGGTTACAGCTAGGGTTAACCCTAAATCTAAATGGTACGAAAATACACGCGGAGCATTCGGCGAACGTCATTCCGATATTACCAAATTATGAAACTGAAAAGAAAAAAAAAACCACAATAGCGTGGAAAATTTACATCTTAACTCAATCAGAGAAAAGTTTATTTGGAGTTAGCCTACTTCTCTTCTTAGTTTTAATTTCGTTTCTTTAAAAAACAATGTTATTTTGCCTTTGGTGGTCATCATTACGGTCATTCAATGATTTATAATTATTAAATAATTAATTAGCCTACTATCAATGTTTGATTGACACTAAAATTTGTATGGGAAGGTCTATTTAAAACTACCAGTTGGGCTTTAACGGCTATTCCAATTTTTGAAGTTCGGTAGAAAATATACAGGCTAATATTACGCCAGCGCTAGTTTATATTTTCATTACCAGCTTTAGCAAAAAATTTATTAGATTTTAAATTTAAGATTCCTAACCCATAATGCTTATTACTGGTCTCTTTAGGCCTGTACTTTTATAAGGCACTATAGAAAACACAGCAACTGTTCTTCATTTCAACCATAAATTGTATTAATTTTTTTCCAAGATTCTATTTCATTATATAATATTAAAATTACAAATAATTATATTTTTCAAATTGATTATTAATATTTGTATTTACTTTTTCACATTAATATTTTTTTTTTTCTGTCTAGCAGGAAATATTGCATCCATCTAACAGCATGGCTGAGCCTAACTTTAAAAAAAGGAGGTTAGAAGAAGATCAACGTCGTGGGAAGTTTCAATCTGACTGGACAACTACATCCCTGGGATTATTGAGACATCCAAATTAGGCTCTTCACATGCATACTGTAGAATATGCAATAGAGATATTAAAGTGATGGCATCTGGCTTACACGATGTGAGGGAGCATTTCAAAACAAAACTGCATGAAAGGAACTATCAGCTGAAGAACGGAAGTTCTATCAAGGCCTTCTTTACTCAGCCTCAACAAGAAGATGATAAAATAACGAGGGCTGAAGTTTTATTTGCAAATTTTATTGCTCAACACAACATAGCTGCTTCTATAGCTGACCATTTTTCAGACTTATCAGCTGAGATGTTTCCGGACAGTGCTATTACCAAACGTTTCAAATGCAAGCGAACCAAAACAACAGCCATTATTAAAAACTGCTTGGCTCCATCTGCAATGGAGCCAGTCATCAAATTATGCAGGAAGACACCTTTCTCCTTGATGATCGATGAGTCAAATGATAGAAAAACTGACAAGCATTTAGCTATAATGGTGAGGGTATTTGAAGATGGCATAGGACCTAGAACCAGGTTGCTGGGCATGCCGGTCGGTACTGGTGGAATCAGTGAAGCTATTTTCAGTGATATTGATGCTGTGTTCAGCGACTTACAAATCCCATGGATTAACTGTATAGGTTTTGCAAGTGACAACTGCAATGTAATGGTTGGCAAATCAAACTCTGTACTAACGCGAATCAAGAGCAAGAACCCTGATGTGTTTAGTATAGGGTGTATTTGCCACCTTGCAAATCTTTGTGCCAAGGAGGGTATAAAGCAGCTGACTATTCCTGTTGATGACCTTTTGATAGATATCTTCTATCATTTTGAGCATAGCTCAAAACGGAAAAAATCATACAGAGAGTTTCAACTGTTTACAGGAGTGGATGCACTAGACATACTAAAGCACTGCCAGACTCGCTGGCTTTCTTTGCAGAAAGTAGTGGACAGAATTTTAAATCAATATTCTGCTCTATCTTCATACTTCGAGAGCCACGACGATATGGAAAAACCATGCCGTGTCAAAAACATTCATCAGTTACTAAAATCACCACTGACCCAGATGACTCTACGTTTTCTCCAATTTGTGCTACCTCTGTTGACTGAATTTAACAAATTGTTTCAGACAGATGAGTCCCAAATAGGTGGTATGATGGATGAAATGGATCGTCTGCTACGAAAATTTATTGTCAAATTTGTAGAGATGAAATATGTAAAAGAGGTGAAAGATATAAGATTGTTAAAGTATGCTGAACGTGATCTACAGCATGATGACCATACACTTGCTGTTGGTCTGTCCAACAGGACATTACTGGAAGAGTTAGATATAAAGTTCTCAAGTGAGAAATTCATTTTTCAGAGATGTGAGGAACTTTTATGTTGCTGTTGTGAAAAAAGATATTGGATAAATTTCCATTTGAGAATGAAGTCCTTAAGGATATCAAAATTCTTGATCCAGCCTTTAAAGACACAGTTCAATATACAGCAATCTGTAAGCTGGCCAACACTTTTGCACCACATTTAGACCAAGAGGTGTTAAAGGATGAATTTGAAGATTATTGTTTGCTGCCTGATGAATGTATTTCAAGATTTGACGCTGGACAAAAAAGAAGCTTTTCTAGGTACTGGCTTGACATAATCAACCTGAAAACTAGCACTGGTCGTACACGATTTTCCAGTCTGGCAGTCATAGTGAAACGCTTATTGACATTGCCTCACAGCAATGCTGACTGTGAGAGGTCTTTCTCTATGATGAAAAAGATTCACACGGACTGCAGAAATAGACTAAATGATGATACAGTCACAGCATTTCTACAATGCAAAATAAATTCTAACTCTTGTTGTTTAGGTTTTAAAGCAAGTGAAGACATGCTTAAAAAGGCAAAGGCCGCATGTCACTATGATGGTGCAGAACCATCTAATTGAATATACTTTTACATGAATAAACTCTTTTGTTACGTTTTTCAGTCTTTGTACAGGTTTTGCGGGTCTTTGTACAGGTTTTGCGGGTCTTTGTACAGGTTTTTTAATTTTTTGTACAGGTTTTTCATCTCTGAGGTGTGGCATGTATGCACACCAACATCACAAGTGATAGTTCACACACCAACATCACAAGTGATAGTTCACACACCAACATCACAAGTGGTAGTTCACACACCAATGTCACAAGTGATAGTTCACACACCAATGTCACAAGTGGTAGTTCACACACCAGTGTCACAAGTGGTAGTTCACACACCAATGTCACAAGTGGTAGTTCACACACCAATGTCACAAGTGGTAGTTCACACACCAATGTCACAAGTGGTAGTTCACACACCAGTGTCACAAGTGATGGTTCACACACCAATGTCACAAGTGATGGTTCACATACCAATGTTACAAGCAATGGTTCACACTCCAACATCACAAGCTATGGTTCACACTCCAACATCACAAGCTATGGTTCAGACACCAACATCGCAAGCTATGGTTCACACACCAACATCACAAGCCATGGTTCACACACCAACATCACAAGCTATGGTTCACACACCAACATCACAAGCTATCGTTCACACACCAACATCACAAGCTATGGTTCACACACCAACATCACAAGCTATGGTTCACACACCAACATCACAAGCTATGGTTCACACACCAGCATCTCAAGTGATGGTTCACACACTAACATCACAAGTGATGGTTCACACCAACATCACAAGCGATGGTTCACACACCAACATCACAAAGCGATGGTTCAGACACCAACATCACAAGCTATGGTTCACACACCAGCATCACAAGTGATGGTTCACACACCAACATTGGAAGCGATAGTTCACACACCAACATCACAAGCGATGGTTCACACACCAACATCAGAAGTGATGGTTCACACACCAACATCACAAGCTATTGTTCACACACCAGCATCACAAGCTATGGTTCACACTCCAATGTCACAAGTGATGGTTCACACACCAACATCACAAGCGATGGTTCACACACCAACATCACAAGCAATGGTTCAGACACCAACATCACAAGTGATGGTTCACACACCAACATCACAAGCGATGGTTCACACACCAACATCACAAGCGATGGTTCACACACCAACATCACAAGCGATGGTTCATACACCAACATCACAAGCGATGGTTCACACACCAACATCACAAGCAATGGTTCACACACCAACATCACAAGTGATGGTTCAGACACCAATATCACAAGCGATAGTTCACACATCAACATCACAAGCGATAGTTCACACATCAACATCACAAGTGATGGTTCACACACCAACATCACAAGCGATAGTTAACACACCAACATCACAAGTTATGGTTCACACATCAACACCACAAGTGATGGTTCACACACCAGCATCACAAGCGATGGTTCAGACACCAACATCACAAGCGATGGTTCAGACACCAATATAACAAGCGATAGTTCACACACCAACATCACAAGCGATAGTTCACACACCAACATCACAAGCGATAGTTCACACACCAACATCACAAGCGATAGTTCACACACCAACATCACAAGCGATAGTTCACACACCAACATCACAAGCGATAGTTCACACACCAACATCACAAGTGATAGTTCAGACACCAACATCACAAGCGATAGTTCAGACACCAACATCATAAACGATAGTTCAGACACCAACATTACAAGCGATAGTTCACACACCAATATCACAAGCGATAGTTCACACACCAACATTACAAGTGATAGTTCACACACCAACATCACAAGTGATAGTTCACACACCAACATCACAAGCGATGGTTCAGACACCAACATCACAAGCGATGGTTCACACACCAACATCACAAGCGATAGTTCACACACCAACATCAGAAGCGATAGTTCACACACCAACATCACAAGCGATGGTTCACACACCAACATCACAAGCGATAGTTCACGCACCAGCATCACAAGTGATGGTTCACACACCAACATCACAAGCGATGATTCACACACCAACATCACAAGCGATAGTTCACACATCAACATTACAAGCGATAGTTCACACATCAACATTACAAGTGATAGTTCACACATCAACATTACAAGCGATGGTTCACACATCAACATTACAAGCGATAGTTCACACACCAACATTACAAGCGATAGTTCACACATCAACATCACAAGCGATAGTTCACACATCAACATCACAAGTGATAGTTCACACATCAACATTACAAGCGATAGTTCACACATCAACATTACAAGCGATAGTTCACACATCAACATTACAAGCGATAGTTCACACATCAACATTACAAGCGATAGTTCACACATCAACATTACAAGCGATAGTTCACACATCAACATTACAAGCGATAGTTCACACATCAACATTACAAGCGATCACTTTCATTCATTTATTAATTTCAGCCCCCACTGAGCACAGGCATTTAAAAATGAACACAAAACCTTCCTGTTCTGTGTCATCTGTTTGGTGTTCTTTCCTTGTCTTTTCCTTCATGTCATAACTAATTCCTTTCTTCATATATGCTTATTTCCTTTCAATTTCTCGTACCCTGGGATTCCATAACAAGGTCTAACTTGTAATGCTTTCAACTGGTTTTCTTAGTACTGGTCTGTATCCTGAAATCTTCAGGGACAGCTGTGTTTTGGAAACAGGATTTTTTTGGCTTCCTGATGTCTCCTAAATCACGCTCAAAAAGTCGTCCAAAATAACCACTGTTACCATAATAGCCCAAAGTCACCCACACAAAAATCAAAAAGTTGCCTAAAATAATGCAATTGTGATACAAAAAAAGTAGGACAATGTTGCCAAAGAAACTTTTGATTTTCATAATATTTTGGTTTTCAGGTGTTCAGATAACTGATATTTATCTTGTTCTACTGGTATTCATCTTGTTCTCTCCATCAGTTCCTTTTTGGTGATCTTGTCATTCTTTTCAGCACAAGCACCCATTTATGAAAGTCTGTATCTTTCTGTTGCCATTTTTGTTGCTTTCTGTGTTTCAGAGGCAAGCAATAGGACAGCCATGACATTTGAGTTGAACATTCATGTTTATCAATGAAACTTACAAGTTTAAATACACCTGTATTTAAATGTATGATTAACACTGTGTCTGTTCCTCAAACTAGAAGCTCATATACAAGACACAGAAATCCCCAGGGTGAGGGTCAGATAAGTAGATGAAGAAACCAAAAGCACATGGAGAAGAGAACTAGAGGCAGAATTAAAAGAGGTCAAGAGGACCATGAAACACCTTGAGCAGATGTCATGTGACATGAAAGCCTTGTGCAGATGTCATGTGACATGAAAGCCTAGAGCAGATGTCATGTGACATGAAAGCCTAGAGCAGATGTCATGTGACATGAAAGCCTTGCGCAGATGTCATGTGACATGAAAGCCTTGAGCAGTTGTCATGTGACATGAAAGCTTTGCGTGAATTTGTTGAATGGCTGTGCTCCTTAAGGAGCTGACAAGAACTGAATGAATCAAGGGGACATAATTTGCTGGATTTTTTTTTCAGACCCAGGCAGAACAAGCCAGTCTTCTTCTGAGAATAGATAAAGTGGAAGAGGCAGAGAGGATTGCAGATGATTGTTTCATAAAGTCTCAAAATCAGAAACTGTCAAGCAAAACTGGTTTGTCAAATATATCATATTACATCATCCTAGAACTAATAATGTATGATTAATCCACTGCTAGCCACAAGGTATTCATCACTGTAATGAGATTACTCTACATACTGTAAGAGCAGAATTACTTTCATTAAAAAATTTATGTCGCCCACATATACTAGTTATTTATGAACAACATTCACCCAAAACTTCTCAGAAAAACATTGAGTAATACTTACAACACATAAGCCATCTTTTCACAGGTCACATACGTGCCAAGTCACACAGACAAACCTATTCTAACACATTAGTTTTTACCCCTCCACTTGCACAAAATAGTGAGATTGAAATAGTGTGACACATTCACCTGTGTGAAACTGATGAAATGAACTAGACAAATACCAGTGGAACAAGGTGACAGGAAAAAAATGATGATATTGGATAATAAACACAATGAGAAAATCAGGGATATGATTCATGGACCTCCCACTTTAACACTTGGGAGGGCCTTTAGCTTAGGATGACCAGACCGTTTTTCATAATAATACGACATTTCTTTGAAATTATATTTCAGAAGAAAAAATACTTTGATGGAATCCACATTGAACCTGTTTCTATCATTTAGTCCATTGACTTTTTCATCAATGAAGAAAGGCTTTTTGACCAGGCAATGCACAGAAATAGAGTGCAGAATCAACAGTTACTGATTATTTTTAAAAAGTTGTTCTTTTTTCATTTGCCAGCAACTGCATGAATCCTTCATCATTGATGTTACTTTCAACAAACATTGTCAGATTGTTAAGTTGATGAAAGCACTTTGCATCTTCAAATGGAACCTCTTTATAAATTAAATATTGCACAGGAGCCTGCCTTGAACATCAACCTAAAGAAGACAGAGGTCATGACGCTCAATGTGAGCAACCCTGAGCCCATATCAGTAAGGAATCAGCAACTGGAACAGACAGATGCCTTCACATACCTAGGATGCATAGTAACACCAGATGGCGGAGCAAGCAAAGACATCAACAACAGAATGAACAAAGCAAGAACTCCAAATCTTTTGGTCGAATACCATCACCAACCAAGATCTGATTACTCGGAGCAAGCAAGAGGACATGCACACCATCATAGCTGGCAGATGCTGGAGCTGGGTTGGCCATGACCTCAGAAGAGACCCCGATGCCATCACAAGAACAGCTATGCTATGGACCCCTGAAGGAAAACGAAAGAGAGGCTGACCAAAAACAACTTGGCGGAGGACTGTGGAGGCTGAGATGCAAAAAATGAACCAGAGTTGGGGCACTGTACGAAGGATGGCCGCCGACCAAGCAAAGTGGAATCAATTTGTTGTTGCCCTACAAGACGCCACCAGGCGTAATGGCCACTGACTGCTTTGACGGTCGGCGGCTAAGGATCAAAGAAGAAGAAGACAGGAGCATGCA
This sequence comes from Oreohelix idahoensis, assembly GCA_024509875.1. Lineage (NCBI taxonomy): Eukaryota > Metazoa > Mollusca > Gastropoda > Stylommatophora > Oreohelicidae > Oreohelix > Oreohelix idahoensis. The sequence goes on along the minus strand of JAMPIV010022505.1, from coordinate 365,323 downwards.
CATCTTGCTGTGTTGGTGCTCCATATAAGATCATTTATAAAAACATGTGAATTCTAATGGTTTCATTCATATCTCCAAGTATTGTAAACAGTAAGTGTATAGGCATCTATTATCTTCATGAAACCTGTCACACAAACTATTGTCCATCTCTCTGTTTTTCAACAAGCATATTCTGAACTTTCAAGGACACAAATTCTTGACAGATGCCTGATTAAGAATGTCCAGCACAGATTTAACACAGTTTAGACTTCAACAACTAAACTACGTTCCTTTGCAATTCATTTGGTATTTACTTGGAAAAAAATAATACTCATCAAAAATAGACTTGCATAAGAAAGACCTCATCAAAGTCATGCCCAGTCTCTGAAAAAAAGCAGGACAAATTGCACTTTACAAAAAATGCCTGGACGCTCAGTTGTGAGGTACAAAAGAGAACAAATCCAGGAAAGAGGACATTTGGTATTCCTGCTTTAGGTCCACCTTCAGAATATCACCTGCCACAGGTAGTGGGTGCCTATTGTGCTAAGATGGAGGAAACTATTGATTATTGTCTGGACACTCTGTTGTATCCATATGTGGAGATACAATTGTTGAGCAAAGAATGAGTAGATAACTACCAAGAAGATGAACAAATAGAAAAAATGGCTGAGCCTAGAAGCTTATGAATGAGCAATATGAGAAATTTGTTACAATGAAAAAGTTTTTTTCTCTTTGCTTTTTCTTGTTGGTTTTGATGCTTTTTGGCAGTGCCTTATCTAGTATCTGTTATTGTTAGTTATGTTTTTCTGTCATAAAATGCAACTGTTCACCTCATCCACCACAATAATGACTTCAAAGATAATATATTATATATCATTTTTGTATAGTTTCATGTATTTCATTGAATCACATTGTCTAATGTATGCAACAAAATTTAATATTAACTTTTTTCAGCTAACATTCTTATTGAGCTAAGCCTCGTGTACACGCAGATGTGCAAATATGATCAAGCTTTGCAGTGTTGTTTGAACGCTCTACCTGAAGTTGGTTTCCAGGATGCAGACCTGAAGCAAGTTGCTGTTCTTTACCAGAATCTTGGAGTAATCCACAATTATATGGGGCAGTATGAAGCTTCCATAGAGTACCATCAGGCAGCAGCTAATAAGTATGGTATGTTCATTTACCATCTTTTTTCTATAAAAATCTTTGAGTGTACAGCTTAACACATTAACTACCGCGAGCCGGTGGGACCGACCTTTGAAATCCTATCATTTGTACCGTGAGCCGCTCAGAGCGTCGATCTATTTTTAGTAATAAAACTAATGAAAAATGCACTGAAACACTTTCTGATCTGGTTCAAGATTTTAAATTGCTACCGGAAAACAAATTCCCAAAGCATGGTTGCTGTAGAACACTGGAAAATTAATATTATGTTCATATTTTTCAGCATTTTGGGTTAGTTACCAAATCGTGAAAAACCGTTCACCATGGCAACTAGTGATAGGACCACAAAAAATGATTGTACATCTCGTCTAATGGCTGAATAGGCTAGAAACTTGTTTCAACAATTGACTGATAGATCTAGCGATGAGGACAAGAGTGAAAACGGTGTGCACATTGATTGAAATGGTGATTTTGATAGAGATGGGGCGCAAGCAGTTATAATTGTGAAAATATTGCAAGTCCGTGGCTGTCGGAGGGTCGTTAAATAGCAACAACCTCTATTAGAGTAACAAATGGTGCTTATTGTAATAGTACATTCATTTATCTTTAAAATGACGTGTAATTCATAAAAATCTGTAAACAATTACGAAAACTACAGCTTACTTTGTGCAAACACCTACAGGATGAAAATGAGAAAAAAATTTAATTCGGCCACAGTGTGTTTTTCAATTCGGTAGTTAATGTGTTAAGAATATGTGAATCTTCTGTATGGGATATTTTAGTGTTTTCTTTGAATATTTACATGAGACGCAGTGTCACAAGCCGGTAAGTGTAATTTTTTCTTTTTATTATTACATCATATTCTTCTATTGACCTCCATTTCTCCTTGCATTACTATGAGGGGCGTTCAGAAAGTAATGCACCACATCGTTTTTCTCAGCTAATAATGAAGATAGAAGCATGACATTTTGCAAACTTCAAATATGGCATGTGCCAATTGTGTGCACCAAATTGCACTGCAACCGGCCAAATAATACGGCTGCCCTAAACCGTTGAAATGGAGCGTGTTAGCAACTTGCATTATAAACAGCGAATTGTGATAGAATTTCTCGTTGCAGAGAAGGAAACTATTGTGAATATTCACAAGCGTCTATGTGATGTGTATGGAAGTTTTGCAGTCGACAGGAGTACAGTCAGTCGCTGGGTTCAGAGAATCAAAGAATCAGGAAGTGGAGATACGGGGCTGCTTGATCGGCCGCACTGTGGACGTCCTGCCACAGCCACCAATGCAGAAATGTTGAAATGCGCTGAGGGCATTATTATTACTGATAGGCAAATCACTACTCAACAATTGGCCTTACAGCTGTCAGTCAGCATTGGTAGTGCAAATGCAGTTATAAAAACTCTCGGATTTTCTAAGGTTTGCGCAAGATGGGTTCCTCAAAGTCTCACAAATGACCACCGATTGCAAAGGAAAGCAATTTCTTCTGAATTGTTGGAGCGTTTAAATGCTGATGGAGAGAACTTTTTGGCTAAGATCGTTACAGGTGACGAAACCTGGGCACATCATTTTGAACCTGAGACAAAAAGACAGTCAATGGAGTGGCATCATCCGCAATCACCAAGAAGAAAGAAATTTAAGACAATTCCTTCAGCTGGAAAGGTCATGATCACTGTCTTTTGGGACATTGAAGGTGTGATTCTTGTGGACATTATGCCGAGAGGAGAGACAATCAATTCGCAAGCTTACATGAAGACATTGAAAAAACTCAATCAACGTTTTCGCAGAGTTCGGCCGCACAAGAATCCATCAGACCTGCTTCTCCTTCACGACAATGCGCGCCCTCACACAAGTCTGGCAACACGGGAAGCAATCATCAAATTGGGTTGGACTGTACTACCCCATCCACCCTATAGTCCCGATTTGGCACCCTCTGATTTTCATCTATTTGGTCCACTTAAAGATGCACTCCGTGGGACAAGGTTTGAAGATGATGAAGGAGTGATTCATGCAGCGAAGAAATTGCTACATGATCAAGACAAAATCTGGTATGGACTAGGAATACATGCATTTGTTTTGTGCTGGCATAAAGCCGTACAAGTTGATGGGGAGTATGTTGAATAATACCGATGTTTACATGACATATCCATGTATATTGTGTATAAATTTCATGCTTTTTGAATAAACAACTCCTAAGAAAAACGATGTGGTGCATTACTTTCTGAACGCCCCTCGTAATAATTTTTTAAAGAAAGCCTTAAGACATCATACACAACCAGCAGTCTACATACATTTACCTACATTTTCACATATAAATGTATTTCTGCACATGAACATCATGAAAATGTGTTTACTAAAGACACACTCGGTTGGCCATTTTTGCTTGAGCCAAACCCATATTTTTGTTTGGGACTGAAAGAGTTAAAATGTGTCATTTTAAGCAAATGTAACAGCTGTTATTTGATTTTCCATGTCACTGTTCTAACTTTTTTTCTATGCACATGTCCTTTACTATTATTATTTTATCTACAAATACTACATTGACAACATTTGTCAATGAAGATACAAGTTATAATTTGTTTTTCTAGAAAAGCATCACATGTGTAATTTGTCTGTCTGTAACAGTGTCACAGCTAAACTTATTTTTCTTTGAAAACTTTACATTTATAACTTTTTCTCAGTTGTATCCATAGTATATATATAATTATAGATAACTGATTTTCTACAAAAGGGAGGCAATAATTTTGATCAACTTTTCAGCTGAAATGAACAACAGAAAAAGCCAAGGTCATTGTTTTATCAATCTGGGATATGCATACAGCCAAATGAAGGACATTGACCAAGCTGGAGAGTATTTTCTTCATTCTCTTCAAGCTGCAAAGGATTGTGGTAAATATATATGTATATATGTTTATTGTCGTTTATTAATTTATATAGTCATTATTTATGTAGTAAAATCATAAAACTTATTAAATTTCTCATTATTCCAAACTTTGATTTTGAAAGCAACTATCATTCTTGGCCTTTTGGCTAAGATCAAAGTGTCTTAGCCAGGGCCGGGATCACACAAAATTTACACATATAACTCAAAAAAGTCAATAGACCTCACTTTGAGCCCCAGAAGGGGTATTTAAAAAAAAAAATCATTTTGACTTAAAACAATTGTTTTCAGGGGAGTTCCCTTAATCCTAAATTAATGTTTCATTTATTTGTAACCAGTTATTTTCTGTGTCTATTTTCATCATTTACATATTTGTTACATATTGAAAAATTTAACATAGGGGTTACTTTCACAATTACCTCCCGCTGGCAGAAAACTGTAGTTAAGTTGAATGCTGCAACCAAGGTGGTGTGGGTTCAATTCTCTGCACAAGACAACAGGAAGCTGACACTTGGAAGTCATGACCCAAGTGGGCCCGCCCGTCTTAGAGTGTAAAGGAGATTAAGCGGCCGAAACACGATTGACAGAGAGACCTTTTCTGATGATCAGATTGCCTCCTGTTGTATCGCTCTGTATAGAGTGTCCTATCGTCTTATTCTTCTGTAAAACCATATCTTTAAATCAACAGAGGTGTGGTTTTACAAGAGAATGTTTAGAATCCCATAGATGGCTAAACAGAGTAATGAGGATGTCCTGAAAGAATCTTTTGTACAGAAGAAACTTATTATTCACTTGTGTAAAAGCCCATCATAAGACAGGAATTAAATTCAAAAGCACCAATACCTAACGGCAATTTTACTTATTCAAAAGTATTTTAAAAAACCACTGTGCATCACCACAGTACACGAACTACATAGCAGCAGCGAGGATCCCAATGTGTGTATACGTGATCACACATTCTATAAATATTTTTGTGCACACCGTCATTTGCGCATTCTTCTTTGGTAAGTGTTACTATTTTCGGGAGAGTACATAAATAAGGGAAAGAATACAATTAATGTCTAACTTTCAACCAAAGTTGCATCCCTTAGCGTTATGTAATGACAGAAAAAGCTGGGATTTTATATATAGGAAAATAAAAGAAAGCAGTCTACTTTTTTCAAACATGTTATAAGGGGAGGGAAGCTGGGATTTACCTGTATCATGAAAACAGGCAAGATTTAACCATAAAGAGATACAGAAACAAAGAGAGAAGATATTTGACAGTTTTACATCATGGCAAGGAAAGAAATCATCGACAGCATTGATTTTCTCAGACATCTAATTTCAGAGGTGGTAATTTTTATTTCTTGTTATTTCTGAGACAACATTTATTGGAAGCTGGAGCAGCCTTAAATCAGAAAATAAAATCAACAATTTAGACCTAATAAATCTAGGAGAAAGCTGAGATGACAATAAAAGACATCTTTGAAGTTTTACAGAGTAAGTTTATTGGAAGATTATGTTAAAAAAAATGGGCTCAGTTGTGAACAGCTATAAAACAGAAATGATGAACAGCTGAAAGACAGAAGCAGTGAACAGCTAGAAAACAGAAGCAGTGAACAGCTAGAAAACAGAAGCAGTGAACAGCTAGAAAACAAGCAGTGAACAGCTAGAAAACAGAAATGGTGAACAGCTAGAAAACAGAAACAATGAACAGCTAGAAAACAGAAACCGTGAACAGCATGAAAACAGAAATGGTGAACAACTAGAAAAAAGAAACAATGAACAGCTAGAAAACAGAAACAGTGAGTCATTATCATCATAATATTTTTCCTTTTTTCTGCTTATGGATTATGAAGTCACCACCACAGCTGATCCACTTGTAGGTAGCCTGTTCCCAAGCAGTAATCTGCTGTTGCAATGGTAGATTATGTAGCAAACTTTTTTACATGATTAGGTTGCCAGTTGTATGCACAACCCTAAGTTAGTCACCTCTAAAGATATGCCTGAGAGAAGAATAGTGCTTTCATTTCTTAATCTCCTCTGAGATTTCTGGACAGTACATGCAGCACGGAATGGTTACTTCCTGAAACAGATTTAATCATTTAGTTTTTCATCATCTTATGCATACTGTCAACAATTACTACAGGTTGATAACCCAGAATCTGATGCTCTGAGACAGCCGTGTTTCAGAAATCAGTTTTTTTTTGTTTTCAGATTTCGCCCAAAGTAGCTCAAGTTGCCATAAAATCGGTTTAAAAAATTACTCAAAAATCAGCCAAAAACCGTTCAATTTTCAGAATGCAGTCAATCCTTGCTTTTCATGGGGGTTAAGTTCCTTGAAAACCCAGTGAATACAGAAATCCACAACTATGGAACCATTGATTCTATGGAAAACAGGGGGCTAAGTTCCTGCGTGACCCTGTTCACCATACACTTTTGCTACCGATCACCATAAACTCATCATTTCATGTTCCCATCTTGTAAAAAACAGCTTATTTATTATACTGTGCATTTTGTAAATGTATTCTATACACTGTTTTACTTGTAATTGTACAGTATGTACAATCTTTTGGTGTAATAATACTCTCTCACTCATCCATTCACTCATACTGTCACTACTCATTCACACGCAAACACACACACATTATTACAAAACCCCTGGAAAACAAACATTGAAAACATTTGCACAGAACATTTAAAATTAAGAAATAAAGAAAATTTCAGACAGACATCCCAGAAAGAAGTTTATCTAACGCGCGTACTTTATCACTGAGGCTCTTCACAGCCTTCTTGCTCTTAGGCACACTTGCCAACACACTTGCACTGCACTTGGATGCCATTATTAATTCCAAAAATAATCAAAAACAGTGTAAAACAGCAAAAACATGGATGAAAAGATGCTCGACAAAGACACGTGTAAACACAATGAAAGGCACGAGAACAACAAGCCAATTTCTCCTTGCTGCTTGGTAGGCGTCTTGAAATTTTTTACACACTGCACATGGCCAAGAATACCCACGAGGTGCACGCAAATGGCAAAAATGGGTTACACTTTATGTTGCATGAATGAGTGAATCTGCATATACGGAACACGCAAATAGCTAGGATTGACTGTATTTTGGTTTTCAGATGTTCGGATTCTGGGTTACCAATCTGTATAGCTATTTAATGAAATTTCTATTCGCTATAGAAAAAGTGTGCCCTTTTTCCAGTTGGCGGTGAATGGTGGAATGTCCTATAGGTGTACATTTTAAGCTGTGAACACTGAATAAACAGCTGTTGAGTTTTGTCTTCTATTGTTTTTGTTGAAAATAGTAACTGGTTTGTGTCCAGTTACTGATTCTACACAGTTAAATGAGGGCTAAATGAGTGTCTGAAAGTGCACAGGGAAAAGACAAAGGTATTGGGAAAATGATGAGAAGATTACACGCGAAGTAACACCGCTACAAGATGTAGAATCATACATGCCATCTGGGACCAGCTATATACACAAAGTTGGAGCAACAGACACTGATATAAAAATAAGAATACAAAAGGCAAGAAGAGCTATCATTGCATTGGTTTCATAGAAACAAAAAGAAATCAAATCCAACACTAAAATAAGAATCTTCAACTAAGATGTCAAGTCAGTCCTAATATATGGCTTTGAAATATGAAGAACAACACGAACAACAACTTGGAAGTTTTAGACTTTCATAAATGGGAGCTGGATAGAGCAGACAGATTAAAATGGTACACCAAGATCACCTTTGTGGAACTAATGACAAGAACCAGACAAGTGCCAGTGGAACAGTAGATGAGAACAAGGTGCTTGCAATGGATAGGACACATTTTGAGGAAATCTGTTGATAGCATTACCAGGTAGTCCTTGTTCTGGAATTCTGAGGGTATGAGAAGTAGAGGGTAGACTAAATAATACACAGAGAAGAGAACTGGAGACATTTTCATCTGATTTCTTCTTCTTCTTCTTCCTCGTTCGTCCTGAAAAGGACGTTGGTTGCATTGTGTCTGTTTACAGCGGAGCTGCAATATCTGCGCCTTTCGGCCAGCACATCCGACTTCAGCACGGCATTTTTTGGGACCAGGCTTGCCTTCCCTCTTCGATCGCTACTCTCTCAGCCAGACTGCAGTGATGCAGCCTGTTTCCAGGACCACCACGTGGAGGTGGAGTAGGGTCTTGGTCAGCTCTGGTTCGCCGACCCTGATGCAAGCAGTCAAGCTATGGGTCGCTGACTGCATTCTCTATTGCTGCGTCTTTGGGTCCCTTCATCTGATTTGAAAACACTTGATTTAAATGTTTGTCAACTGCAGAAAGGTGTTAAAGGTAAATGTTTAAATCTATTACAGGTGACAGGAAATCTGAATGGCAAAGTCTAGAAGCTTTAGGGTCTGTGGCCTATCACCATGGTGATCTCAAGCGCTCACAGGATTATTATAAGTCAGCTCTTGTAATTGCAGCAAAGTCCTCTGATGCCGAGGACACAAACATTCAGGATCGCATACTGGAAAAACTGACCAACGTTATTAACGTGCAAGTTAGCAAACCTGATGAGCCAGTGATTATTACAAGACGGGTAAACTAAAAATTGTTGTGATATGGCCTCCTTTTTGTTTGTTAGTATTTCAGCTCAACAGATTCTTGTTATTTTACTGACAGTAAACATTGCAAAAGTGGAATCAATTTGTTGTTGCCCTACAAGACGCCACCAGGCGTAATGGCCACTGACTGCTTTGATGGTCGGCAGCTAAGGATCAAAGAAGAAGAAGAAACATTGCAAAACAGCCTTCAGGAAATTGATATAAAGTCTTGCCACCTTGTGCCACCCACTCTAGGTCTTTCCTTGCCTTCATTTCTATTCTACATGTGTTTTTCAGTTTCCCTCTACCTGTCTTATCCTGGGCATTCCAGGACAAGAACTGCCTTGTTATGCTGTCAACAGGTATCCTCAATGTGTGTTCTTTCATCACCAGAATTTTCTTCTAATCTCCTGTTCCACTGGCTCCTGTCTGGTTCATAAAACAATAATCAAATTTGAAGATATAAAACTTGCACACATTCTTTCATATGAAACTCTGATATGGTTTAGCACAATCCTGCATTATGTACCATCCTGCATTATGCACATTCTTGCATTATGCTTGCATATTAGATTAATGTTTGAGCATGTGATGCCAAAAAAGTTTCTTTCTCACTTTGCTGTATTGATCATGATTTATGAGGGATGCACTAATGATAAAAATTGTGTAGTGATTAAAGAACTTGATTTATTAGACAGATTGGCTTGAAAAATTTATTTTATTTTGTGTGTGTGTGCGTGTGCGTGTGTGTGTGTCATCTTTCATAAAGTGAACTATGTTGCACTATTTTGATAAGCTAGACACCCAGTTCATCCAATTTGAAAATGTATTTTTGTGAAGTTAGACCTCCATATCATCAAGAGAAATACGTTGTACTGATTGGTTAGGCCTGTGGCTCAGTGCATCCAGTTTCTACATGCATTTATGTCAGCTTGCATTCCTTAGCCTTTGACAGTCCTAACCTACCTGCAAGGCAGAAGTTAAGTGTCTCCATTTGACTGGTATAAAAAAAAAACCTAGAAAATTGTTAACATCATTATTTATGTTGCCATCTTATTCAAAAAGCTAAAGAAAGGAACTACTGATGAGTGTAAAAGTGACACTGATAAAACGACTGCTAAACGTCTGCTTCAAAGATTCCCCCCCCCCCCTTCCTCCTTCCCACCTTATGAGGAACAGAGAAAGCACATATGGCCTCCACCAGTACCATTTTCAGAAAAACTCTATGGAGATATAAATAGCCTGAAGCTGACCACTGTATTCTTTGAAAATATTCAAGTACACATTTGAGAGTGTACGAAGAAGAAGAAAACCTCCATAGCCTTGCCTGCAGAGAAGTAAGCTGTATCTCACTTGGTCTGGTCTCCATGCTTTGATCTATCAAGTTTGGAGGTAGCTATGCTACCACTGGCACAAACAGTCATGGAAACACAAAAGCTCCCCACCATGACAAGGTAGAAACATGGTGGGTGTCAAGTAATAATCTTCAGATTCTACACAGATGACAGCAGACTGAGATACCATCTGCTGAGTTAGCTAAAGGTCCGAACAACTAATGAATTTAACTGTCATACTGATAAAATAACTGCCCAACTACTGCTGCAGGAATGCTCGACATATGAGAAATATAGAAAACGCATATAGCCATTGCAATCTGCAGTGTCCAGGGGTCTGGAATGAGACAAAGAAAGTATAGTGACTTCTGTTCCCTCAGGCATGTTGTACCCTTGTATAATATGACATCTAATGAGATTGTGCAAGAGACTGGCAACTTCATCATGTCAAATAAATGACTACATAAAAAGAGCAATCAAATGTTTGGTACAAGATGACCAGTTACAAGATGACCAGCTACAAGATGACCAGCTACAAGATGACCAGCTACAAGATGACCAGCTACAGTGATGGTTCTGTGCAAAAAGGAAAATGATGATAAAAATTAAAGACCTTTATTAACTCTTACTATCCGGCAAGCCCCGTGAAGTGGCGCGGGTTTAGTACCAATTTTACGGCTCGCCAGTTCAAATGGCGCGGGACGGTAACAATAGCTAAACTAGCGCGTAAAAACGCGGTTTTAGCTCACATATAGTAAGAGTTAAACAAAAACAAAAATTTGGGAGCCGTGCTGGTGTAATGGTTACCACATTGCGCTTGCGATCAGGTGTTCGAGGTTCAAGCCCTGGCGTGGGCATTTGAAGCAGTGTCAGCGACCGGGATTTTGACTGAATAACCTGAACGGCTCCTGAGATAAACCCTCTGTGAATGGGAAGGAGCAGAGTTCCTGACCGGGTTGGAAGGAAAATCCACAGGCTCCCCAGCCTCGCAATGACGTGTCATTAGGCTGAAGGTCTGAAAGCCCAAGTGCGGCTGGTTAAGGAAAAAGAAATAATAATAAAATACTCAAGAAAGTAGGAAATAAAGACGGAAGTGTCATAGCGGTCAAGAAAGATGGTAAAATCAAGTGAGTGATACTATGTGTAAAATTTGTAAATACATATATTTACTTCATTTGATATTCTTGCTGTGTTATTGTACAGGATGATTGAAAAATGTAATCTTAAAAATGTCCCAGGTTTCTAGCGTAGTGTTCATTTGTAAGGCTGACTTGAAAACAATTATCATTATCTTGACTTTCTAATGTCAGTTTCAGAGCAGCTCCATTCATAATTATACTGATAAAGTTGTAAAATACATCTTGAAAGGACTTATAGAATGGGGAATGATTGGACCCAGACTAATGTTAGCAACATTTCAAATTGTTAAAAGGAAGATAAACATCAATACACTGTATCATCTAATGTGGTGTGCCAACCAATGACAAAGAAGAATGAAAAGATAATTTTGCACCAGGCGTAAAAATATCACAGATATCTTGATGGGTAACTTACATGTAAAAATAGGAACATTCAACAATAGCTTAGAATAGATCATGAGAAAACATTGAATGGGAAATGAACGAAAATGTAGGCCTACAAATATTCATAAACATCTATACTTCAGATCAGTTTGTTATAAGTAGAAGCATGTTTTCACATAAAAGTATACATAAAGCCACATGGATATAACCAGATCACTAGACAGAAGGTCAGACTGATTATGTATGCATAAATAAGAAGTTCAGATCATTAATACATGACATTAAACATGTAGAGGAGCAGATGTGGTGTCAGGTAATTGTCTTCTGCTAGCAAAAATAAAGCTTCACTTCAGAAGCTGTACAGCAACACATAGCTACAGATCACTTACAAGGTATTTATGTGGGGTATCACCTACTACTACTGTAAACATCATCTGTCATGACTTAAAGATCACCTGGCGTGGTAGTTTCTTCCTGACTTCAGGTGTATAGAAACTTAGAGATTTGTCCAATTCTCCTTTATTACTGCTTTCTTTGATGACTTAAAGATTACCTGACTTGGTAATTTCTGCATAACTTTATGTGCATAGAATCTGGACGCTTGTCCAACTGTTCATTTTTCATGCTTCTGGGGTCTATGTAGGGTTCGGGCCCCGATGTTCCGCCTACATCAATGGATGTTGATGCGAACACACACCCTCTCATATCCAGGTGCAGTGATCGCTGCGGAAGTCCCACCTACATCAATGGATGTTGATGCGAACACACACCCTCTCATATCCTGGTGCAGTGATCGCCTCTGAAGCTACTGTCTTGCAGAAAGCTTCTAGCCTATGGCCTCTCCTGCACAAACGTGTCCATAGCAACACCTTCACGTGGTGACCCCATTCTCACAGAGTTTGCTATGGGGGCGACCGAGTACCTGGCGGTATAACCGGGTAGCGGGGTAGTTTGGGACCCCCTAAGGTGCAGGCGCAATACCCACCGGCGAGTGAACCATACTCTGGCCAGCACCAACCCAAACCCCCCCTCAAGGGTTAAATGTTACTTTTTCTCTTCACTTGCCTACCAAACTTTCTCTGTCAAATCCATGATAAACCCCACCAAGGATCCCGAAGTGGTGGTGGTAAAACATAGGTCTTAACCGAGAAGGGATCCGGGCCCTGCCCTATGTCCCAGCTGCAGCGAGAGGGCCATGTGACCTGACATTGCACCCATAGTCAGAATTTGTTCAACTCCTAAGATACGGGAAGCAACGCCACTAAAACTGAATGGAAATCTAGAACCACGGTGCTGGGGAAAATCGTGAAGGCATAGGATGCAGGACGTGACACAGCCACAGCAAAAGCTCAGCCACAGAATGAAGAAATAAGGCCTGCATCATGAGCGCTTGTGATTAGCAGGGAATGCATCTCTATGAACCCCACCTGAACCCCCAAAGCGAAGTGATCTCTAGAGCCGAAGAGGTGAGTTGCCAAACAATCAGCCCAACACTCATGGAGAAAGACATACCCATTGCATTCTTTGGGAGAGAGATGCCTGCAGCAAACACCCAATACCTCCAATGGCAGTCAAAAAACATATTTCATATGAGCTCGGGCATCGCCTTGGTTACCAAGGCCCGCGTATGAGAGTTAAACCCCCTGCTGCATGCAAACATTACAGCAAAGGGGAACCTTAACATTTTACAGCTAAATATAGCTAGTCTACAAAACAAGACAATCGAGCTTACTAAAATTCTACATGAACATCAAGTACATGAAGCCCTGCTCCAGGAAACAGTATTTCCACGGAGACATATTAACATCATGGGTTATCTTCTTCTTCTTCTTCTTCGTTCGCCCTGAAAAGGACGGTGGTTGCGTTGTGTCTGTTTACAACGTAGCTGTGATATCTGCACCTTTCGGTCGACACATCCGACTTCTGCACGGCATTTTTTAGGACCGGGTTTGCCTTCCCATTTCGATCCACACTCGCTCAGCCAGCCTGCACAGCTGCAGACTGTTTCCAGGACCACCACGTGGAGGTGGAGTGCGGTCTTGACCAGCTCTGGTTCGCTGGTCCTGATGCAGGCAGTCAAGCTATGAGTCGCTGACTGCGGTCTCTATTGCTGCATCTTGAGGTCCCTCATGGGTTATAAACAGTACAAATGTGAATGCCAAAAGTGCCAAAGCATCATGACCTTAGTCAGAATTGACACCAAAGGCACAGTAACCAAAAAATCTGTGGCAGATATTGACCACCAAATAATAAAGTTATGAGGCAAAGATAACACCAAGTATACATTACACAACATTTATTGTCCACCGAACTCATCAAAAGGTCTGCCTGAGTTTGAGCCCATACTAAAGAAAACTGTTATAGCTGGCGATTTTAATGCCCACATTCCAACTCTGGGATATTGACAGTTTAACAGTAGAGGCCTAGAGGTTGAAGAGCTGTGCAACAGTACTAATTTAATGCTACTACAGAGCTTGGAAACTCCACCAACAATCCTACACAGGGCACATGGCATGACCAGCTGGCCTGATTTGACATTTGTTTCAGCTGATACAGTAGAAACCAGTATCATCAAAGTCTTGGAAGATGTGGGAAGTGACCACCACCCTGTCTTAACTACTATTTTAACACCACAGATGATGCAGAAGTCTTGAGGTAAACCATCCTGCAACTTCAGGAAAGCAGACTGGGACCGCTACGGCCGAGAAACTGATGCTGGGCTCAGTCAAATCAGTAGAACTGATAACATTAATACTACCTACAACAACATATGTACCACAATCCTAGCAGCCACCAAAAAGTGCATCCCAAGGGGGAAGCACAAGAAGTATAAACCTTACTGAACATCTGAACTAGATGAAGCAGTCAAAGAGAGGAAAGAGGCCAGGAAGAAGGCTGAAAAACACACTACCACCTTAAATAAAACAGAGTACAACAGATGGACAGCAAAAGTAAGGTTTATCACAAAGAAGAATAAGCGGGAAACCTGGCAAGAAAATTGCAACAAACCAGATATAAAAAGAGAAAGGAACAAAGTTTGGAGACTCCTGAGTAATCTCGAGGGAAGCAAGAAAAAGACAAACCCAACACCTATGGTGGATGGAAGTGGTGATGACGTAATATCAAGCAGCAAGAAAGCTGATGTGTAAATAAAATGCCAGTGTAAATAAAACACATCAGAGAAAGAAACTAGATGAAGCGCTCCTAAAGAACACATCTACGTTTAAAGTAGATCAGACTAATATGGCTGCGTTCGACGATCCGTTCATCCCACAAGAACTGAGAATGGCACTATGGAAACTGGCCAAAAACAAAGCTCCAGGACCAGATAAAATTAAAAATGAGATGATTTGCCAACTAGGGCCAAAGGCAAAAGAGACACTTCTATGGTTCACCAATAGAACGTGGAACGAGGGACAGTTACCATTGACGTGGCTAACAGCAACCATCATACCTATTTTGAAGAAAGGGAAACCACCGGGGACACCAAGAAGTTATAGCCCCTGTATCACTCACTTTATGCTTAGGTAAGCTGGTAGAGAAAATGGTAATCAACAGATTATACTGGTGGTTGGAAAGCTGGCACCTTCTTGACAACAACCAGGCAGGCTTCAGACATAAGTGCCGCACAGGTGACCCTCTCTTCAGGTTCACACAGAATGTGATATTTGGCTTCCAAGAGGGGAAAAGCACGATAGCTGTGTTTTCGACCTTGAGCAAGCCTACGGCAGAGTTTGGAAAAAGGGACTTTTGCTGAAGATGAGAAGAATGGGAATAGGAGGGAAAATGATTAGGTGGCTACAGGCCTGCCTAACAAATAGAACCATAACTACCAATTATGCTGGTGCAATCTCAGGAAAAAGAACACTGGAAGAAGGACTGCCCCAAGGCTCTCCTTTAAGTTGCACCCTCTTCCTTATCTTCATCACTGACTTTGCCAAACATCTGAATGTATCGAAGGTGTTGTTTGCTGATGACCTTGCCATCTGGACTACTGATAAATATCCCATTCTGACAAAAGCCAAGATCAACAGAGCTCTCCTTACAATTTCAGTATATTGCGAAATGTAGAAACTTAAAATCAATACACAGAAAACTGTATACACCATTTTCTCCTGCAGTCACACAATAGCAAAAATACCCATCAACGTCAAACTGAATGGGGAAACACTCACAAAAGAGTAGTCCCCAATCTATCTAAGAGTAAAACTGGACAGACAATTGAAACTAGATGGACACATCTACAACCTCATGGAAAAAGCATGTAAGCGCCTAAACCTCATCAAACGATTAGCTAGTACAAATTGGGGAGCGGATAAACAAACTCTTCGCCAACTATACCTCGGCTATGTGAGATCAGTGAAAGACTATAACATCCCCCTCCAGACCATTGTGAGTACTAACACCATCTCATCTCTGGACCATGTGCAGAACCAAACTCTCAGGTTAATTTGTGGAGGGATGAGATCAACACCCACAGCCTATATGAGATAGAAGCCAATATAGAGCCGCTGGATATCAGGCGTAAAAGAGCACTGACTGAAGCTGTAGAGAGATACAGGAGACAAGAGAAAGACCACTCAAACAAAGTACTGATCGACACTTGGAAACAAACACGAAGGCTGGACATAGCCAAAGAGGAAAAGGATAAATATCATCTCCCACAAGAGAGAGAAATGGAAAACAAATACTTTGGACCACCCCCTTGGGAGAACTTCCATCAACCAACTGTCAAAACACAATTGATAGATAAAACAGCCAACAAGAAAACACTACCCACAGTCTTGAAGACGTGTGCCTTGGATACCATAAACAGCTACTTTAACATCAGCAATCCAGCATGCTGACGAAAAGATCAGAGAAGAACAAGCGGGTTTCAGGCCGAAACGATCATGTATTGATCAAATATTCACACTAAGAACAATTATAGAAGAATCAGTGGAAAGGCAATCGCCACTTATTATCACCTTCGTCGATTTTCAAAAAGCCTTTGATAGTCTACACCGCCCATCATTGTGGAAGATACTTACAATCTATGGTTTTCCAACAAAATATGTGAATATAATCAAAGCGCTATATGACAATGCAAGATGTTGTGTTAGAACAAATAAAGGGAATACAGAATGGTTTACAGTAGAAACAGGGGTGAAACAAGGCTGTATTATGTCACCACTACTTTTTGGAATAGCTATTGATTGGGTTATGAGAAACTATACCCACAATGAACAATTGGGTATAAAATGGACAAATGGAAAATTCCTGGGGGACCTGGATTTCGCAGATGATGTAGCATTCTTAAGTTCAACACCAAGACAATCCCAAGAAGCAATAAATAATTTGTGTCATCTCTCGGTTAAAATTGGTCTCCAAATAAATGCCTCTAAAACTAAAGCTATGAACTTTTCTAACGAGACCTTTGATATCATCTTGAACGGGGAAAAACTACAGAAAGTTGAAAGTTTCAATTATTTAGGCAGTAAAATGACTCAGGATGGTGACACAACAAGAGAAATCCATACTAGAATTGCTTTGGCAGCTAGCGCCTTCAATAGATTATCTAACATTTGGAAATTACGATCATTGAATATACATACCAAGCTTCGTCTGTTTAATTCAAATGTTATCTCAGTGTTAACATACGGCTGTGAGAGTTGGAAAATAACAAAATCATTGGAGAACAAGCTGAATACATTCGAGAACAAATGTCTTAGAAAACTCATGAACATCAGTTGGAAAGAATTCAAGACTAATCGACAAATAAGAGAAGACTCTAGGCAGAAATATGTCTCCGACTATATAAGGAAAAGACGATGGTCATATATCGGTCATGTCCTACGAATGCAAAACAACAGAATACCACTACAGGCGCTCACTTGGGTTCCTGAGGGTAAGCGGAAAAAAAAGAAGACCAAAAGAAACACTCAGAAGAACAATAATAAGAGAAGGAAGAACGTTGGGCCTAAATAATGTGCAAGAGCTAAGAGGAGTGGCGTCACAACGAACAACCTGGAGAGCACTGGTTTCTGCCTTATGCGCCGTGTTTGGCGCTTAAAGAATTTATTATTATTATTATTAATCCAGGCCTACACAGATGGTTCAGCTTTTAAAACCACCTCATTTGCAGGATATGGCATCTGCACATGGTATCCAGATGGATCTTCTTATGAGTTCTGTGACTCATGTGGTGAAAATTGTTTAAATTATGAAGCAGAGGCTGAGGCCATCAAGACAGCAATGGAATTACTACACCAACAGTTTGGCCTTCAGACATAGTGATTTTCAGTGATGACTCCATGTCTCTTTTGGAGGCACTTAAACAGACTCCATATGAAAACAAAGACGTCTTTCTTATAGGAAGAGTGATTCACAACTTGATCACAGCTTACTCCATCAGTGTAACCCTAGTGATCTAACAGGAAATGAGACAGCTGATAGACTTGCTAAAGCAGGAGCCTCTAAACAACAAAAGGACAGACCTTGCAGCATGAGAACAGTCAAACAGATTCTCAGAAACAACACAAGGGAAATCTAGCTGAACAGATGGGCAAATGGGCTGACTGGCCGAAATGTCTTTAATGAAATGACCTGCCCAAAAGACAATGACAACATCAACAGACTGAACAGGAGAAATCAAAGTCTTATCTTTCAGTTTCGAACAGGACATGCCAGAGTCAATAGCCATCTAAACCACATCAACCCTCAGCACCTACCCATGTGTAGACACTGCTCTCATCCTTGAAACAACCAGACACCTCCTCATGGAGTGTCCATCACTCACAAATGCCAGGAAAAAACTATTAGATACCTCTGACTATCACCAATTCACTATATGGAACCTTGAAACAACTGCAGAAAACCTGCACTTTTCTAAGAATGGCATTGGGCTGCCAAGAATAGACATGCTCAGCAGCTATGGGATTTTGACAACAACAACAACTGTCTACAGAATCTGGGGGTTTTTTCCTGCTTTTTTTCTCTTTTTCTGCTTAGTATCTCTCAGCTCTTCATTTCTCTCAACTTTCAATATGGAATTTCAAGTGGCTTAAATTGCGAACAGCTACCTCTGATCTATCTTTGCATGAAAAGTTTGTAGAATCACATGACATGTTTTGAATTTTGTGTTCAAGATCTTTTGCATTTACCATGGAGGTTATCCAGTGCTGAGATGTTCACTGCCATGACATTTTGCATATGGCTCTTCTTCTTCGTACACTCTCAGACGTCACGTCTACTTGAATATTTTCAAAGAAAACAGTAGTCAGCTTGAGGCTATTTATATCTCCATAGAGTTTTTCCAGAGATGGTACTGGTGACGGCCATATGTGCTTTCTCTGTTGCACGTATGGTGGGCATCTTTGAAGGAGACGTATGGTTCAGTTTGACTGACTCTGTAATGCTGTTGCTTTGTCAGTGGTTTTATATGCTCATCTAATTTGACGAATTTAATGTACTGTTGATGATTTTTTTTTTCAGGTTCTTAAGAGTGCGAAGATCAGGAACTCTGCAAAAATTTAATAAATTTGCTCTAGGCTTGGATGTCAGTATGTCCCCATTACCCACTGGGTATGCCTCAAGACAGATTAGCCTGGGCCTTGATCCAGATGAGGATGTGTTCTCCGCTTCAACAATTGATATCTCTGACTTGGAAGAGGAAGCAGAAGAAGGAGAAGAAGAAGAAAGAGCAGAAGCGGATAGAAATATAAATCCAAACAGGTAGCCTACATATTAATTAATTTTTTTTTCTAGTTTTGTTAATTGTTTATCTGGAATTGAAATCGTTGAAAAAGAAGAAAAATAAAGAAAAATTGTTAGGCAAGATGAAGATGTTAACAAAACAACCAGAATATGTAAGAGAAATATTTAACAATGTTAATTGCTGTTTTATCTCTTAACCTTGGTTTTTGTCATGTATAGTTCACGAGGGTGTCTGAGTAGTCAAAGACAGCACAAAATTGATAAAAATAGGTACACTATCAGTTTTATAATTGAACACTTACAAAACACCAAAAACACGAGACATTTTGAGGTTTACCTTTCATCAGCCACAATCAAAACAGGAGAAAAAAATTCAAAACATATAGATGGGTTAAGATGGGTCTAGATGGGTCTAGATGGGTCTAGATGGGTTAAGATAAAAAAAGGAAAATGACACTACAAACACATGGAAAAAAAGACGAGCGACAAAAAAAAAAAAAAGATGAAACCAACACAGGTAATGCTGGGAAAAGTAGCAATAAATATACAAGTAAAAATACAGAACAAGAACAAAAGAAATATCAATGCAAAGAACCTAACCAACAACAAAATGGTAAAACAAAACAATGCAATAATATATCAGAAGTAGCCTGAAAAAGACACAAATAGAAAATTTGCCGGTATGAAAAAGCTTTGTGTTTGGAAGAAGTGGAATTGAAGCTATCTTAAAGCAGTGTAGAGGAATAAAAATAAAAACATTAGATCATAGCCAAAACATAAGCAATTAAAAAGAAAAAGAACATTAAAAAGCCAGAAATTAAAAAAAAAGATACAACAATAGTGAGGAGCCACTGAATAGCAGAAATTAAACAAAATAATGTTTGGGCACTCACTTTATAAGGAGAAAGACAATCAATTAAAAAACCCAATCATACAATTTTTCTAAGAATTTTTAGTTAACTTTTGTGTAACTGTTAAAATAAGTTAACATAAATTCTTGGAAGAATTGTCTGATACAGTTTTTAATAAATGAGTACTTAGGCAGAACAGAAAGATTGAAATGGTATGACAAGATCATCAATGTAGAACTATGACAGCAACGAGGCAAATACCAGCAGAACAAGATTTGAGAAAATGCTGGTGTTGGACATTGAGAAAATTAGTTGATAGCATTACAAGGCAGTCCTTCATCTGGCATCCCCTGTAAAGGAGACCCACATATATTAAGAAAAAAAACGAATGAACAAAATCTTTTATGTCATCAGGATAAAGAAATATGCATTGTTGCCTTTTTACACTTCTGGCCTGTAATAAGACAATTCAGCAAGTGTTTTCAAATTAATACATTCTTAACTGTAACAGTAAATAGTTAATATTAATACTGCATTCACCAATGTAACACACACACATACATACATACACAGAGAGAGGGAAAGATAGAGAGGTGGAGAGAGAGGTAGAATTTCAATTAAATGTTTGAAATTAAAGATAAAGCTGTAACATTTAAAATTAAACTCATGAAAACGTAATATTAACTAAAACAGAGCTATGTAAGTTTGGTGAATTTTCAAGTTGCCATTACTTTTACATGGGCATGTAGATTTCTGTTGAATGTAGTGTAATTTTTAGATTTGGCAGAACTCGGTAACGAATTCAACGATGAAGCACCTGCATAACGAAAGCAACTACGAAAGAGATCAGTTTGAGATTTTGCAAGATCTAAAAGTTGGTCGGAGCACAGCGGATTGATCAACCGCTTGCTTGTCACATTGATTACGGAAACAACAATTAATTTTCTGTTGTACCAATAAACGCCTTTAGGCGTAATGGAACAATGGATAATTTCTTGTTGCCCTAAGACGCCGCAAGGCGTAATGGCCACTGACTGCTTGGTTGGTCTTTGGCTAAGGACGGAAGAAGAAGAAGAAAAGTTGGTCGCGCCATGTATAAAATATGAGCAGTATTTTTATACTGAAAGAAATGTTGCAAGTGTCAAGGTGTAATAATAAATAATAATAAATTCTTTAAGCACCAAACACGGCGCATAAGGCAGAAACCAGTGCTCTCCAGGTTGTACGTTGTGACGCCACTCCTCTTAGCTCTTGCACATTATTTAGGCCCAACGTTCTTCCTTCTCTTATTATTGTTCTTCTGAGTGTTTCTTTTGGTCTTCCTTTTTTCCTCTTACCCTCAGGAACCCAAGTGAGCGCCTGTAGTGGTATTCTGTTGTTTTGCATTCGTAGGACATGACCGATATATGACCATCGTCTTTTCCTTATATAGTCGGAGACATATTTCTGCCTAATCGGTCGGTTGGATCGGAGGGTTGATCAGTGAGTTAACAATTCACTATTGTAAAACAAGCTATTGTTACCGAAACAGAACCAGGCTCGACAGTAAACATGACTCACTCTAATATCTTGGGGGCTAAGGAGATTTTTAAAATTGGATACTGGAATGTAAGAACTATGTATCAAGACGGAAAATTGGAAGAAGTAATTAAAGAAATGGATAATTATAAGTTGGACATATTGGGTGTCAGTGAGTGTAGATGGACGGGGAAGGGCATAAAATATATTTCAGAAGAAAAAAAGCAAATTATATACTCTGGTAGTAATGATAATCGTCACACAGAGGGAGTAGCCATCTTAATGACACAGAAAGCAGCAGCATCGCTTATGATCTGGGTACCTATCAATGAGAGATACTTACAATCTATGGTTTTCCAACAAAATATGTGAATATAATCAAAGCGCTATATGACAATGCAAGATGTTGTGTTAGAACAAATAAAGGGAATACAGAATGGTTTACAGTAGAAACAGGGGTGAAACAAGGCTGTATTATGTCACCACTACTTTTTGGAATAGCTATTGATTGGGTTATGAGAAACTATACCCACAATGAACAATTGGGTATAAAATGGACAAATGGAGAATTCCTGGGGGACCTGGATTTCGCAGACGATGTAGCATTCTTAAGTTCAACACCAAGACAATCCCAAGAAGCAATAAATAATTTGTGTCATCTCTCGATTAAAATAGGTCTCCAAATAAATGCCTCTAAAACTAAAGCTATGAACTTTTCTAACGAGACCTTTAATATCATCTTGAACAGGGAAAAACTACAGAAAGTTGAAAGTTTCAATTATTTAGGTAGTAAAATGACTCAGGATGATGACACAACAAGAGAAATCCATACTAGAATTGCTTTGGCAGCTAGCGCCTTCAATAGATTATCTAAAATTTGGAAATTACGATCATTGAATATACATACCAAGCTTCGTCTGTTTAATTCAAATGTTATCTCAGTGTTAACATGCGGCTGTGAGAGTTGGAAAATAACAAAATCATTGGAGAACAAGCTGAATACATTCGAGAACAAATGTCTTAGAAAAGTCATGAAAATCAGTTGGAAAGAATTCAAGACTAATCGACAAATAAGTGAAGGTGTCCTGTCATGAAAAATTGAAGCGTCTCTCTTGGTCTGGTTGCTACCCTTCTACCAGTCCGGCATGGGAGACCCTGCTGGTAACTATGCTATTGCCGGCATAGCTCTTGGGGTCATGGGGACACACAAGCTCCTCTACCTCATCTATCTTATAGCTATATTATATATACTGATTCAAAATACACTTCAGGTTTTGGAAGAATAACTCAAAACTGAAAATTAAAAAATAATACAGTTGGCTGAACCAACTGACAGTCTGCTAACAACATGCAATATCAGAGTCACTCTCCAGTGGATACCAGGACACACAGATTTACCAGGCAATGGAAAAGCAGACAAACTAGCCAAATTAGGAGCAAGGATGGTTCAAACAAACAGTGCGACTAACATGCAGACAGCTAAACTAATGCTCCAAAATCTTCAGGCAAATGGCTGAACCAATGGGCAAAAAAATCTACTGGAAGTGCCATGTATAAAAAAATGACGTACCCAAACAAAAATGACAACATCAACTTACTATAATGCATGTAGCAAAGCACACCAAACTCAACAAGAACTTAAACAAATTAACCCCCTCATATGGGCCCAATTTCCTAAACTTCACCAGTGCTGCTCACATGCCTGGGACTTACGACAGACAGAAGAAAGCTATTACCGGGCTCTGCAACAATCATATTCTATATGGCACCACCCAACAGCTACAAAACACATTCAAATACTTCAGCTTAGCTTTGGCTGTGAAATAGCAATGTGCTGAGCAGCCCTGGTTAAGCAACAGCAGCAACTCTCATCACAAAAGATGACAAAGTTGGTCTATAAATAAGACAAAAAATATAACAGACAAACAACATCCAGCAGCCAAAATAAAACTTGTGGAAAAGACACTTTTGAAAAGTTGATCTATGAATAAAAACAAAAAGGAATACAACAGATATAACAATCAGGAACTAACATAAAACCTGCGGAATAGACATTTTTCCTGAATTATCAACAAAGGTCCTGAAGACTAGCATCAGCACATACCGTTATTGGAGGTCGGAGTGGCTAGGAGGTATGGCATGTGCTCTCTAAAGGTACCGGATTCACTCCCAGTTCAGGGAATATAATTGAAGGACATTTTTGTCACAACCAGTGGTGCCTAATTATGTCATACCACCCCCCCCCCCACCACCACCCCCCTTGATCTTCTAGGTAGTGAGATTGAATGCCTACCCTTCTCGGATAAGGGTGAAAAAAAAAGGAGCACTGGCAAAATTTAAATATTAGGAAACCTACCCACCACAAAAATATTTATAGAGTGTGTGATTCCTGCATACACACACTGGGATCCTCGCTGGTACTATGAAGTTCATGCACTGTGCTGAGATCCTCCTTGTGTGATCTAAGGCAAGAGATTACAGCACTTATGGAATTATCTGTGTGCAATGAAGATGGTCCTTAAAACCAAAACCAAATGAAAACATACCAGTCATATTAACGAGATAACTATCAGTAATGTTAAAACAGAATATCTGCAATAACCACCAATAAAAACAAGACATCTACAAACACCATTAATACAAGCGAGACATCAGTACACACTACTAGTACAAACAAGACATCAGTACACACTACTAGTACAAACAAGACATCAGTACACACTACTAGTACAAACAAGACATCAGTACACACTACTAGTACAAACAAGACATCAGTACAAACTACTAGTACAAACAAGACATCAGTACAAACTACTAGTACAAACAAGACATCAGTACACACTACAAGTACAAACAAGACATCAGTACACACTACTAGTACAAACAAGACATCAGTACAAACTACTAGTACAAACAAGACATCAGTAGACACTACTAGTACAAACAAGACATCAGTACAAACTACTAGTATAAACAACATCAGTACACACTACTAGTACAAACAAGACATCAGTACACACTACTAGTACAAACAAGACATCAGTACACACTACTAGTACAAACAAGACATCAGTACACACTACTAGTACAAACAAGACATCAGTACACACTACTAGTACAAACAAGACATCAGTACAAACTACTAGTACAAACAAGACATCAGTACACACTACTAGTACAAACAAGACATCAGTACACACTACTAGTACAAACAAGACATCAGTACACACTACTAGTACAAACAAGACATCAGTACACAAACACTACTAGTACAAACAAGACATCAGTACACACTACTAGTACAAACAAGACATCATTACACACTACTAGTACAAACAAGACATCAGTACACACTACTAGTACAAACAAGACATCAGTACACACTACTAGTACAAACAAGACATCAGTACACAAACACTACTAGTACAAACAAGACATCAGTACACACTATAGTACAAACAAGACATCAGTACACACTACTAGTACAAACAAGATATCTGTGTATACTACCACTATAAATAAGGCATCATCTTCTTCGTTCACCGTCAGACGTCAACTTGAGTATGTTGAAAGAAAGCAGTGGTCAGCCTGAGGCTGTTGATATCTCTGTTGAGAAATAAACCATCTAAATCTACTAATACTACAAATAAAAGGTAAAGAAAGGTAGTCTCATAGCAGATACTGCCATAGGGGGGTGAAGTGTTCAAAACTTGACAATACTAGGTCCAGCATCGAGGGGTGAGGTGACCTGTTCCCTTCCTCACTGCCCTTTTCTTTCCCTAACTCAAGAGCAAAGCCAGGTACTCATTTACAGCTGGATAGACTAGAGTGTGATGATACCTTGAATCGAACCCAGTACCTTAGCCGAGAGAGACCAGCACTCTAACCACTCTGTCAATTGAAGAGAAAGCAAAAACTACTAAAACAGCAATAGATTAATGCATAAAAACATCTGTACGTACTGTTTACCCACAACACAAATAACATACAAATTTACTTTTTTTTTGAATTATACTTTGCCTTACATTAACACTTTATTTTAATTAATTGACAAAAAAGACAAAGAAGAAACTGGGTTTCTGTATTTTCTTTAGAGAAAAAGAGAATGAGCTGGATGGAGAAAAGATTGAAGAAAAACTGGATGGAGAGAAGATTGAAGAAAAACTGGATGACACTGATAGTGAAGAGGAGAAAATGCAAGTATTTGATGCAATGAGGGAGGTAGCCAGCCATGGAGGTAAATATGTTACCAATAATTCTTCTTCATTTTCTCAATCATTCACTCTCATATAACCACATTTTCTCAATCATTCACTCTCATATATTAACCAACCACATCTTTTTTTTTTTTCATATAGTTGGTGGTCAGTCTCAGGCTTCTCTCACTGCCATACAGGTTCTCCTTTAAAGGAGTTAGTAAAGAACATGCTGTCAAACTGCTGTTGTCATGAAGCTTACATTCTTGGAGAACAAATATTACTGTTTGCTTGTCGTCCCTATATGGACACACTTGTCAAATTTTTAATTTGTGGAACAGACGGCATTTGAGTCTGCAGTGGCCGGTTCTCAGTCTGAAAACTATCACTTGATCTCTTCTTGGCATGAAGTCACAAGTTTTCATCAAATTTTAGTGCTGAATCTCTCTTGAATCGTGGTGCTGAATCTCTGAATCTTGGTGCTGAATCTCTCTTGAATCTTGCTGCTGAATCTATGAATCTTGGTGCTGAATCTCTCTTGAATCTTGCTGCTGAATCTCTCTTGAATCTTGGTCCTGAATCTCTGAATCTTGGTGCTTTCTACACTATTTTTCTTTCAAACCATTTTCTAATTATTGTTTTTATCTCTACATGTGATGTCCTGTTCTCAGTTTGAATTGTACTTCCTCATTTGGCAAATGAGCCTGCTTCTGATTTCCATTAGTGCTTTATACAGGCTGTATAATTCATTGTTTTAATGGTTCCATAGGCAGTCATGATGGACAAGGCATCTGTGAGGACTGTAATGTTATGATGTATGTATATAAGCATTACCTCGTCATCTACACAAGCACACACATGTTTCAGAAAGCACTCAGTAAAAGCATGTTCAGTTCGTAGCCATGTTTTATTTACCGAATCTCGTACATGTCAAGATTCGCATTATATTACAATGTGTGGTTCGTACTTTAATGTATTCATATTACATCCCCCCTTTTTTGAAAAAAAAATGTGTGCAAACATTTCCAACGAAATGTTTCATGTGAGAAAAGATAAGTATGTGTAATGCTCAGTGTGAGTATATATGTCACTGTCTGTATCGGCTGGGAGGTGTCACTGTACGGCCAGAACGAGTGGTGTAAAGTGCTGGTGGTTCTGCGGAAGTCCCTGGTTTAGCTTGAGTTGGTTGTGATTTCGGCCTTGGCGCTTGTTGGTTTTGTGGGGCACCAAAGTCTGGAGTTACTGCATTGTCTGTTGAAAGCATGGGAATTCTCTGTTCTGTTGTATTCTGTGGGATTTCTCTTATGTCCACTCTGTTTCGCCTCAGGAGGTTGCTGCTGCTGTCTGGTCTTAAAGTATAGCTCCTGGGTTCAGGGTTTCTGGAAATGATTGTTGCTTTTGACCATGTGTCATTGTTGTGGTTGTAGGTAGTCACATGCTGACCAGGATATAATGGTGGTAAGTCTTTAGCACATTTGTCATAGTTGGATTTCTGAACTTGCTGACGATGCTGAAATTGATCATATGTGCTGTCTCTATGTTGTGGACGGAAGTGGACCTTAGATGGTAGGAGGTCTTTAATTCTTCTATCAAACATAAGTTCTGCTGGACTGTCGATCTTACTGTCTACCGGTGTTGTTCTCCATCTCAAGAGTGCTAGGTGTACATCCTCTGTTCTTGTTTTCTTCATGATTGACTTGATAGTTTGTATCTGTCTCTCAATGAAATCATTAGATTTAGGGTATCTAGGTGATGATGTTGTGTGTTTGATCTTCCAGTCCTTAGTGAAGTTTCTGTATGCTTGACCTGAGAAATGTGGACCGTTGTCTGATCTAATTTCATCTGGGATGCCAAACATGCTGCAATACTTCTTTGTAATGTCTGCAATAACAGCTGATGGTGAGGGTTGTGGAAGTTTCTCAATGATGGGAAATTTGCTGTAGTAATCAGCAATAATAAGATAGTCATTATTGTCGATTGAGAAAATATCAGTTCCTATAATGCTCCAAGGGCTCAATGGTATGGCTGATGGTATGAGAGGTTCTCTGCACTGCCTATTTGCATGTTCTTGGCAAATTGAACAGTTTTTACATAGTGTTTCTATGTCCTTGTTTATCTGTGGCCAGTAAACATCTTTCTTTGCTCTCAGTTGTGTCTTCACAATACCAAGGTGACTATTATGGAGCTGTTTAAGGATGATATCGCGTTGTGTTTCTGGTACAACAATGCGATCTCCTTTAAGGATCAGACCATCTTCGATGCTTAACTCGTCCCTCATCGAGTAGTATGGACGGATGTGTGTTGGAACTTCCCTGATAGAGCTTGGCCATCCATGGTATATCAGTTCTTTGAGAGAGTTAAGAATAGGATCTCTCGTTGTGTCTTCTCTGATGTGTTCAAGCCGATTATCGCTAAACTTGACAGAATCAACTTTGATGTTTGGGGTAAGATCTGTTATCTTGTTGGGGTTTGGTAGTCTGCTGAGAGCATCTGCAAAACCTATATCCTCTTTAATGTTGTTAATAGTTACCACACTCAGCTTTTCGCACATTGGTAAACCCAAAATTGCAGGTCCTTCAACATCTACCAAGTAAAATGTTGACGATGTCCATTCTGAGCCTCTGTATGAACATTCAAGTGTTACTGCTCCAAAACAGTCTATACTTGTTCCATTGTAAGCTCTTAGCTTTGTCCTGCCACTCCTACGTTTTACATCCCTTGTGGGAAATCCTTGCTCATCCACCTTGTCAGGCATGATCTGTCTGAATATTCTTAAGGGTAGAGTGTTACCTTGGGCACCTGTGTCTATCTTGAACCGAATATATCTTTCTTTGTGCCTTTTAATTCCTGGTATTCTGAATTGTACCTTGCAGAAAGCCTGCGTTCTCTTTGGTTCATTGCTGAAAGTTAGTATGTTCACAGTATCAAAACTGGAAGGATCACTTTCTTCACTGGAGTCAAGGTCCTCAGTCATCATAGAGTGTGTTTGTTTTGATGACTTTCTGCTGTGAAGTTTGTGTTGAGCACTGTCTTGTTTCCTCTTGAAACATAATTTTATCCAGTGGCCCCTCTTTCTGCAGTAATGACATGTAGAGTCTTTAGCTGGACAGTGGTTTTGTATGTGGTTTAGGCCACAACATTTACACATAGCACCTCTGCTTGTGTTGTGTTTTTCTTGTTGCTTCGAACCAGTTGCTTTGTTTTGTTTGGGTTTATAGCTTTTTACTGCATCCACCTGGGCTGTTACTGTACCTTGCTGAATTTGTTTAATGTTTAGTGCTTGTGCCTCGTGTTTCCTGCCTTCATCCAGAAGTTGTTGTAAATTTAGTGTATCACTCTGGCTCAATATCCATTTCTGGAACTCTGGCATTGGTGTGCTGAGAAGGATCTGTTCGATAATTCGCTCTTTTTCTTCTTCTTTGTTAAATTTACATACACTTGTTTTCTCCTTGATGCGAGTGAAGAAATCATCTAAACTTTCATCAGGTTTCTGTCGCAGGTGGTGAAGTTCTAATCTTGCCGCTCTAAAGTTCGTGTGCTTTATTATCAGACGTTTTTCAAATTCGTCCAATATGGCTACGGGGTCGGTCGCTGACTCAACAGGCATGGCGGTAGCAAAACTGTTGTAAATTTTCAAACCTTCATCGTCCAATGCTTCTAGGATATATGGAGTTAGGGTTTGTCCTTCCAGACCAGTGGTCTTGGAATATAGATCTATGCGTTGGCGCCATAACAAGAAAGCTTCACTCTTATCACCTTGACCGGCGAATCTCATTTGCGGTGCGTTGCGATATTGTTTCACCGCCATGGCTGACCACGATGACGAAAATTAGCCGAATACTGTACTCACGTGTTATCGTGTAGCTGTTTTGCGTCAGTCCGGTATCGACCGCTGCCACCATGTAATGTTATGATGTATGTATATAAGCATTACCTCGTCATCTACACAAGCACACACATGTTTCAGAAAGCACTCAGTAAAAGCATGTTCAGTTCCTAGCCATGTTTTATTTACCGAATCTCGTACATGTCAAGATTCGCATTATATTACAATGTGTGGTTCGTACTTTAATGTATTCATATTACAAGGACAACTGTCTTGGCTTTAGCATTTTCTCTGTTTCCTAAATTGTTAATGGAGCTGTTTTTAGTTTTTCTGCGTCAGCCTAAAAGTGGTCTGATAATTTTTCTTTGGATTATCTGTCAAATATTTGGTTTTGTGTTTCAAATCTTTGGGTTTGTTTTTCTGCTTCCTCCTTCATTTTTTTGGTAGCTCTTGTTACTGATCTGTCTCTATGTGCACATTTGCAAGCATGCACACATACATGCATGCACACACACACACACAGGTTGATTCTGTGGTTGGGTACATCTTTTAAAAAAAATGTATTTCAGAGCTGTGTGCTTCCTCTCTGCATCTAGTTAACTGCTTTTCTTCATTTCTTCTTACTATTAATAAATTTGAAATTTTAAAAAAAATGTATTTCAGAGCTGTGTGCTTCCTCTCTGCATCTAGTTAACTGCTTTTCTTCATTTCTTCTTACTATTAATAAATTTGAAATTTAAAAAAAAATGTATTTCAGAGCTGTGTGCTTCCTCTCTGCATCTAGTTAACTGCTTTTCTTCATTTCTTCTTACTATTTATTAATTTGAAATATTTTTAAATTATTGATCTTATTATTTACCTTGCTAATGATCAAAGTTCTGGATGACCAGTGAATCATTTTGTTATTCATAATAAGTCCTTGGTGGTTGAGTTATATTTTGTCACTTATATTGGCCAAATGGGCACACGACTTGGGGACCAGTTTTGCAGACACCTCTACGACATCTCTAGGATGGAATCCACACTTGTAGCCATCCATTTCAATGTATCCAGCCACCAAGGTGCTACTTTCACCCAATTCACAGCTATCAGATCCTGTTCCTCAGACAGCCCGTTCCGCCTTGAACAAGGTCTCATCCACCTTATGGTTTGTCTTAAACCCAAGGGTTTGAACACCCAGCATTATTTTACCTGAGGCGTCCCTTTCTAGTCATATTTCTAATATTTCTAGAATATTTCCATCATTCTTTCTTTTTCTCGCAAAACGTTTTATCATTTTTGTTTGTTTGTTGTTATTCTGAAAGTTATTTCTCTCCCCTCCCCTCTTAAAAAAAAATTAATTAACTCTTTGACTCCAGACCAACGCTCTGAGCGTTGCAAAATTCAACACGCCGTGCCAGAGCAACGCTCAGGGCGTGGTTTTTAGTTTATCACGAATAAACCCTAAAAATCGTCCGCTTAATGCAGTTCATATATTAAAACTCGTAGAATGACTTCCGCTACTATTTAAACAACTAATTTGACTTTAGTTAATCAGCACATGTGCGTGTTTTGATGTTATTATCACAATTTTTGTGAAGATTCGCGTGTTTACGTTTTTCGTTGTTTTTGCTAGAGAAATATGTCACGCTTTATATTTACATTTTCTAAGTCTCCTAAGCAAATAATTGTGTTAAACTACTTTGAAACATTGCTGACATTGATGATGATTGTTTGGTAGTCACAGTTTGTTGTCAAAATACGGAATCTGTGCAGAAAAGCTAGACATACTAGATTTAGTTGATGAGTGGGCGTAGTCATATTCTGGCCGATCAAAAAGCAACAAAACTAGACCTACCGTAACATCTAATCACTAGTTCTTGGTAGAAGATGAAGCTAGGGATACTATTAAAACATTAAACAAGAGTAAAAAAGTATTTATATGACGTTATTCTTATTTATTTGTTTGAAAATTACGTAATGCACGATTGCATAATTTATTTTTTTCTTACAAAGAACCACGGAAAAACTGGTGCGAATAACACTAAATGTACTAATTTTGGCCATAAGCATTTTTTTTTTACTTTGTATATGGATTAACTTGACGTTTGAAGACTAAAAAGAAAGTTTTATTGTCTACGACAGTAATTTGTCTTTGGTAAGATCGTATTCTACAGTCAACTTTTTAGCGTTTTTCAATTTTACATGCAAAATGATTAAATTATACCGAACATACTTGTGTTAATACTACCACAGACATTACATATTTGAATTCTCTATCCATTTCCCTACAGTTTGGTATATAATAAGTACATGTTCAAAGGAAAATTCACAAACAAATTTAGACTGAAAGATGAACACTTCACTCTATAAAATTCTGCCCACAAAAAAAGTCTGGCACAGCGTGCAAAATAACTCTGGAATGAATGAGTTAAATTAAATTAATTAATTAATTGTTTCTTCTTTCGTTCAGTTTTTTTTAACGCTTTTTTTTCTCACTAAGTTTTGCGATCCTTGTTTTTTTTTTTTAAATACTTTTTATTTTTCTCTCTACTTTTGCTAGCAGTGGTGGCCAGTTTTGTCCATCAGCATGATCATAATCAGGGAGTTTTTTGCTATTATTTTAATGTGTTCTACTTAATACTCACTGTCTGTTTTTGTTTGTCTGTTCCTGATGAAGGCCTTATGGCCACAACATAGCTATTCTTCTTGTCTTTTATCCTAGTAAGACATATTACCTTTTTTCCCCCCACTCAACTTTATATTTGTCAGACAGTTTAAAAAAAACAAAGATGAATCACTCTTGCTTACAGATGAAACAATGACATCATCACAAGGGGAAGTCACTGCTGATATAAGAAATGTGAGTACTTGTCTCTCTAACACTGAATCATTCACCAAATTTCTTGGTCATTTATTTCCTTCTCACTTTATTTAATATTTGGGAAATTGAACGAATACTGAACAACAGCATTAAGTGATAGAAAGTTAATACATTCAAAGAACTCATTTATCTCATAACCAGTGAATTCACTGTATATAAGAATGTTTTACCTGAGTCCAAGTACAGTGCATTGTGACAAGATATTTTTCAGGTATGGAACACATGTGAATGGCATAGAATGAAGGCACTGTATATAATAAACTAAAAAGTAAAATAATATAGAAAAAAGTAAAACAATAAAATTATATGAATTTCAATCTGTTACTGTGTATACTTGAGTATAGGTCAATCCAACTATAAGTTGACCCCTAGACTTAAGGACTTGAGAAGCTACAAAATTGAATGTCCCGAGTTTTCAAGCGAGTTTTTCATCGATTTCAAATTCCCGCATCGCATTGGAATTTCTATGGCTTTCTGCAAATTCTGTCACTTTCAGCACCCCTTCCTGTTTAAAATGCCTGATATCTTCCACCCGCAAAGTTTGAAAACTGTTGTTGGTCATTGCTAAGTAGCAACGAGATCTCAGTATTTAGCAAGACCTGAGTTATAAAAAGGTTTCTATTGCATCTAAAGTTTCTGTTTTCTGAATTTTTTTTAAAATCGATCAATATTGGGATTTTTTTAAAGCCATGGCTTTCCGACAGTCAAATATTTGCATTGAGATCTGAGAAGTGACTTGTTATTTGATAAGGTCGCTAATGGTGCAGCCAAATCAGATGTGGATATTGAATAAGGGTCTGATTTAGACTCTGATTGTGACACTGAAAGTGAATCTAGTGAAAGAAGTAATGATAGATCAAATGAAGGAGGCTGGTCAACAAAGTGTATTCCAGTTGAAATTTGTGACTTTGTAGGAATTCGAACATGTATTACTTTAGATATTTTGATAACAAAATTTAATGAAGCAACAAGTTTATATCTGAAGGATACCAGTGAGGGGCAGGAAAGGCGAGGGGGAGAGGGATCGCAACACTGACTAGTTTCGTGAAGTTTTTTTTTTTAAAACTCGACTATAAGTTGGGGGTACATTTTTAAAGGTCCAAAATGGGAATAAATTTGAGGAAATCAACTGACAAAAGCAGTCCATTGTTCTGGAATCTTCAAGGTAAAATAGACAGAAACCAAAAGATGCACGGAGAAGAGAATTCAGA
The DNA here is from genome assembly GCA_024509875.1 of Oreohelix idahoensis. Lineage (NCBI taxonomy): Eukaryota > Metazoa > Mollusca > Gastropoda > Stylommatophora > Oreohelicidae > Oreohelix > Oreohelix idahoensis. The sequence goes on along the minus strand of JAMPIV010022505.1, from coordinate 331,718 downwards.
TAGATTTTAAAATTATAAAGAAGACATAAAGAGAACTTGAATGGGTGGCACAAGGCAGGAAGATTCTGCTTGAACTAATTGAAGGCCTATACTTCACAGGAGCTGGGTAATGATGATGACAATGAAATATAACTGGGTTTATTGTCTCTCTCACACCATTTTAAACAAAGGACATTTGATTTTTTTCCTCACTCTATGAACTAGTCATATAAAGGTGAATTATGCTAGCATCCAGTATGAAATATGATTAGAAGTAGATGCATAATTTAAATGATATATCTGTCAGTAAACTGTCAAATTTAGTCACAGTACAGGGTTACAATATTTGTTACTAGGTCATGTTGTGAGGAGAAGGCACCACTGTTGGATAGAAACAAAATTGAGACAAACCAGTTGATATCATATAATGTAGTTTGTATTCTTGAGTCCCTAGAGGAAAAAAAAACACATGGAGATGGGAATATTGTGAAATTCTTCATTTTCCTGTTTGCTCCATACAGAGCATGCAGCCACAACCGGAGCTGGTTCCCCTGCAGAAAGCCTGCATCGAAACTGTTCTGATTTTAATTGGCTGTTCTATTGTTGTGAAACTGTTCTGATTTTAATTGGCTGTTCTATTGTTGTGAAACTGTTCTGATTTTAATTGGCTGTTCTATTGTTGTGAAACTGTTCTGATGTTAATTGGCTGCTCTTTTGTTGTGAAACTGTTCTGATTTTAATTGGCTGCTCTATTGTTGTGAAACTGTTCTGATTTTAATTGGCTGTTCTATTGTTGTGAAACTGTTCTGATTTTAATTGGCTGTTCTATTGTTGTGAAACTGTTCTGATTTTAATTGGCTGTTCTATTGTTGTGAAACTGTTTTGATTTTAATTGGCTGTTCTATTATTGTGAAACTGTTCTGATTTTAATTGGCTGTTCTATTATTGTGAAACTGTTCTGATGTTAATTGGCTGTTCTATTATTGTGAAACTGTTCTGATGTTAATTGGCTGTTCTATTGTTGTGAAACTGTTCTGATTTTAATTGGCAGTTCTATTATTGTGAAACTGTTCGGATGTTAATTGGCTGTTCTATTATTGTGAAACTGTTCTGATGTTAATTGGCTGTTCTATTGTTGTGAAACTGTTCTGATTTTAATTGGCTGTTCTATTGTTGTGAAACTGTTTTGATTTTAATTGGCTGTTCTATTATTGTGAAACTGTTCTGATGTTAATTGGCTGTTCTATTATTGTGAAACTGTTCTGATTTTAATTGGCTGTTCTATTGTTGTGAAACTGTTCTGATTTTAATTGGCTGCTCTATTGTTGTGAAACTGTTCTGATTTTAATTGGCTGTTCTATTGTTGTGAAACTGTTCTGATTTTAATTGGCTGTTCTATTGTTGTGAAACTGTTCTGATGTTAATTGACTGTTCTATTGTTGTGAAACTGTTCTGATGTTAATTGGCTGTTCTATTGTTGTGAAACTGTTCTGGTTTTAATTGGCTGTTCTGTTGTTGTGAAACTGTTCTGATACTGAGAAGTTGTTCTGTTAATTGTCTGTTCTGATATTGTTAAATGTTCTGATAAGTTTGATTGTTCATTGCTATATTTTTATCAGCCCAAGAAAGCTGTATATGATGAAGATGATACACAGTCTGAAGATAATACAGAAGCTGATACCAGTAGTGACTCTGAGAACAATGATGAACAAGAACAGAATGATGAAGAAAAAGATGAAATAAGAGACAAGTGAGTTATTTCAGCTGTGTACATACTCTCAGACCCAGGTTGTTTATGTGGCATACTGCTCCTTCAATATATGTTATGAGATGTGACTACAGCTGTACTATGAGGTTTTGCATGGAGCTGGCAACCTTATCATATAAAACATATAGCTACAGACACTACTGCTGCAAGAACACATAGAGGCTTGTGTGCAGGCTTTCTGTAAAGGGAGCAGCTGCGGTGGTGGCTCCAAACACCATAGGGATTGAAGAGGGAAATGATGATGATTCTCAGATACAGAAAATGGGACCGAAGACGCAGCAATGGTGATAAATGCAGTCAGCGACCCATAGCTTGACTGCTTACATCAGGGTCAGCGAACCAGAGCTGACCAAGACCCTACTCCACCTCCAAGTGGTGGTCCTGGAACCTGCAGTCTGGCTGAGAGAGTAGGGATTGAAGAGGGAAGGTTAACACGGTCCCAAAAATGCCATGCTGAAACTGGATGTGTCGGGCCGAAAGGCGCAAATATCGCAGCTTTGCTGTAAACGGCGACACAACACAACAAACGTTCTTTCGGGACGAACGCAGAAGAAGAAGAAGATACAGAAAATGTAGAATATGGTTTTTGGATATAAAGAAAATATCTTTAGAAATGATACATATTAAAATGTAAATTTATCCATTACATTACTGCAGAAAAGTCTATATTTGATGAAATTAGATTGCTGCACATGATTAGCGTAGCTACCAGTGATGGTCACAGTAAATGTAAGATAATTGTGAAACAAAGAACTGGCTATTGTGGACTGAAATACCAATGTATTCAGCAAGTCAAAATGTGGACAAAAAGATTGTGTTACCAAGTGGGGAAAAAAAGGAAACAGTAAAACGTGAACTCAGGAATGTTTGTTCAATATCAGCAGCAGATCAGCAACCATTCCAAACCTCTCTGAGGGTGACACTAAATGGTGACGAGATAAGTCACAGACAGACCATCTAAACCATGAGATTGATAGACATGGCTATGTGAGATCTAAACAAGGAAGAAACATATAGCATTATTTAAAAGAATTAATTTATGTTGCTTGAGCTTGGTGAACATCTGCCAAGATGTATAATGTTCTGAGATATAAATATAGATTGTGTTAGGTATTTAAAAAAAAACAGAATTTGCCTTTTGTGGTTCTAAAATCACTATCAAAATAATATTTCTTGAGTGAAGATTTTAGACTGATAGAAGCTGCGTTGTGTTTAGCTTCTTTATATTTTCCAGAATACAAGATGGTTCTTGATAAATACACCATTACTAATAGCCTCAAAACATGTGGAGAAGAGCATATAAAAAACAGAAAGGAAAGAAAGTGAAAAACATGACAAATAAAATGATACAACCCATACATTAGCATTGCTGGCTATCATTCCGATGATTTTGCAAGATCAGGAAAAAGAAAGCAATAAAAATAAGGGAAACAATATTTTCTAACTTTTTGCTGTTATTTGTGTGAACTGAGATGCCCTCTTCAGAAGCTACTAACTTTCATTAACGTGTGCAAAGTAAGTAAGTCAGTAAATTTTTGACAGATGGGTTAATGGTTTGTTGTAGATCTTCATCAGAACAGAGAAAACATCTATTACATAAACCTATAACAACAAATTTCAGGCATCAAGACCCTCCATATATTCCATCATTGATGCCCCAGTCAAGCCATCTTGGAACTTTGAGAACATATGAAGTTCCAGTAAAGAGTGAGATGCATTTTAGAATAGCCGACCACAGATCTCCAGACAGTAAAGATGTAACAAAGAAAACGCACAGTGGAGGTAAGGAAGTATCAGCATCTATTAAGGCAAGCACAGATGATGATGGAAGTAATTTCTTCTATTCTGAAGACAGAAGAATGAACAAAGAAGATGAAGAAACAATGGAGCAAAGTAGATATGCAGGTTTGTAGATTATAGCAGGTTTGTAGATTATAGCAGGTTTGTAGATTATAGCAGGTTTGTAGATTATAGCAGGTTTGTAGATTATAGCAGGTTTGTAGATTATAGCAGGTTTAGGTCTGAGCATATTTGTTTCTTGTCTGACGGAACTTTTCTTCTCTTCCCTTTTTGTTCCTTATGGAGCATGGAGCCACCACTGTAGCTGGTCCTCCTCTTGCAGGAAGCCTACATCAATGCATTCATAGGCTTTTGCATGGGTGGTTTATGTAACAATGTGTTTTGAATGGTGAGGTTGCCAGCTCCGTGCACAGCCTCATCTTAGTCGCCTCGTACAACATGGCTGAGTTGAATTATTTACATTAATGGTTGACTTGTCCTTATTTGTTGACAATGTTTTTTTGGCTTAATGTTTCTGCAGGATGGGGTTAGCCACTCCATGCCTAACTCTCAGTAGTTGCCTTATACGACATAACTGGTAGGTTTTAGTGTTACTGATTTTTGCTTCCATTTTGGGCTCCAGTAATTCATGCAAAAAACAAAAACATTGGATTATCAGTGATCTATAATAGCAAAGTCTAAAGTTGCAAAATCATAGCAAGGGGCATTTGCTGTGTACACAATAATACAAGATGAATTCCAAATATGTGACAATATTTGTTTAAGAGTTAAAATTCCTAGTAAAAAATTTCATTAGTATTTGTGAGTGGTTATTTTCTTCAATTTGTAAGTTTGTTAAATTAAAAATGTCTGTTCTGGCCTTGACATTAGAATCTATTGCAGATGGTATAATTTATGAATCTATACGGCTGCCATCACTTCAAAATCAGAATTCCCCAGAAGTTGATGAAAGTTCTAGAAATAATGTTGACAATGAAGAAGACGATACAGTTCACGAACAGTTGCCAAAAGGAGTAAGGTATGCTACAATACACGTTTCAGCCTCCTAGTAGTAAATCCACCTGCCAGTTTTCTTATTTTAGTGCACATTATTTCCTGACAGAAAACTATCAGAAACAACCATACAGTCTGCTTGTTTTTAATAAAATTGTGTTTCAAACATTGACCCGATACAGACAAAATTAATATAATTTAGTCCATTGCAAGAAATTTGAACCAGATTGGTTACTATGATAATGCATTCCAGCTGTTTTGTTGTTGATGAAAAGACATGGATTTTGGTACATTTTGATCACACATGTAAAATATGCTGCTAAGTACAAAATTTCCTCCTGCTGCCTTGTGGATCAAATTCAATTTTTAAGAGTCAAAGGCTAGTGGAGTTAGCCAAACACAAATTCAGCCACATGCAAATCATTGTTATATTATCACTTGTAAAATTAGGTTTCACTAGTTCATCATGAAGTGAGATATTATACATCAGCTTAATGGTATAAAGGGATGCTTCACATCAGCTTCATTAGGTAGAGATCAACACATGCACCAGGCGACACTAGACTGTCATCCAGCTACTAAACACAATATAAATGCAACATAAGCTGGCATCTTTTCCTTCTTTGTGTACCATGCCAGCTGGTGCAGGTTATCATGTCTCTACAGTCTCAGCCAGCAAGGCAGTCAATTAATGAATAAACTATAAATTAATGTAACATGCAGTATGTGGAGCAATTTTTCTTCAAAGTGAAAAAATAATTTATGTAAGAAACAATGCCATGAAACTAGTAGTAAGATGTCTGTTTTCCTCATGTAAACCTGCAGTCCAAAAAAATATTCTCAACTGTGTCTTTCACTCCCCACGCTGACACAGCGTTTCTATTGGTCCAATTTTTCATTTCATCATCTATTCCCTGTTTGCTCCATATGAAGCAAAGAGTCACCACTGCAGCTGGACTCCTGGCAGGACGTCTGCCACTAAAGCTTTCAATTGCTCTTGTAGTGATAGTTTCTATAGCAACTAGTTTTATCTGATGAGGTGACCAGCCTCGTTGTACCCACCTCTGACCACATACTTGAGGGAACAGTATTTCTATTCCTTCTTTATCATATCAGAGAGGACGCCCATACGCCCCTCCCCCCCCCCCCCCCCCCCCCCCCCCCCCCCCCCCCCCCCCCCCCCCCCCCCCCCCCCCCACCCACCCCCACCCCCCCCCCCCCCCCACCCCCACCTCCACCACCACCATTCCCCCCCCCTCCTCCTCCACCCCCCCCCCCCCCCACCCCCACCCCCCCCCACCCCCCCCCCCCACCCCCCCCCCCCCCCCCCCCCCAAAAAAAATTATCCCCCCAGGACGCCCCCCCCCCCCCCCCCACCCCCCCCCCCCCCCCCCCCCCCCCCCCCCCCCCCGAGCTGCACAAGATTTTTCATTTCATGAATAATTGGTATTTATGCCTGTAGTGGCCAGTTGCCAATTTGTTAAAATTATCACCTACTTTTTGAGGGTGATATTTTTCTTCTCTTTTTTTTCTGACTTAATGATGTTCTTTTTGGCTGCTTATATTTGATTACGTATTTTAAATTACTGCTTTATTTTCTTCAAAATTCCTGAATGTCATGTTTATGCGCTGCCTGAAAAGTCTTTCAATTATTTCAAGTGCACTTATCTTTCAATGATATCAGTACCAGTCTAACTATCGTACCTGTCCCATGTAACACTAATCACTGTTTGTTCACAATTGCCACAGGTTTAATCATAAATTAATCTTCTATACAGGGACAGGATTGAATATAAAGCTTTTCAAGCTGACATGAAAGCGAGACGTGCCAATGAGATCCAGACAGAAAATAAACAGACTGTAAAGAGATCATCGAGGGTCTGCATTGTCATGTAGTGTTTGTGCTCGCAAGTCAGCGTGGAGGATAGACATGACAAACTTCTGTCTTCAAGAAATCATGTCGAAGCACATGTCTTTATGATGTCATGTTTGAGTAACAACTTGTCTTTATGATGTCATGTTTGAGTAACAACATCTCTTTATGATGTCATGTTTGAGTCACAGCATGTCTTTATGATGTCATGTTTGAGTAACAACGTGTCTTTATGATGTCATGTTTGAATAACAACATGTCTTTATGATGTCATGTTTAAGTAACAACATGTCTTTATGATGTCATGTTTGAGTAACAACGTGTCTTTATGATATCATGTTTGAGTAACAACATGTCTTTGTGATATCATGTTTGAGTAACAGTATGTCTTTATGATATCATGTTTGAGTAACAGAATGTCTTTATGATATCATGTGTGAGTGTCAGCATGTCTTTGTGATGTCATGTTTGAGTAACAGCATGTCTTTATGATATCATGTTTGAGTAACAACATGTCTTTATGATGTCATGTTTGAGTAACAGCGTGTCTTTATGATATCATGTTTGAGTAACAACATGTCTTTGTGATATCATGTTTGAGTAACAGTATGTCTTTATGATATCATGTTTGAGTAACAGCATGTCTTTATGATATCATGTTTGAGTAACAGCATGTCTTTATGATATCATGTTTGAGTAACAGCATGTCTTTGTGATGTCATGTTTGAGTAACAGCATGTCTTTATGATGTCATGTCAGAGTGCATGTCAATATGATGTCATGCCAGAGCAGAAATGGATTTATGATGTCATGTCAAAGTACAACATGTCATTATGGCATCATATAGCATCTTCAGGTACATGTTATTATGATATCATGTCAGAGTACAATATGTTATTATGATATCATGTTCGAACATGTGAGTTAAACGTGTAATGAAGATATCATATATCAATTCCGAGCACAACATGTGTTTATGATATCATGTCTGAGTACAACAGTGCATGTACTGTAAAAACAATATCTTGACCAGCTTGGTTGTACTATATATATTTATGAATACATGTGGCTGAATTTTGATCATGTGACAGTGTTGGTACTATCAGGCACTGGAGCATGCAGGTTCATTTACTTTGTTGACATTGATCTGACAAACTGTAAATATTGTTAATATATTTACTTTAATATGTATTACTGTATATATTTATTTATTTACTGTAAATATTATTGGTGTACAACATCAGCAGTTATGGGCTATTATGAAAAATATGGGATTTCCAAACCACCTTATACAACTCATCGCACTGCTGTACCAAGAACAACAGGCAGCCGTAAGAATAGAGGGAGAAACATCAGAATGGTTTGAAGTACAGAAAGGAGTAAGACAAGGCTGTACCCTCTCCCCTTACCTGATTAACATTTATGCCGAGAATATCATGAGAAACGTAAGAGATGACCAAGAACACACAGAGTTTGACTCATTTAACATCGGCGGGTACCAGATCCCGGAAATCAGATATGCTGACGACACAGTCCTCCTATCGACCAACCCAGAAGGACTTGAACAATTAATTCTGTCCACCAAAAAACACAGTGAGGCCCAGAATCTATACCTAAACACCAAGAAGACCAAAGTATTGACAACAGACAAAGTAAATACCAAACCAGAAATTGAAATTGATAACGAAGAACTGGAAAGTGTTAATGAATTCAAATACTTAGGATCAATCATCAACAGCTCTGGCGACTGTGCAGTAGAAATTAAAAGAAGACTTGCAATTGCTTCACATAAACTAATACAGATGAAAAACCTATGGCAAGGCACAAGCAAAGAAACAAAGTTACAACTGATCAGAGCATGTATATTCCCAGTAGCAACATACGGCTGCAAGACTTGGACACTCAATAAAACAGTTGCAAAAAAGATTACATCATTCGAAATGAAATGCTACAGAAGGATGTTGAGAATACCCTGGACAGAAAAAAAGACCAACAGTGAAGTACTGCACTCACTAAACGTACAGGAACATTGGCTCCTAAATACCATCGCAATAAGGAAGCTGAAATTTTTTGGTCATATAAAAAGACATAATAGTCTGGAAAAAACAGTGATGGAAGGCATGGTCCCTGGAAAAAGGGGAAGGGGTCGACCTAGACGACGGTGGACCCAGGACATCACAGAGAGTCTGAACTTGTCCTTGGCTGATGCAGGTCGACTTGCCCAGAATCGTGTTGCGTTCAGAGCAGCTGTAATGGAGACAACGTTCTGGAAAGAATACGTCACATGATGATTATTGGTGAGTTTTGTGCAGGAAGCCTTTTAGTATTGATGTAAACTGTTCATTTTGATGTGTTGGGTTGTTGAGGAAAGTATGTTAATATTGATGTAAACTGTTAATTATGATATGCTTGGAAAATGAGGAAAGTCTGTTAATATTGATGAGAATTATGACATGTTAGGTAGTTGAGGAAAGTTTGTTAATGTTGATGTGAACTGTTCAGTATATCATGTGTAACTGATGAAAGTATATTAACATTGATGTGAACTGTTAATTATGACATGTTGTGTAGATGAGGAAAGTCTGTTAATAGTGATGTGAACTGTACATGATGAAATGATAAGTGGTTGAGGGAACTCTGTTAATAAGGATTTTTTATGTGCATGGTTATGTGTAGATGTCCTCGAATAGTTCTTTTACGTATTCTGCCCATCTGTTTGATATGTCTTTCTCATCAAGTAATATTACACCATTTTTGTTCTTGATACAGCTTCCTCCTTGTGCAAACCGCGACCTATTTGATAATTTCTTTATTTCTTCATGCATATCTCTTGTCATGTGCTTTGCTTCCAAGTCTTCTATTTCTTTGCATTTTGTTTTTATCCACCGTTCTTTTGCTTGTCTACACATAGTACATGTCATTGTCTATTGTTTTATATTCTGGAGTGTTTTTTGCTTTCTTTCTTTCTGCCATTTTACTCAAGATGTCATCTGTCATCCAAATTTTATTTTTCTTAGGCTCCTTTTTAGGTAAATTTGCATTAGCTGATTGTATGCTTGTTTTTAAGCATTCCCATTTTACGGTTACTTTTTCTTCTGGGTTTTCTCTTCTATACTGCTCCATGCTTTGTCAGTAACTGTTGATATTTATTTTTGACGTCGATTAGATATTTTTGTTTTATATCTGGTTGTTTCAGCGCTGATATTTCTATCTGTCTTCCTCCTGTCTTCTGTTTCCTGTTCTTTTCAGCTTTATATTTACTTTGATGACGAGCGGATTGTGATCTGAATTTATGTCGGCGCCAGGATGTGTCTTTGCACTTGTGACACTGTTCTTAAATCTATGTTTTATCATGATATAGTCAATTCGATTTCTTGTTACATCTCCTGGGCTTTTCCATGTGTATAATTTCCTTGGGTGGTGTTCAAAAAAGGTTTACATATGACCAGCTGGTTTTCTTCACAGAACTGGATAAGTCTGTCTCCTCTATCATTTCTTGTCCCTAATCCATACTGTCCTACTATTTTCTCGTATTTTCCTTTTCCTACTTTTGCATTCATATCACCCATTACTATCAACACATCTGTAGATTTTACTGGTTTAAGTGTGTGTTGTAGCTCTTCATAGTATTCTTCTATTTCTTCCTCGCTGTGATCTTTAGTTGGTGCATAAGTTTGTAAGATTGATATGTCGAATGGCTTTGCTCTCATCTTTAGTAACATCATTCTGTCATTGTGTGTCCAGTATCCACATACGTATTTTTCTAGCTCCTTCTTTATCAACATTCCTACCCCTCTTTCATGTTTTTCTCCTCCTGAGTGTATAAGCATGTATTGGTCTCTTTTTATGTAGCCTGTATCCAAGTCTTGCCTCTGCAACTCCCAGTATATTGAGTTTCATGTCTGTTGCCTCTAATATTAGGTTGTCAAGCTTTCCTTCTCCGTTTAGAGTTCTAACATTCCATGTTCCTATTTTTAGGTTCCTCCTACTAGTTTTTAGGTGGTCTTTCTCAGAATGCTCCCTTTCAACAGAATTTGAGGAACACTCGTCATTATGTACTTCCTTACTCATTAGAGGAGTTGCCTCTTCCCTGTTAATTTGTACAGATTCTTCCCCAGGGGACAGAGAGTTCTCTACATATCGGTTCTTATCTTGTTGTTGTGATCCCATTACATTCTGTAGGATGTACGTGGTAAGGCCCCAATCTCTTCCATGGTGGCTAACCGTTGTCTTTTTCTATGTCCGACACACCTCTAGTGCACCACACACTTTGTTGTTCCGCTTTGCGAGCCATTGATCTTCTTAGATTCCTCTGCCTCACTCACCGTCTCAGTCTTTGTGTACTAGGGATGGACATTCCCTTGAGGAAGATTACTCCTACTCCACTCATGTAGTTTAGCCAGTCAGCCAAGACTGTTGCCCGAGATGTGGCCACTGCCGTACACAAGCGGTATTCGTGGAGCCATACATGAGCTAGATAAAGAGAGGAGAACCAAATAGGATCCTGACTATCCTAAAAAGGACATGGCTGTCTCTCACCGTGAGGTACTATTCCTCTCTCTTTATCCTACATCCCTATTCGAGGACAACAGAGGTAAAAAACCATCACCAGATTCTAATGAAGGCCCAAACATTCTCAGACCAGAAGTAGAGAATGCCATACATATGATACAAAAAGGAAAATCAGCAGGCACGGATAACATAAAAATTGAAATGATAGAAGCCCTGGAGAGCTTTGGTATAGATACAATCACTGATCTATGCAATGATATATACAATACAGGATATATACCACACGACATGAAGACAGTTTTTATAACATTACCCAAAAAACCTAATGCAACAGAATGTTCAGACTTCAGAACAATCAGCCTGATGAGTCATGCAATTAAGATACTGCTCAAAATCATACAGGAAAGAATAAAAAGTAAGGTAGACAGCGAAATCCAAGAAGAACAGTTTGGTTTTAGACGGAACAGTGGAACAAGAGAGGCAATATTTTGCCTAAGAATATTAGCAGAAAAATATACAGAGGTCCAAAAAAGTATGTACATGTGCTTCATTGACTATAAGAAGGCTTTTCACAGAGTCCATCATGAGAAAATAATTGAATGCCTCGAAGACATAGGTATTGATGGAAAAGATATAAGAATACTCAGTAGCCTTTATTGGGAGCAAACTGCTACAGTAAGATCTGGCAGGAATTATTCACCATTCATAGACATAAAAAGAGGTGTCAGACAAGGTTGTGTGCTGTCCCCCTGCCTATTTAATCTATACACCGAAAAAATTTTCAAACAGATACAGGAAATACCAGGACTGAACATCAGTGGAAGGTCAATAAACAACCTTAGATATGCAGATGATACCGTGTTGTTAGCTGAAAGCGAAAAGAAGTTACAAGAACTAGTGAAGCAAGTGAACAGTATAAGTCATGAATATGAACTCGACATTAATATTGAGAAAAGAAAAACTATGATAATTAGCAAAACAGACGATAAACCCACATTAAAGATAAGCGTAAATGGGAAAATCCTGAAACAAGTTAAGAGCTATGTATATCTTGGTCATATAATAACAGAAGATGGCAGATGTGAAACAGAAATCAAGAAGAGAATAGGAATGGCCAAAGCTACATTCAACAACATGAAACATATACTGACATCTAAACAATTATCTCACAAATTAAAACTGAGAATCATAAAGTGTTATATATATTCTGCATTTCTGTATGGTGCAGAAACATGGACGATGAATAAGCATTTGGAAGAAAGAATTGATGCTCTTGAAATGTGGATATATAGAAGAATGGGGCGTATCTCATGGAAAGAGAAGAAAACAAATAAGGAGGTCCTAGAAAATCTAGGTATGAAAAGAGAACTAATGAGGGAGATCAAAGTTCGGCAGCTAAAATACTTTGGCCACATAAAAAGACATAACACCTTGCAGAAGACCATAATAGAAGGGAGAGGTGAAGGCAAACGTGCAAGGGGAAGACAGTGCTATAAGTGGGAAGATAACATCAAGAGATGGACAGGAAAGAGTCTATCAGAGTGCACCACCAAGACAAGAGACAGAAGACGTTGGAGATCCATTACAGCCAACCTTCGTTGTGGAGATGGCAGCTGATGATGATGATGATGTGTAGATGGGAACATCTGTTTAACAGTGATGTCTACCGTGTGAAATTATATGTTGTGTAGCTAAACAGAGTGTGTTAGCTTTTATTTCACTTGTACTCATAATCATACACTAGAAAATACAAAACTAGAATATGTGAAGTCTGACAGACTTTGAGATTACACTTGTTGATTTTGATGGAAATTTACATACCTAAAACCCTCTGTAAATTAAAAAAAAGACTTGCTTATAAATTATTGATATATTTACATTTGTTATTAACCTGTCATTCTTTGATTAGTCTTTCATAAGTTAATTGCTGGTAATCTGACTTTTGAACCCAATAAAGTATGCAATATTTGTTCTACTTAATAAATTCGAATTTAAGAAAATAATTTCATTGTATGATCACTGATTATGTCATTGATATGATCATATCGTGGTATGGTTACTTCATTGGTATGATTACTTTATGGTATGATCCCTTAATGATATGATCACTTACCATATGATTACTTCACAATAAAAATGAACCAGTTAACAAAGTATTGTTTTTTTTGTTTTACCACATTTGAAAATTGGATTCATGTTTTGTACATACACTCTTGTAGCAGTGGTTTTATTTAGTAAGTATTACGGCTGAGGAGTGGGAGACCAACAGGAAGCAGAGTAGTAAAGATAGGCATGCTAATGCGGTTCTAAAAGAACCAAGAAGAAAGGGACAAATTAAAGAACTGAAGGTTCCCCATAACCACAAAATCTTGCGATGTCTCTGACTAGAGATACTCTGTTACAGAGGAGCCATACTGCATGAATTACTAGCTTGCTTTATCTTTTGAGTCGAATGTTGCCATGAAGCAGAGTGGGGAGCTGGTTAGCATTTGTGGGCCAAGTGGGTCGCATTGGCTACTATGAGCCTGTGTTGTAGGATTTCTGCAATGTTGTCTACCCATCTGCCTCTTGGTCTTCCCCTTACCCTGAAACCAGATCTTCTACTGTTGTTAAGTGCATAGTGGTAAATTATCGGGCTCATGAGATGGCCAAACCACTTAATTTTCTGTCTCTCTGTATACTTGATGCGGGATGCAGTCCCAAAATTGTTCTGTCATTATTTTTCATTCTGTCTTCTGGAAGCATTCTCTTTGTAAGCATCTCTTCTCACTGGATGTGATTTCCTGTCCTGTACTTTTGTCAGGGACCATGTTTGACACTGATAACAAAGAGTTGGTAAGTATATACTACTGTATTTATCAGCTGTCGTTTAGTTCCTATACTGATGATTTGATATTTGAGTAGTGGTGACAGTTTTAAGTCACTGCACTGGCTTTTTGACATCTTCAGTTTTTTCTGTCATGTATTCCACTTTTCTGTCGTGTATTCCACTTTTCTGTAAAAATGTTTCCTCGATATTTGAACTCTGGAACATGTTTAAGCTTGATGTAGTTGACATGCATGTGACGTGGGCCTGTTGATCATGTGATCTTCATGTTGTATCTTACACAGTTTGAATTAAATGCATTTGTATGATTTTGCAACTTGTTTTCATCTTCGTACATTATACTTTTGGTCATCTGCAAAAAGCAACTCATTCAGTGGGTTGTATTCTTCACTTATCTGAGTTCACTTCATCTTCTGGGTTTGCTTCTAATGTTCTTTTTTCAATATAAATGTTGAACAGTAGTGGTGATAGTACACAGCCTTGTCAAACTGGTTATATAAGATTCATCAGTGAGTCCATCAGTTGTTCTTACTACATTTTTGCACGTATGATACAGAGCTCTCATGTTATCTGCCCCTGTATTCTTTAGTCTTCTAATGCTGACCAAAGTTTATTTCTTTCCACTACCAAAGGCCTTTACCTGGTCTATAAATACTACATTTAGTAGATTGTTATCATATTTGACTGTACTTTTTCTTGTCTAAAGATGAACAAAGCATCAGTACATACCATTCCTCTCCTGAATCCAAGTTGGTCCCTACTCAGTGCTTTAACTTGTATGGTTCTAATTCAGTTGGTAGAACCTTTTGGTCCATTTATGCTCTGATTTTGACATCAGAGCAGTAGAATAACCACATCTACTTCAAAAGTGCCCAACATATGAAGAACAGAGAAAGCACATATAGTCATCACCAGTACTATTCCTAGATAACCTCTACAGAGATACCAACAAGCTCAAGCTGACTACTGCTTTCTTTGAACATATTCAAGTTGACGTCTGCAAGTGAATGAAGAAGAATAACCACTGTTGGCTTGCTAGGCCAGTCACAGCAGTGCCATTGCTTTATTGGCCAGCAACTCTTCAGAGTGGTCCAGACTGACCTTCATGGCTGCCATTGTGGTCCCTTGGGATAACCCACACCATACTTCACTCGAACCCAGCAACCCCTTATGTCGTCCTGCTTCCACGTCCTACGACATGGATATGGGGTTGGATTTAGGAAGCACTGCCATGAATACAGAGGGAAAAATGACTTTAAATCACCCTATGCTGTAAAGAAAATGAACAACAGAAGTATGACTTAAAGAAGTACTTTAATGACTGCAACACAGACAAAACAATGGAGAAGATGCTGGATACCCCAGTGGAACTGATAAACATAATCAAATGGCACATTAGCAGAACAAAGAAAAACATGTGAACATATAACAAATAAGTGTGTGATAGGACCTTATCTCACATACACTGGTTTCAGGATACCCAACGACCCTCTCCATAAACCAGTTAATAATTATATAACTGTAGTAATAATAAAAATAGTGATGGTAATACAAATATTAATACCAGTAATATTAGGTCAGGAAAAGAAAAGCCTTCCTCTATTTATCCTACATCAAGGATTCAAGAAAAAAGCACAGTATCACGATGCTAACAAATGATAACCCCAGGGTTTGTCATATCTGCCTCCAGTGTCTTGTTACAATATTTCTAGAGCAGTCTTAAGAAGAACTGAGTTTATAAAATCAGAAGAACTGAGAGTTGGTAAAGATAAATTAATCTCATGAGAAAAAAGTTACTAGTTTGATTAAAATGAGCAAGGTTTATACTGCTGAGACAATTAAGACTGGCTGAGTATTTACATAGCAGAAATTATGGATGGAAAGTTTTAGTGAGGTAAAGCATGAGAAATCTGTTTCTAAATAGTGAAAAGGATGATCATGGTCAGACAATCCAGTTTTTGAAAGGTCATTAATGCTTCATGTGGTTCTGGAGTTCTGTAGTATGATGATGGCAGTAACAGTATTTAAGAAGAACGTTAGGGGGCAACCACTTTCTGCTAAACACGTAACTCTTTCTGCACATGTCTTGTGCTAGCATGCGTCTTCTTCTTCTTCTGTGTTCAGTTTGTAGTCATGCTAAATCTGCAGGCCTGTCGCAGGACTAAGTCCACAGTCCTTTCCAGATAAGCGCGGCAGCCCCATAGCTTCTGCCTGAGCTCAGCACCCACAGGCCAGGTCAGGCATCATGTGTCATATGGGTTTGGCAGTTTTGGAGAAAGTGTTCAGGGGTCTGGATTCCGGTTCCACATGGACATTCATTTGTATGAGATATGCTGAAGCGATAAAGGTAGTCTAGTAGTCTGTAGTGGCCAGTTCTCAGGCGGAAAATAATAGCCTGATGGTGTCTATTAAGCTAGTGGATTGGGTTATATCTGTTGTATTTATCACTTTCCTTCTTCCACTGGCATTTGTACTTGTTGTGGACAATAGTTTTAGCTTCTCGATAGGGTAATAGGTGACTGAATTGTTCCATTTTACTGCCACTTCTAGATAAAGCATCTGCTCTTTCATTTCCAGAGATTCCATAATGGGAGGGTAACCTCTGAAGGGTAATGGTTGATGGCCTTTGGATGATGTTATCTCAGATCTGTTCTCATGCATCATGTTTTCATTTCTGGTGTTCTGTATTGATTCCAACAGCTTAGTTTTTATCAATACGGTACTATATATTCATGGAGGCATATCTGGAGTGATCCATATATGACCACCAGCTATGCACAATATACGTATGTAGAAGTGAACCTATGTCCGTGAGGCCAATTACATCCTCATTGACTCTTGAAATCATCTACACACTTCCAGGGATTCCCCCTGTGGTGAAACTTGTTGAGAACCCAGCATTGCACACTGAGCTTGGAGAAGTCACTTGAGCCCCAGGCGTAATTCTTTAGCTTTGAGTTGGTTGACTGCATACAGAAGGATCTCACTGTGGACCCAGTGATAGGCAGGGGAAGCTGAGAAGTGGCTCTGTGCTGGACGTGACAATTCCTTGGGAGAGCCCAGAATCAGAGAACAGTATATTAGCTCTGCATAGTTGGAGAGCCCCTTTGTATAGAGGGGAATGCACAGTTAGCCATGCATTTCTTACTCCTAGCTTGGGACCAGATGTGACGATCCTTTATAGGTAAGCCATGGTGGAGGAACTGGAACTCATGACTTCAACTCAACACGTTTCGGAATGGCAGAAAAAGCCACAGGAAAAGCCTAGATGTACAATGTAGATAATACCAAGGAGTCTTCAACTTGGTATTGGCTGTTAAAGAGCGAGAAGCTCAGCTGCCATAGTTAAACAATGACAACAACAACAGCTGGTGGCTGTTGTTCCATCATGTGGAATAGTTCACCATGACTTGGTAATGGACTGTTCCATTATTGTCTGCTTCATTACCTGTTGAGCTCCCTGTAGAGTGCAAGCCCTCAACAAATACAAAGTAAATCCATCTGTCCTGGTGCCATTGTCAAAATACAGTCAATCAAAACTGTCAAATTGTGTGTCTGTGTGTGTGCGCCCTCCCCTTTCCAAAAAATTAAAAACAAATATTTTTGTTCAGTGTTTTTGTATTTGTTTGTTTGGTTTTTTTTAAAATATACAAGCAAAATTGGTAATTTTGATTTGCCATATTTACAATGATTTGACAGATGTGATGCCACTTTCCCATATCAGCAGTTATTCATCTTATTTGGAATTGAAAACACTAAATATCCTAATTATAACCCATCAGAGGTTGAACGGGATATTTTTCATCATTAAAATAAAAAAATTCCTGTGCCATTCGTTCAAGGTCATTCCATATCTTCTTCATCCCCTTCAAATCTGTGTCTAATTCCCCCCCCCCCCCCCTGATTTTTAGTCTCTGTTTCTCATACCCTGGGGATTCCATAATAATAGCTGCCTATAAGGGGTTAATGTGATATCTTGACATCACCATATATTCTGACAGTTTCATTTGTCTTTGGCACAAACAATGAAAGGTGCTGTCACATTGCTTGTCTGAATTGGCTTGACATTTCTTGCTTGTGTATGCCATTTAATTTGTTTGTTAACCACTTCCTGTTTGAGCAAAAGGCAGTTCATATGATTTGTGGAACTATTGCATTAGGTTTAACTGATTCAGTACGTAATTATTTTCAGCTCTGGACGGAATTATTTTTAAGCCCCAAAAATTTACACATACATAATTTACGTTTACTGACAATGTGTGTCTAATCATGAGTTAAGTATAACATTTTATATATCAAATTAAAGTACATTGGATGAACAATATAAATCCATATGCCTTTCTAGCTAATTTTATGTTATGTTTATGTTATAACAGATAACATGTACATGGAAAAAAAGATAACTTGAAATTTTGAACAAAAATTTTCGACTTACGTAAGGCTTGTAACATAAATTGTTATCACAATACAGTTTCACTGCTCTCTTTGTGCAGGTAATCCATTTAGAAACACAGAAAAAGTAAGAAAGTTATGGTTGATCACACAGTTTGTTCACTGTTCACATATTAGTAACATATCCTGTGTGTTTTCGGCCATTATGGCGATACGACAAAACACGATTAAAGATGAAGATAAATGTGAAAAAATCCCTTCAAACGCAAATAAAAGACGTTGAAGCTTGTTGAAATTTGCCCAGTTTTGTGTTTACTTCCGTTCGAGATAAATTCCGGGCAGTATAAAATATCAGAATAGAAAGAAACAACGAAATAAATCAGCGTCTTTTAAAAGATCTTGTGGTCACAGCGGTCGGCCATTGCGTCTTTTAAAAGATCTTGCGTACGGAATCAGTTAAGATGTGAATATACTTGGAGGCCGTGAATTTTCCTAGGCATTTTGCAAATATATTTGGACACTAGTTACGAGCTTCCTTGACATGCGGTAAAATTGGACTTGAATTGAATGGTGGTACCATGATAGTCTCATGAGGTATCTGGTTACCGCAGTATTAGTTTGACTAAATGCATGAAACCACTGCATCCCAAAAATGTTACCACCTCTATATGTGTTGGCTCCTACTAGTCTCAGACTTACAAAATTTGTCACATAGCTATACATTGACACTGGTCCATCCATCCTTTGAAAGGAACACTGAATGAACTGTAACCTTTTAATTGTGAAATGTGTGTCTTGAATCTTAGGGAGCCCAGTTCATAATAGCCACTTAGCTCAAAAAGTCTGCAAATAGCTCAGTACCGTGCAGAAATTTTAATGGTTGTCACAAAAGGAAATGTGTAAATAGAAATGTGGTCTTGTAAGAACATCAGCGAGAGAGAATTATTAACAACGGCTCATCATGACCTACATAAGAGTATGTCACATATCTATCAGGACACGCTCAAATAACGAACAAATGCTTCTAGGCAATCTCTGTTATTTATTACACTTCAACAATCACAAAGGGAATACCTCTTTATGCTACATGAGCCTTGTAATCTAAGGAGAGCAAATATATCAGTGACTATGGGTAAAACAAATTAAATAACATCATCATTATAACCTTCAAGTAGGTACTAGGCTGTCAGAATAAACTGGTATAAGAGCTGGCAGGCAAAAAAACAGAAAAGTACAAATTACTATTCTTTATCACAAAGAGTGAAAACTATGCACATTCTTAAAGAGCAAATGCCGGCTTCATGACAAGTTCACAGTGATCAAAAAAAACTTTCTCTAGCTGCATAGCCAACACAGTTGCCTCTGGTCAACCTACCAGGCCTGATTCCAAACAACGAATGCCTGCTAAACTCTGTTTATCCGTAAGAGTTCTCTGGTTAGCCAGATTGTGTGGCCTGTCCCTGGTCACATGCTACTGTGTTTACAATTTTACACATGAAATTAGTACATGATCTACACTCTTTCAATCTCCTGACATTCGTGCACTCGTCAAACAATATGTCTGACATCTGAATAATGTCCCTGTGAAGCAGAGGTGCACCAGCATACCTCAAACAGTCAGTGAAAACATACATTATATTCAAGAAAATATATTACATTACTGAATATACTATCACTGATTGATATGGCCTTATTGATCTTTGTCATTTAAAGAGTATAGAATATGAAAATTTATAAATGTGTGTGTGTGTGAATTTTTCCTCATAAAATAGCATATTCTTCATGCTTTTCGAGTTGTATATTTGTGGTATATAATATGTTTTTAAAAGGGGTGGTGGGTGGTAAAAGCTGTGGGTTATATTTACTTTCAAACTTTTGATACATTTTTTTTGAAGTTTTTCACTCGTTTTCACAAGGTAACGCCTGTTGGTTATATTAGGGCGCAAGTCCAAACATAAATGACCTTGTGATCTGGGTCATAACTTCAGCTTGGGGCTAAAGCTTTTGTTCTGTGTGCAGTTTATTATTTCCTTATTTATGCACTATTTAAAGTATATGTATTTTGATTTAATATTTATTTTACTATCATTGCTTGGTTAATTTTTTCTTTCACTAATGATCAGGAGCCGAATTGTACCAATTTACTATTATAATTTAGAAAAAAAAAATGATATTGTTGATCAGAATCAACATCACTGAACTCTGGGCAAACCCATAGGTGCTCAATCTCCCTCAGCATATTTTGAAGGATATGAATAACTGTTTAAAAAAAAAAATTGAATTCATCTTTACCCTGATGAAATAAAGATTTCGTTCGTTCTCTTCTCCGTGTGCTTCTTGGTCTACCTCTTCTTCTCTTGCCCTGGGGGTTCCAGAACAAGGACTGCCTTGTAATGCTATCAACAGGTTTCCTCAGTGTGTGTCCTATCCATCGCCATCGTCTTCTTCTCATCTCTTGTTCCACTGGCACTTGTCTAGTTCTTGTCCTCAGTTCCACGTTGATAACCTTGTCATACCATTTTAATCCCTCTATTCTACGCAAGCACCCATTTATGAAAGTCTGTAGCTTTTTGGTTGTTGTCTTTGTTGTTCTCCATGTCTCAGAGCCATACAATAGGACTGACTTGACATTTGAATTGAAGATTCTTATTTTCGTGTTGGTTCCGATTTCTCTTGATCTCCATATATTTCCCAATGCAATCAAAGCTCCTCTTGCTTTTTGTATTCTTAGTTTGATATCACTGTCTGTCCCTCCAACTTTGTCTATATTGCTGCCAAGATATGTGTACGATTTTACATCTTGTATTGGTGTTTCTTCAAGTTCAACCCTGTTATCATTACCTGCATTTATTCTCATTATTTTTGTCTTTTCCCTGTGTATTTTCAGACCCAATTGCTGTGACCTCTCATTGAGTGTTTTCAATTTGTCCTGCATCTGATTACGGTTATGGGACAGAAGAGCCAAGTCATCAGCAAAATCCAGATCATCCAAATGCTTAGTCAGAGTCCACTGGATTCCATTTCTGTTGTGTGTTGTCAATGATCTCATAACCCAGTCTATTGCTAGTAAGAAAAAGAAATGGAGACAAGAGACATCCCTGTCACACTCCCGTTCTTATCCCAAACGGTTCTATAAGCTGTCCTTCATGAAGAACTCTGCATGTCATGTCTTCATGTTTTCTTTATTAAATTAATGATCTTCACGGGAACTCCATAATGTCTCATCAATTTCCAAAGTGATTCTCTGTCTACACTATCAAATGCCTTTTCGTAGTTCACAAATCCGATGTATAGTGGTGAATTCCATTCCAGACTTTGTTCAACTATTATTCTCAAAGTGGCTATCTGGTCTGTACATGATCTGTTTTGTCGAAAACCTGCTTGTTCATCTCTCAGTTTCTTGTCTATGGACTCTTTTAATCTCTCAAGGATAATCCTGTTTAATACTTTTCCTGGCGCTGATAGTAACATTATTCCTCTATAATTTGTGCACTCTTGTAAATTTCCCTTCTTAGGCAACTTAACCAGATATCCTTCCTTCCATTCTGCTGGTATCTCTTTCTTTTCCCAGACTTTACCAAGTAATTTATATAACATCTCTGTAGCCGTGTCGATATCTGCTTTGAAAACCTCTGCTGGAATGCCATCAGGTCCAGAAGCTTTTCCATCTCTTAGAAGCTTTATGACTTTCTTTATTTCTTCCTTCGTTGGTCTTTCACCGTTAATTTGTAGCTCTTCTTCTGCTGGCTGGATGTCCGGGGGGTTTTGTGGAGCTGGTCTATTGAGAAGGTCCTCAAAATATTCTGTCCACCTCTTCATTTGTTCTTGTATATTGCTGAGCAGTTTTCCATTCTTGTCTTTTATGAGGCAACTTGTTTGTTTGTATTTCCCTGTTAGCTTCTTTGTGCTGCTATACAGTTCTCTCATATTTCCTTTGGCTGCAGCATCTTCTGCCTCTCTTGCCAACTCCTCAATATACTTCCTCTTGTCTCTTTTGATACTTTTTACTTCTTTGTTTGCTTCTGTGTACACTTCGTGAGTTTTGGCTTTGGAACTTCTGGTTTTGCTTTGTTTAAATCTGCTTTCTGGTTTTTTTTTTGTCTTTTATCTTATTGATGGTTTCTGTTGTTATCCATGCTTTTTGTTGTCGTTCCCTTTTCCCCAGTATTTCTTCACATGTCTCATTCCATTCAGTTTTGATTTGCTGCCAATAGTCTTCTGTATTCTCTGCATCTTCCAGCTGTTGGAGCACTTGGAATTTGTTGGATATTGTGACCGCAAATTTGTCTCTTGTTTCTTAGATGTCCTACATTAAATTGTTGTCTATAATTTTGCATTGTTGCATATCTCTTGAGTTTCATTTTTACTTTGGCTATCAGAAGGTGGTGATCTGATGCCACATCTGCTCCTCTATATACCTTTACATCCTGCAATGATGTTCTAAACTTCTTGTTTATGCATATATGATCAATCTGATTTTCTGTTCGATTGTCTGGTGATATCTATGTTGCCTTGTGTATTCTCTTATGTGGAAACATGCTTCCTCCTATAGCCAGTTGATTTGAAGCACAGAAGTTTGAGAATAGTTCCCCATTTTCATTCATTATTCCTAGCCAATGTTTTCCCATGACTTCTTCAGAGCCGGTGTTGACTGTACCTATCTTTGCATTCATGTCACCCATCAAAATTGTGATGTCTCTTCTTTTTACTTTTTCCATAATTTCCTGTAGTCTAGTATAAAATGCTTCTTTCACAGACTCTTCTTTGTCATTAGTTGGTGCATAACATTGGATGACATTTACATTTATTTTCTTTTTAGCTGTTTTAAAAGTAGCTGTTATTATTCTGGGTCCAACAGCTTCCCATTCAATGAGTGCTTTCTGTGCTTCTTTAGATAACATAAGAGCTACCCCTTCACTGTGGTGTGAACTTTCGCCTTCCTGTCCTGAGGACAGCACCAATTCACCTGTGATGAGTTTCTTCTTGTCTACTCCCTTCCACTTTGTTTCACACATTCCCAGAACCTTGATTTTATATTTCCTCATTTCTGCTGCTACTTGTGCCACTTTCCCTTGTTCGTTTAATGTCAACAGTCTGCGGATAAGGATCAAAGAAGAAGTCAAGGGGTGCTGATGAAAACATCCTCAAAAAGCTGTACACAGGCAGACTTAGGTCTGTTATGGAATATGGCATCACAGCCTGGTCAACAGCAGCTAGGTCACATTTTGATAAAGTAAACAAACTCCACAACCAAGCAGCGTGTATCATAACGGACCCTAAATTCCACGAAAATGAACCATATGGAAAACATTACATGGCTAGTCAATGGAGTACAGATGAGACAACAGAATCTTACAACAAGCTGAAAAATTTAAGAGACTCGAACACCCCATGTGCAAGAGAATAAACAGGTTAGGAAGAGGCAGGCTCAAGTGAACTAATTTTGTTGCCCAGGCAAAAGAAAAAAATTAACAAAGATACAATGCTAGCAAACTCAATCGCAAAGAAAATACCACCAAGCACAATTATCCCACAGTGGAGAAGAAGATTCTTTCCTGATCTAAAATTTGATCATCCAGGCATTGAAAGTGAAGGAATTCAGACAGAAACACAAAGAAAGCATATAGCAACCAAGCATATTGACCAAAAATGTCCAGCAAAGCTCTGGACACAAGCACATTCTGATGGTTGTAGACACACACACACTCTGATGGTTGTAGACACACACACACACACATATTCTGATGGTTCAGCAAAAAACGCAATTGAAAATGGGGGAGCTGGCATCCTCATTAAATTAAAGATTAGAATTTACTCTATAGCAACTGCCACATACTGCAATAACTTCAATGCTGAAACAGAGGCCCTGAAACAGAGGCCCTGAAACAGGCAGTGGAAACTCTTATTTAGCACAAGGCACATGCAGAACAGATAGTGATCTTTACAGATGCCCTCTAAGTAATAACAGCCCTGGAGGGCCACCATGCTACAAGATTGAAGGATCTGATAAACTCACTTGACAGCCTGGCCAAATGCTTTAACAAGTGCACAGTCTAGTGGATACCAGCCCATTGCAACATTCCATGCAACGAAGAGGCAGATAAACTTTCTAAAGAAGGATCGCTACAACTAAATGATACAGAGACAACATATTGTTGTTATTCAGAATCGATCTCACAGCACTCCGGGCAAACCCATAGGTGCTCAGTCTCCCTCAGCAAATGTAGAAGACTATGATGCTAATTGTACCTGTAGCACGCTGGTTGTACATACGATGGATGCAACACGTCCATCACTGCTAGTCCCACGTTTGATGCCAAACTCCAACAGTCTCAAGCCATGTTGATTCATCCATTGCAGTGTCATTATCTAGCAGGCGATCATTAATTGCCCTTAGTATCTCTCCCTTATCCATGTCCAGTGTACCCACTATGGGTGCTCTCGAGGCCAGTCTGTCAGCTCTTTCACTGCCACGTACCCCCTGCATGACCAGGACAGTAGATCCACACCAGTTCTTGAAGACATGAGGATTCTATTGATGTTTTCCATTCCTGCCACAGCTATCCGTTCTGAACTTTCCGAAGCATGGCTTGAGAGTCTGACAAAATAACTGCCCTGGTTGATGGACTTTCAGACAGCCAGCTCAGTGCTGCAGTAACTGCCTCTGCCTCCATTCTCATGCTGGAGGTTGTTGCCATGTAGGCTCCACTCTATTCAGCAACGACCCTGCCCTTTATTCTCGCAGAGAAGCCCCATCCTGTTTTCTCACAACGCACTACTGACCGATCAGTGTACACAATGGCGTCACCATCCCCTGCACTTATCAGATGATTAATTTCCAGCTCTGCTGAAATATGAAATGGCTTAAACAACTTTAACTCTTTGACTCCAGACCAACGCTCTGAGCGTTGCAAAATTCAACGCGCCTTGCCAGAGCAACGCTCACAGCGTGGTTTTTAGTTTATCACGAATAAACCCTAAAAATCATCCGTTTTATGCAGTTCATATATTAAAACTCATAGAATGACTTCCGCTACTATTTAAATAACTAATTTGACTAGTTAATAAGCACATGTGCGTATTTTGACGTTATTATCACAATTTTTGTGAAGATTTGCGTTTTTCGTTGTTATTGCTAGAGAAATATGTCACGCTTTATATTTACATTTTCTAAGTCTCCTAAGCAAATAACTGTGTCAAACTACTTTGAAACATTGCTGACATTGATGATGATTGTTTGGTAGTCACAGTTTGTTGTCAAAATACGGAATCTGTGCAGAAAAGCTAGACATACTAGATTTAGTTGATGAGTGGGCGTAGACATATTCTGGCCGATCAAAAAGCAACAAAACTAGACCTACCATAACATCTAATCACTAGTTCTTGGTAGAAGATGAATCTAGGGATACTATTAAAACATTAAACAGGAGTAAAAAAGTTTTTATATGACGTTATTTTTCTTTATTTGGTTGAAAATTACGTAATGCACGATTGCATAATTTATTTTTTTCTTACAAAGGACCACAGAAAAACTGGTGTGAATAACATTAAATGCACTAATTGTGGCCATAAGCATGTTTTTTTTTACTTTGTATATGGATTAACTTGACGTTTTAAGACTAAAAAGAAAGTTTTATTGTCTACAACAGTAATTTGTCTTTGGTAAGATCGTATTCTAGTCAACTTTTTTGCGTTTTTCAATTTTACATGCAAAATGTTTTAAGTATACCGAACATACTTATGTTAATACTACCAAAGATATTATATATTTCAATTCTCTATCAATTTCCCTACAGTTTGGTATATAATAAGTTCATGTTCAAAGGAAAATTCACACAAAAAATTTAGACTGAAAGATGAACACTTCACTCTATAAAATTCTGCCCACAAAAAAGTCTGGCACAGCGTGCAAAATAACTCTGGAATGAAAGAGTTAAAAGCCATTTTCAAGTTCAAATGGGACAGAAAACACACAGGTCACATAAAAGATGATGCCTATCACTAGCTATCTAGATGAGACCAGGTCATCATTTTCCGCCTACGCACTGCTCACAATAGGTTGAGGTACCATCTATATCACAAGTACAGGATTGGTCCAATAGATCTCTGCTCCTGTGGCACCAGCTCCATGACAGCTGCACATCTGCTCCAGTCCTGCCCATCTTACAACAGTGAACGGACGGCTTATGGCAACAACCCATTTCCCTCCACGAAAAACTGTTTGGAGATGCCAGGAACCTTGAGCTGACAACTGCCTTTGAGTCATTAATGTTGCAGTCTGAGGTCGACCGATGAAGAAGAAATCAAAATTATCAAATTATGTGGGTGTGTCAGTAAAAAAAAAAGCAAAACAAACAAAAACAGAACGTATTTTGGATAATAATAGAAGCAAATATCGGCAGATCATACAGTTTGAAATTGTAGACACTACATATCCTAATTGTAACTAGTATTGTTATCTTTATTAATTAAGAACAAACAGGCAAACTAAAGTAAAAATGAAATGCTCAGATATTGATGCGTGTCGTTTATTTATTCGGAAGATTTTTTAATGCAATTGTTTACAAATGGCGGAAGATGTGCAAAGCGCAGAAAATTCGGATATTGAATGTTGCACCATTCCGTTGTCTTCAGAAAGTGAATCTGGCTCAGTTCCAGTATCTCAACATGAGACTGATGTCACATCATGTTCCAATATTTCGTCGCTTCCTAGCTATATCATTGTTCAGAGACAGATGCAAGATGTTGTATTGGCACAGAAAGAAACAGTAAAACGACTTGTACGGAGTAATGTACGCTGTTCTGTGCAAATTAGCACATACATTTTAGAGTTGTAAAATTCCGGGTACACACGCTGGTTTCTTTCAAATGGCTGTCGATAAGAAGCTCAGGTTTTTTGTGTCAATAGTTATTTTTGAATAAGCCCTGTGAGGGGCTCGCTAACATTTATCGTCATTAGGTTTAGGATTAAAACAGCTGAAACCCTGAAGAGGCAACAATTAACGACTCACCAAACTCCAAGCAACTTCGTTGAACAACCAGCAATGTCAAATTAAAAACAGGATCCAATAAGACTTTATAAATCAAAAGGCCTGCGATCCACACATTTAATTGTGCACAGTGCAGCAATACATCCTAATGATGTGACACTTTACAGGTTCCATCTATTGATCCATTCCACCGACATTTGCAGACATTCCACAGCATAAATCTGAATTAATCTCAATAGCCTGAGATTATAGCAACATTATTCCAAGTCTGATCCTTCAAAAATGTGTTCAGTGACCAGAATTTGTTCTGACATGCACAGCACATCCACCTTTCACCATGTACACATGCAGAATCCCTTCTCGAAAGTAAATACACCACACCGTCATACACTAACACCCATGCTGCAAAGTAATAATGAATTTTAGTGCACATAATTAAATATCTAGGACCAAGTGCAGTTTTGCACACCAACATGTCGTCTATATATTGAATATTCTTCACCACAAGCTCAAATCAGAGCAAGGCTTAAGATTAGCGTTAGGCTAACAACTATTTTTCTGTATCTATACCCTGACCTAAATCCTAATGCTAAACTGCTAACCATAATCTTGTTTTCAGCATAATGTTTTCTTATAGCAAATAACAAACAAGTACAAATCTCTGAACCATAGTGGCTAACGCTAATTGTAACTGTAACCCTTAGTTTAAAAAATAATTTATTCATTCATTACCTTTTGCTTCCAAAGGAGCATAGGCCTTAACTAATTTTTGCCTGGTCCTCCAATCATGTGTCTTCCTCATCATGTTCATTTCTGTGTCCAGCTCTTTCATCCATGAGTGTGTTGGTCTACCTGTGCTTCTCTTACTCTGAGGATTCCAGAAAAAAGGATTACCTGATAATCCTCAGCGTGTATCCTATCCATTGCCAGTGTCTTCTCATCTCTTCTCAGATGAGATAAATAATTATTGATACGAAAAGAAAAAACGAAAAAAAAAAAAAAATTGGGTAGTTGTGAACCAGGATTTTGGCTACTTACATACATTTTTCTTAATATGCCAGAAAAGCTGACCGATAAATATCCACTGGGAGCTGTCTACATGTGACGTCACACAAATTAGGTCTAATTTTGACATCTCATCCCCCTGGTCACACACTTTATCTCAATATTCAGATCCCCTGATCCCCATCCTTACATTAAATCACACTTAAACACACCCTTCCCCTTTAAAAAAAACACTAAACTACTGAAACGTGTTCAGATTCAAGTTGGGATCACTACCACTGATGACTTGAGTGGTTGTTTTCTTATTTTAACATGTCTTTTTAATTTGGTTTTAATTTATTTCAATCAGCTTGTGCGGGTGTTAGGTGCCGTGGGGAGAGGCAGTCTTTGTTTTTGTTTGTAGTGTTTTGCTTTGGCCAGTGTCATACCATCTCCTATAGGCAGAGTGATTAGAGTGTTTGCCTCTCATGGCAAAGTCATGGGTTAAAGAATTAAAATCTGGTAGCATCACGCTCGTCTACCCAGCTGTTAATGGGAACCTGACTCTGCTCTTGAGTTAGGGAAGGCAAAGGCAGTGAGGAAGAGAACTGGTCACCCCCACTTCATAAAGCTGGACTTGGTATAGTGTAGTCTGTAGCACTTTTCTCCCCTATGATAGTATCTACTATGGGACTACCTTTTAAAGTCTTGCTATGCTTCCTAAAGATTTGTAAACAGCTAAACACCTTCCTGTCAGGTGTCCCCTTGTTCTGTAGCCAGATGTTCTGTTGTTGAAATCTCATTTTAGTAGCTGACGTAGCTGTCATTTTGATATAGTGTCAGAACTTTTATTTCTGTCTAGTTAATAAATGGTTTTGTTTCTGCCTACTTCCTAATATCCTCTGCTTAACCAGGGTGCACTACATGCACTAAATATACCAACAAAATTATATCTTCTTTTCATTTCATGTAGAAAGATCTTTTATCTCTTATTTGCATTTCTGGCATATTTTGTGAGCTAGAAAATAATGGGGTGCAAGCTTCTTAAGATGCAAGACCTCTAAAAGATTAAGAAGTACCATGTTAGAGCATGTAAGGTTTATCTAGTAATCACCTGCCATATGCTGCTGTCTGCTTTAACAATTTGTTTGTACATTAGTTACAAACTTGTTTCCATCACTCAGTTACTAGGAGGAATAATCTGTACTTACATTTTATGTTATTAAACTATTTATAGATAGATGTTCTCAGTGAGAGCAAGGCGAGTTTTGATTCAGTTGTGTCTTCACAGGAGCAGAAGATCAGAATGCTTGAGGTAAAATAAGGGCAAGAGATAAGTAGCTTCTTAGTGCCGTTTGTACATTATCTGTGTACATCATTTGTGGCTGCATGTTTTACAGATGATAACAGTGTCTTAAGTTTTACAAGAGGAGCATGCAACACAGCACTGCAGAGACTAATTTAAATTTCTTAAAAATTAAATATGCTGGCATGTTATGTGTTTGCTTGTTAATCTGTTCATTAAATAACATGTCAGAATGTATTAAAATAAAAGAGAAGTGTGTGTTTGTAACATGTGTGCATGCATGTATGTTTGTATATGTGTATGCGACAGAGAGAGACATAAACATATGTTTAAGGAAAAGCGTAAAAAAATTGCATGTCCCATACATAGGACATAGAATAGCAATTCTTATCATTGGGGGTGGATGGGGGGATAACATAGGAAAATGATAAAAAAAAGGTTAATTATATCTTAACAACAGAAATGGAATCCAGTGGAATCTGACTAAACAGCTTGATGATCTAGATTTTGCAGATGGCTCTTCTGTCCCATAACCATGATCAGATGCAAGAGAAAATGAAAATTCTCGATGAGAGGTCACAACAAGTGGGCCTGAAAATACACAGGGAAAAGACAAAGATTATGAAAATAAATGCAAGAAATGATAACAACGTTGAACTTGAAGAAACACCCACTAAAAGATGGAAGTAATATAGACAAAGTTGGAGGGACAGACAGTGATATCAAAATAAGAATACAAAAAGCAAGAGGAACTTTCATTGCATTGCGAAACATATGGAGAACAAGAGAAATCAAGTCCAACACGAAAATAAGAATCTTCAACTCAAATGTGAAGTCAGTACTATTGTATGGCTCTGAGACATGGAGAAAAACAAAAACAACAACCAAAAAGCTACAGACTTTTATAAACGGGTGCTTGCATAGAATAGAAGGACTGAAATGGTATGACAAAGTCACAAATGTGGAATTGATGACAAGAACCAGACAAGTGCCAGTGGAACAAGAGTTGAGAAGAAGACGATGGTGATGGATAGGACACACATTGAGGAAACCTGTTGATAGCATTACAAGGCAGTCCTTGTTCTGGAATCCACAGGGAAAGAGAGGCAGAGGTAGACCAAAAAACACATGGAAAAGAGAACTGGAAACAGAGGTGAAAATGATTAGGAAAACATGGAAAGAACTTGAGCGGACGGCACAGGACAGGAAGACTTGGCATGTGTTTGTTGAAGGCCTATGCTCCTTGGGGAGCTAAAGGGTATTGATTGATTGATATCTTAATAAACATTGGTAATAACAATTTTTTTTATTATTTTTTCGCTGAATGTCCAGTTTTATAGCAGCTCAATTTATTAATTATATCTTCATTCTGTGCTAGAAAACAATCATGGAAGACTGTGTGCCAAAAGAGATGTATGATTCTTTGAAGACAGAAATGAAGGTATGTAACTGTGTGTTCAGCAGTTATTCTCTGCCCTTAATATTCAATTTTCCCATGGGTCTCAGATGAGACGAGGAAAGAATAGGACTAAGCTCGCCCCAGGTGTGTCATATAAGACGACTGATTTGAAATTGTTCATGGGGTTGGCAACCTCATCATGTAATACATCCCATTAATTGTCATTTATGAGTTTAGCTGTAACGGTGGACAGCTGTTTATCATCTTCTTTAAATACCTTGTTAGCTGGTCTAGGTGATGAAGTTTCTCCACAACCTCCCGTCCTCATTGTTGTTAATCATTTCTGTTGACTTTTTTTCTATGCCACAATGTCAAACTATCCTCTGTCAGCTGCATGAGAGGAGCAGAGTGGCAACATGACCTTTTCCAACCCAGCTGAGGGAGAAACTGTCTGGTGACATGGGCTTCCAGTTTTATTAGAGAGATAGATGTGGTTATTTGAGAGCGAAGGAAGAAACTGTCCATGATTTTTTTCTCTTTTTCAACCTCTGTCTCTTTTCCTTCAGTGTTTCCTGTTGTCATAATATATCCCAGCTTTTCTCTTCTTGTAGCATGTCCAAAGGCAGTGGATATTTTTCTGTCTCATATTAGTGAAAATCTTTCTTTTTTTTTTTTTTGCACCACTGGCTTCCTTCAACATCCTCATTATTCTATGTAGTTGTCCATGGTATTCTTAACATGTTTTTGTGTAATCCCACATGTCTGTGGCCTCTGGGAATTTTCCTTCATGTCTACTAATTGTCCATAGCTCACTTCCTTATGTCATGATTGGCTCTATATAACAGGGAAGAACTATCTTTCTTATTCATTGGCAAATATTTGTTGCATAAAGTACTTTTCATTTTACTGAACACTACTTTTGCCTGGGGTATTCTACTTTTCACCTCTGAGATGCATCTTCCGTCTGATGTTATTAATTTGCCTAGATATTTGATGTATTCACTTGTTTTAAAACTGTCCTAATTACTTTGATGGTGCATTCTGGATAACTCATTTTTTTAGATGACAATTTCTTGTCTTTTTGCTACTTAGGCGAAGGCCTTTATTTTTACTTTCTGTTACTTCTGTATCAACCGTATCCTTTAACTATTTTTCACCTGTTGCTATCAGGACTGTTTCATCAGAGTATCTCGAGTTAGTTATATCATATCCACCAACTGATATTCCTGACATGTTCACTGTGGATCTCATTATATTTTCACTGTATAGAGAGAACATATTAGGTGACAGCACACATCCCTGCCTACACCCTGTTTTATCTGCTGAAACTTTCCTATTTTGTTACCAGTTCTTAAGCTGATATTTGTTGCTAGTACTAGTTATTATTCTCAGGTCTTTGCTATAAATGTTTATGATTTCTAACACTGTGGTTAGTTTCCTTTAGCTAGATGAGATAATTCAAAACTTTTGTTGTGATTTTTGTTTTCCTTGACATTTATGTGTTTGTGCAGTGTGGATGGGTATTTTTTTTTAAATTTTTTATTATTGTGATTTTGTTATCATCAGGAGTCGTATGTACCAAAAGAAAATCTGGAGGTTCTAAGGAAAAATTTGGAGGTGAGCACACAAATGTTTTCAGTTATTGTTTGTTTGTTTTTGTTAAATGCAAATTTCTGTCACTTGATGAAATTATTGTTTGAAGTTATTTATTTGCTGTCACGTAAGAAAAATGTTGACACTTTATTTGTTTACTCCGTCCATGGCTATTGTTCATCACTTTCAGAAATTATAATAGCTGGTGCTGATGTTTCTTAGATTGTATTGATCAAACATTTATGAATGTATGTATGTATTTATCAAACAAGTATGTATATATTGATCAAATATGTGTGTATGTGTATGTGCATGCCTCCATGCTTGTGTGATTGCAATGTATGTATTATATGTGTATTAACTGATTCCGTACGCAAGATCTTTTAAAAGACGCAATGGCCGACCGCTGTGACCGCAAGATCTTTTAAAAGACGCTGATTTATTTTGTTGTTTCTTTCTATTCGGATATTTTATACTGCCCGGAATTTATCTCGAACGGAAGTAAACACAAAACTGGGCAAATTTCAACAAGCTTCAACGTCTTTTATTTGCGTTTGAAGGGATTTTTTCACATTTATCTTCATCTTTAATCGTGTTTTGTCGTATCGCCATAATGGCCGAAAACACACAGGATATGTTACTAATATGTGAACAGTGAACAAACTGTGTGATCAACCATAACTTTCTTACTTTTTATGTGTTTCTAGATGGATTACCTGCACAAAGAGAGCAGTGAAACTGTATTGTGATAACAATTTATGTTACAAGCCTTACGTAAATCAAAAATTTTTGTTCAAAATTTCAAGTTATCTTTTTTTCCGTGTACATGTTATCTGTTATAACATAAACATAACATAAAATTAGCTAGAAAGGCATATGGATTTATATTGTTCATCCAATGTACTTTAATTTGATATATAATATGTTATACTTAACTCATGATTAGACACACATTGTCAGTAAATGTAAATTATGTATGTGTAAATTTTTGGGGCTTAAAAATAATTCCGTCCAGAGCTGAAAATAATTACGTACGGAAAGAGTTAATCAAATATGCATGTATTTATGTGTTGATCAAACAGTTATGTATATTTGTATTGATCAGATCTGTATGTATGTGTGTTTCAAACATAGATATATACTCACATCTGTTTTTCCTCCAATTACCTCATCTTTACATATCAGCAAGAGTATGAGAGACATAGCCAGACCCAGGACAGACTGCAGGAGGTACTGGACAAGCTGGATACTTCTCTTGCTCAGGTAGCAGCCCTGACAAGACAAGTGGAAGACGACAAGATGGCCTTTGATTCAGCGTTAGTTTGTATTGCATTCTTTCATTGTTTGGTTGTTTGTATTTGCCCGCTGGTTTGATCATATTAGTATATAGATGAGGAAGAACATTCCAGCACCTCTGATTCATGCTATACAGAGCTTCTACAAGTCTTGCAGAAGTCATGAATAAAAAAAAAAGTGATTCAGTGTTATATGGAACCAATTCTGACATGGAAGGGAATCATGGACGGTTAGTAAAAGAGTAGGAAAACACTAGAGGTAACAGAGATGTGGTTTTTCAGAAGAATGTTAATACCATGGACAGCTTAAAAGAGTAATGAGGATGTCTTGTCAGAGACCAGTGCACAAAGGTCAAGCTTATTCCTCACATTAGTAGGAAGCAATCCATTTTCTTTGGGCATGTTATGAGAAGCGACAAGCTGGAATGTAGCCATGACAACAGGAGATCCACATTAGAGCAACATGAGTACAGATAAGATACTCAATGGCTTGACTTCAAGAAGTCAACATCAGAATTGAAAAAAGGAACTTGGAACAGGAAGTTGTGGAGAGACATGATAATCTATGTCACCAGGCATGGTACTTGAAGGAGAACTTGTTTAACTTCTGTAGCTATTGTTGTGTTGTTATGTGTGTGTTTGGGTCCATTTAAAAAAAAAAAAAGTGTAGCAATTGTCTAGCAATGCTTCAAAATCACATTACCCTACATCTTTAATAGAGCACAGGCCTTCAACAAAAACACACCAAGTGGTCCAGTCCTGTGGCATCTTCTGCATTCATCCCGAAAAGGACGTTTGTTACATTGTGTCGCCGTTTACAGCAAAGCTGCGATATCTGCGCCTTTCGGCCTGACACATCCGGCTTCAGCGTGGCATTTTTGGGACCGGGTTAGCCTTCCCTCTTCAATCCCTACTCTCTCAGCCAGACTGCAGTGATGCAGCCTGTTTCCAGGACCACCACTTGGAGGTGGAGTAGGGTTTTGGTCAGCTCTGGTTCGCTGACCCTGACGCAAGCAGTCAAGCTATGAGTTGCTGACTGCATTTATCACTGTTGCTGCGTCTTCAGTCCCGTCCTGTGGCATCTGATCAAAGTCTTTTCATGTCGTCTTTGTTCATCTTGACCATACGTTTTTTTAGATCCATCGAATGTTCTTACCCCGGGGACTCTAGAATAAGTATGACCTTTTTATACTATCAGCAGGTTTTCTGACTGCGTGTTACTGGGGCCAGAAATCACAACAAAGAATGTAGATCTATAGCCTTCTATCCTAACACACAAAATCTGAAATATTCTGAAAATCAAAAGTTCTTTGGGGCTACTTTTCTATCACAGTTTTGGTGATTTCTTACTGTTTGTATGTAATCTTTGGGTTACTTTTTGAATGCAATTTTGGCAACATCTGAAAACCAAAAAAATCTGGTTTCTGAAACAAAGATATCCCTGAGGATTTCAAATAGAAGGATACAGACCTGCAGTAACCTGCCAGTCATGACATAGAAGGAGGGTTGGGCATGGAGCCATCTACCTTCGTCCTTTAGAAACTTTAGCTAATATGAGCAAGTCATCCACATTCAGAGAATTCAATGGCAGGCCACACTGTGGACAAATTTATGGACATGAGATTAGAGCAGTGCTCACTAAAAAGGTATAAATACAATGCTGATTAAGTCAGAAGTGTTGCATTTTCAGTACATTGTTTGAGTGAAAGGCAGCATATTAAAATGTTAAAGAATCATGATACACCTGGTACAAGAAGACATGTTTTGAACTGTGTACACCACACTGTCTTTATAGCCACTCAGACTAACTTAAGCTGTCTTTATAGCCACTCAGGCTAACATAAACTGTCTTTATAGCCACTCAGACTAACAAACTGCCTTTATAGCCACTCAGACTAACATAAACTGTCTTTATAGCCACTCAAGCTAACATAAACTGTCTTTATAGCCACTCAGGCTAACATAAACTGTCTTTATAGCCACTTGAACTAACATCAGACTGTCTTTATAGCACTGAAAGTAATAAGTTGTTTTTATAGCCCTCATACAAAGAAAAAAACTAGCTTTATAGCTACTCAAACTAACAGATTATGATTGTCTTTATAGCTACTCAGACAAACAAAAAAACTGTCTTTAAAATCACTGAAACTAACACCAAGCTGTCTTTAAAATCCCTCAAACTGACAACAAGCTGTCTTTATAACTACTAAAACTAATAACAAGCTGCATTTATCGCTACTCAAACTAAAATGAGATATCTTTATAACTACTCAAAATAATAATGAGCTGTCTTTATAGCCACCCGAACAAACAGTAAGAAATCTTTATAACTACTCAAAATAATAACAAGCTGTCTTTATTACTACTCAAACTAACAATAAGCTGTCTTTATAGTGACTCAGATTAACAACAAGCTGTCTATAGTCACTCAAACTAACAACAAACTGTCTTTATAGCTGCTGAAACTAACAACATACAGTATAGAGTCTGTATAGCCACTCTAGATAGTGATACTGTCTTGCTGTCATGCTGTAGCTCTCCTCCATTCATGTCATTACCTTTAATTTGCAGCACAATTAATTATGCTATGCAGTTTGTTCTTTCAGCATTATTATTTGATGAGGTGTACCTTGTCTGTGTGACTCTTGTCCTCATAATTGTTGGTGATGTGCACCTGTCTGTTTGACTGCTGTCTTGATGACATGCACCTGTCTATGTGACTGCTGACTTGGTGATGTGCACCTATCTGTGTAGTTTGTCTTGGTGATGAGCACTTGTCTGTGTGACTGCTGTCTTGATGACATGCACCTGCCTGTGTGACTGCTGTCTTCATGACATGCACCTGTCTGTGTAGTTTGTCTTGGTGATGTGCACATGTCTGTGTAGTTTTTCTTGATTATGTGCACCAGTCTGTGTAGTTGTCTAGGTGATGTGCACCAGTGTGTTTAGTTTGTCTTGGTGATGTGCACTTGTATATGTGACTATAGTATTCATAATTGTTAAAAGTACTAATGTTTTATAGTATAGCTTAGATTCATTGTTTATTCCTTACAGGTGTGAGAGTTTAAGAGAAGAAATATCAGAAATGCAGGCAAGGAACAGAGACCTTGACTCAAGATTGACTGGTTTGTACTTGTTATGATGTTTGTAATGGAGCTGGCAAAAATGGTTGCACTTCCACTTGAGAAAAATTGACATTTTAGCTTCTAGTTCAGGGAACTATGTAGCCAGTCTCTTACTTAAGAAATTTGGACAGTCGAGTGTCTAGTTTAGCAAACTGCACAGGATACATTCTAATTTAAAAAACTAGGCATTCTAGTTTCTGCTCTATAAAAAATGAGAAACGACTCCTCCAGTTTAGTAAAATGACACAAATTTTGCTTTGTTTTATTGTTTGGTTTTAGCTGTAGTTATAGTAGTTTCATAGCAGTCAGTAATATTTGAAATGAATAACGGGAGATGCCAGTGGAGTCTGTATATTTAACATTGAAATAAATGATACCAGAAATAAAAAGGATTGTAAGGAAGAAATTAATGACATATATTAACATTATAATTGATGGACACAAGAAGAAAGAAGCAGCAATTAAAAAAAAAAAATTTGATAGACTAAATAAAGAAATAGTACACAGATGCAAGACTGCAAATGAAATCTGGCAAAACTTTATTATCATGGCATGGAAGGAACTTGGCAATGAATTGATAAATGGCTAAAGGTGACAGGACGCTGTGGAGAGACCTGATTGCCTGCACCAGCCAACATTGCACTAAAAAAGGAAGTGTGTAGGATGAGGTTACACTGCAGAATAAGGTCAAACTTAAAAGGCTGGGTTATTGCCACTTTAGTGATTCTCTAGAATTTTATTCTAGCTTTGGACATCAGAGCATGAAAAACACATTTGCCACATAATATTTGCCAACTCTGAGATAAGATTTTACGTAGAAGAATATTTTAGAGATGAGTTTTCTGTTTTTTTTCTTTGTTGTTTTTAAGAATTGTGTGCAGAGAGCAGATTGCTTTCCTACTTCTCAACTGTTTTATGTCTTGTTTGTGAGATGTATGTTATTTTTGAAGTTAAAAGGAGGAAAAACTCTTAATTGCTATTTATTTACTGGGACCTTTATTCCTAACAAAATTTTATCAGATACAGATTCAGTGGTGCCTGAATTACTGTTTAGATGTAGTACTGTCAGTGGTGTATTTATTAATTATTGTTTAGATACTACATTGCTGGTACTGTCATGAATAGTACCTCTGCCTGAGATGCTAGAGTCCACAGTTGGTACCCACCAAGGAACCAACTGTGACAGACTTTGCAAGTCGTCTGTGTATACTGAAATTGCTAAGTAACCTGAAGAATATTTCCCAGTAGCAAAGACGACAGATCTAGAGCCTTTGTCTGTGTAGTTATTAGTGAAATTGCATGTGGAATCTCCACACCATGGTGCCTGCAAGAGCCTTATATGTGCCACTGATATCTCTCCACTTTGCCTGGAAGCAACAAAAATGAAGGAAACGTTTTGTCTTTATTACCCTTTAGCTCCATGTGAAGCATTAGCTATCAGCAAATTTATGCCACATCTTTCTGTCCTATGTCATCTTTCTGTCCTATGTCATCCATTCAAGATCTGTCCTATGTCATCCATTCAAGATCTTTCTGTCCTATGTCATCCATTCAAGATCTGTCCTATGTCACCCATTCAAGATCTTTCTGTCCTATGTCGTCCATTCAAGATCTGTCCTATGTCATCCATTCAAGATCTTTCTGTCCTGTGTCATCCATTCAAGATCTGTCCTATGTCATCCATTCAAGATCTGTCCTATGTCATCCATTCAAAATCTTTCTGTCCTGTGTCATCCATTCAAGATCTGTCCTGTGCCATCCATTCAAGATCTGTCCTGTGTCATCCATTCAAGATCTTTCTGTCCTATGTCATCCATTCAAGATCTGTCCTATGTCATCCATTCAAGATCTTTCTGTCCTATGTCATCCATTCAAGATCTGTCCTATGTCATCCATTCAAGATCTTTCTGTCCTATGTCATCCATTCAAGATCTGTCCTATGTCATCCATTCAAGATCTGTCCTATGTCATCCATTCAAGATCTTTCTGTCCTGTGTCATCCATTCAAGATCTTTCTGTCCTGTGTCATCCATTCAAGATCTGTCCTATGTCATCCATTCAAGATCTGTCCTATGTCATCCATTCAAAATCTTTCTGTCCTGTGTCATCCATTCAAGATCTGTCCTATGTCATCCATTCAAAATCTTTCTGTCCTGTGTCATCCATTCAAGATCTGTCCTGTGCCATCCATTCAAGATCTGTCCTGTGTCATCCATTCAAGATCTTTCTGTCCTATGTCATCCATTCAAGATCTGTCCTATGTCATCCATTCAAGATCTTTCTATCCTATGTCATCCATTCAAGATCTGTCCTATGTCATCCATTCAAGATCTTTCTGTCCTGTATCATCCATTCAAGATCTGTCCTATGTCATCCATTCAAGATCTGTCCTATGTCATCCATTCAAAATCTTTCTGTCCTGTGTCATCCATTCAAGATCTGTCCTGTGCCATCCATTCAAGATCTGTCCTGTGTCATCCATTCAAGATCTTTCTGTCCTATGTCATCCATTCAAGATCTGTCCTGTGTCATCCATTCAAGATCTTTCTATCCTATGTCATCCATTCAAGATCTGTCCTATGTCATCCATTCAAGATCTTTCTGTCCTGTATCATCCATTCAAGATCTGTCCTATGTCATCCATTCAAGATCTGTCCTATGTCATCCATTCAAAATCTTTCTGTCCTGTGTCATCCATTCAAGATCTGTCCTGTGTCATCCATTCAAGATCTTTCTGTCCTATGTCATCCATTCAAGATCTGTCCTATGTCATCCATTCAAGATCTGTCCTATGTCATCCATTCAAAATCTTTCTGTCCTGTGTCATCCATTCAAGATCTGTCCTGTGTCATCCATTCAAGATCTTTCTGTCCTATGTCATCCATTCAAGATCTGTCCTATGTCATCCATTCAAGATCTTTCTATCCTATGTCATCCATTCAAGATATGTCCTATGTCATCCATTCAAGATCTTTCTGTCCTATGTCATCCATTCAAGATCTTTCCATGTCTTTTTTATCCCTTTTATATGTCTGCATTTGTCTTCTTCATGTTCTTTTAGGTCACCCTGTGTTCTACTTACTCCCGAGGCAAGGAATATCTTATATTGCTATCAGATGGTTTTCTCACTGTGTCATATCTAACACCAGTGTGTTCTACTTACTCCCATATTGCTATCAGATGGTTTTCTCACTGTGTCATATCTAACACCAGTGTGTTCTACTTACTCCCGTATTGCTATCAGATGGTTTTCTCACTGTGTCATATCTAACACCAGTGTGTTCTACTTACTCCCGTATTGCTATCAGATGGTTTTCTCACTGTGTCATATCTAACACCAGTGTGTTCTACTTACTCCCGTATTGCTATCAGATGGTTTTCTCACTGTGTCATATCTAACACCAGTGTGTTCTACTTACTCCCAAGGCAAGGAATATCTTATATTGCTATCAGATGGTTTTCTCACTGTGTCATATCTAACACCAGTGTGTTCTACTTACTCCCAAGGCAAGGAATATCTTATATTGCTATCAGATGGTTTTCTCACAGTGTCATATCTAACACCAGTGTGTTCTACTTACTCCTGAGGCAAGGAATATCTTATATTGCTATCAGATGGTTTTCTCACTGTGTCATATCTAACACTAGTGTGTTCTACTTACTCCCGAGGCAAGGAATATCTTATATTGCTATCAGATGGTTTTCTCACTGTGTCATATCTAACACCAGTGTGTTCTACTTACTCCCGAGGCAAGGAATATCTTATATTGCTATCAGATGGTTTTCTCACTGTGTCATTTCTAATACCAGTGTGTTCTACTTACTCCTGAGGCAAGAAATATCTTATATTGCTATCAGATGGTTTTCTCACTGTGTCATATCTAACACTAGTGTGTTCTACTTACTCCCGAGGCAAGGAATATCTTATATTGCTATCAGATGGTTTTCTCACTGTGTCATTTCTAACACTAGTGTGTTCTACTTACTCCCGAGGCAAGGAATATCTTATATTGCTATCAGATGGTTTTCTCACTGTGTCATATCTAACACCAGTGTGTTCTACTTACTCCCGTATTGCTATCAGATGGTTTTCTCACTGTGTCATATCTAACACCAGTGTGTTCTACTTACTCCCGTATTGCTATCAGATGGTTTTCTCACTGTGTCATATCTAACACCAGTGTGTTCTACTTACTCCCAAGGCAAGGAATATCTTATATTGCTATCAGATGGTTTTCTCACTGTGTCATATCTAACACCAGTGTGTTCTACTTACTCCCAAGGCAAGGAATATCTTATATTGCTATCAGATGGTTTTCTCACAGTGTCATATCTAACACCAGTGTGTTCTACTTACTCCTGAGGCAAGGAATATCTTATATTGCTATCAGATGGTTTTCTCACTGTGTCATATCTAACACTAGTGTGTTCTACTTACTCCCGAGGCAAGGAATATCTTATATTGCTATCAGATGGTTTTCTCACTGTGTCATATCTAACACCAGTGTGTTCTACTTACTCCCGAGGCAAGGAATATCTTATATTGCTATCAGATGGTTTTCTCACTGTGTCATTTCTAATACCAGTGTGTTCTACTTACTCCTGAGGCAAGGAATATCTTATATTGCTATCAGATGGTTTTCTCACTGTGTCATATCTAACACTAGTGTGTTCTACTTACTCCCGAGGCAAGGAATATCTTATATTGCTATCAGATGGTTTTCTCACTGTGTCATTTCTAATACCAGTGTGTTCTACTTACTCCTGAGGCAAGGAATATCTTATATTGCTATCAGATGGTTTTCTCACTGTGTCATATCTAACACCAGTGTGTTCTCTTCAACTCCTCTTCCACTGTCGTTTGTCTGGTTTTTTCCCATCAGTTCCACATTAGTGATCTTGTCATAAAATTTCAGTCTTTTTATTACGCATAAGCACCCATTAAAAAAAGTCTGTAATTTAATTTAAAAATATGTGATCACTCAGTCAGTTTTGTCAGTTGCTTGATGTTAAATGATGGAGAGCTGTATCTGGACATACCATAAGGGCTGGGCTGGGCCATGTTTTATTTTGTGTGGGCTGGGCCAGTCCTAAAATCTGTGACAGTCTAACACAAGCCTAGCTTCATCTTCTTCTGTTTTCTCTTCCTTTTTTTGTTCTTTTGCTCTCTATTGAGCATAAGGCCACCACAGCAGTAGCCTGCTTACAGGAAA
This sequence comes from Oreohelix idahoensis, assembly GCA_024509875.1. Classification (NCBI taxonomy): domain Eukaryota; kingdom Metazoa; phylum Mollusca; class Gastropoda; order Stylommatophora; family Oreohelicidae; genus Oreohelix; species Oreohelix idahoensis. The sequence continues at coordinate 289,669 of JAMPIV010022505.1, read as the reverse complement.
CCTGCACCAAGGGACTTATGTGCTTTTGGCAGTGGTTGTTTGAGTATTAGTTTGTTTTATATAGTGATGTTGCCAGACTTATGCACAGCCTCACCTTAGCCACTCTTTTACATGCCTGACAGGAACAGTGGTTCATAATTAACCAGACCACAAGGTCTTTTGTATTTGGACATGCACCCTAACATAACTGACAGACCTTGTATCTAGGTTGAATGGGATGCACCTCACCAAAATGAGGCAATTTTTTTTTAAAGCAGTGATCCTATTCTTTATCTCATCAGAGACCTCAGGAAGCACAAGGCTAGCTGGGCCAGACTTGAATTTTGTCTGTTCGGGCCTAAAAATTTAAACCGGTTCAGTGCTTTAATGCATTTGAAGCACTCTAAATTCATTCTTGTGTGTATGAAGACTTCATGCTAGGAATCACTTTTATCCAATTACTGAGATTATGTTTAATTTCATTCCCTGACAGAGAAAACATGGCTGTGTGAAAAGCTGCAGTGTCAGGTTGCACAGCAACAACAGGAGATAGAGACTCTAAACCAAAAACAGCAAAGTCAGATGCTCAAATACAAGCAGATGAGGTTGGAAGCTGATGTGAAAAAACAACAAGAGGCTTACCTTAGCCAGATATTCAGTGGTGGGAATAAAAAGAAAATTTGAGCAAAATCTGGGGTGTTTTTACTAGAAGCCCTTGGCTGCCTGTGAAACCAGTGTCAGATTTAGAAGAGTATAGACAGTTTCTTCCCCTTGATGTGTCACTCTGTGGTGTCTGCTGTCATCTATTGATTGTTGATCAGGGACACAGTCTTTACCCCATTCTAGTGACCTTGAAGGATGTTTGCCATTTGAGGTCTTTGATATAAATAACAATTATGCATGAAAATAACAATTTATTTTTGCAGCTTAGCTCTTGTGACTTAGCAGATGGACAGTCGGGCACATCAAAATATTATCATTAAGCTAGCCTTGTCAGTGACACTATGTTTTAAGCCCTTGTCGGTGACAGATTTGTTGACAGAGTTTGTAGAATATTTGAATAACATTGTCTTGTTATTTGAATGACATTTCTGTTGTACAAGTCATTTGACACTGCTGTAGAACCTGTGACAATGACATTTCTGTTGTAAAAGTCATTTGACACTTCTGTGGAACCTGTGACATTGACATTTCTGTAGGATCCATATAACTCATGTCAGGTACAGTTTTGTAGAATCCATGGTGTGACAGTTATATATGATGGGAAACTCTATACAACCAGAGTCAATCTGATCATCAGAAGTTATCCCCCAGTCGATCAAGTGTTTCTGCCCATTAATCTCCTTTACACTCTAAGGGGAGCGGGCCCATCTAGGTCATGACTCACAAGTGTCAGCCTTCTGTTGTCTAGTGCAGAGAATTGAACCTACTCCACCTTGGTTGCAGCTTTCAAATTCGCTCCTACGAGGGTTGCTCAGAAAGTAATGCCCCTCATTTTTTTTCCTCATCCCAGAATAAAGATAGCAAAGTGAAAATTTACACGTAGCAACACTGATGTTTCTTGCGTACATGTGCATAATTGCACGGTCGCCCGACAGATACCGCCGCTGTAGTAGTCTGTGAAAATGGCATCTGTGTACGACACACGTTACAAACAACGAGCTGTAATTGAATTCTTGGTGGCGGAGAAAGAAAGTGTGGGGAACATTCACAAATGTTTGTGTGCTGTGTATAGAAGTTGTGCAGTCGATAGGAGCACCGTTGGACGCTGGGTTCAGAGAGTTAAGGCTTCAGGAAGTGGAGAGACGGGGCTGCATGATTGGCCGCGGTCTGGGCATCCTGCCACAGCCACCAGCCCAGACATGTTGTCTGAAAACTTAGGAGGCAATCGCCAAATTTGGCTGGACTGTGCTCCCCATCCCCCTATACTCCTGATCTAGCACCCTCCGATTTTCATCTTTTTGGGTCACTGAAGGATGCACTGCATGGGACAAGGTTTGAAGATGACGAGAGCGTGATTCGTGCAGTGAGGACATGGCTACGTGAACAGGAAAAGAGCTGGTACAGGGAAGGCATGCATGCCCTTCTTTCGCGCTGGCGTAATTCCGTAGAAGTGGACGGAGATTATGTGGAAAAATAGCATGTGTAAAGGATACATTCAGTTATTCTTCTTCTTCCGTCCTTAGCCACCGACCGTCAAAGCAGTCAGTGGCCATTACGCCTAGTGGCGTCTTAGGGCAACAGCAGATAGGTTTTCTTTGCCATTGTTTCCCATCACGCCTAGTGGCATCCTTAGGGCAACGGCAAATCAACCCATTTGCTGTTGTTTCCGTAATCGAAGTGACTGGCAAACGGGTGATCAGCCCGTTGTGACATTCAGTTATACTGTGCGTGAATTTCATACATTGTGAATAAATAGTTTCCGAGAAAAAAAAAATAAAAAAATGTGGGGCATTACTTTCTGAGCAACCCTCGTATTTTCTGCCATCTGGAGGCAATTGTGAAAGTAACCCCTATGTTGAAAACAAATAACTGTCCTGAGTTCCATAGCCCGTTGCGGTTGTTCCACAGCCAGCACGATGCTTTTTCCGCAGTTTCGCTGAGCCTCTTAAGTGCCCTTGTTCTTGACTGTCCCCTCAACCCCAACAGTTTCAGTAGATCATACACTGAGGCAGCCACGAGACCTTTTGCACCCACCTCAACAGCCATAACCCTTGCAGTGAACCCATCATGTCTCAAGTCCGCGGCCAGATCATTATACTTGGCCACTTTGAACAAGTTTTGTTCGTCCAATCTGGATTCAAATGGCACGGTCAGCTCAATCATTATAATCTGGTGCTATGATGAGGAATGCAGCACTATATCTGGCCATCTTCAAGATCTTCTGATACTCTCTGGATATGCCCATAGCCCAGGTATGTCTACTGCCATCTCCCAGTCATTGGCACAGTCAAGATGAGATGGTAAACTGCTACTTGATTTACTTAATTGTAGCAAGATGGGTTAATGAATGAGTTAGAAGGTAGAATGAAAGTTTAGGAGAGACTTATTAAGTTTACTGAAAGAGATAGACATTTTAAAGATAAGTGGGTTATTCACAGAAATGACAGTGTGTAAAGCACTGATTCATAAAACATTACAGATACCTGGGAGTCTTATATTTTATATGTAAAAGTTACAGCCTGATGAACTGTTTTGACAAAATAATTGAAAAAATACTCACAAAGGTTGACAACTGAGGACACTTGTAGTTATAAGCCTGGAAGTATTTGTAACATAAATTTGTTGATTTTTTGTTTGTTTAAAGCATGAATGTGAAGTCTGTGTTAGAAAAAGTATTGTAGAACCCTTATCAGGTAAAGTGTTGTAGAACCCTTATCAGTGAAAGTTTTGTAGAACCATTCTCAGTGAAAGTTTTGTAGAACCCTATCAGTGACAATTTTATAAAACCCTGTCAGTGACAGTTTTGTAAAACCCTTCTCAGTGACAGTTTTGTAGAACCCTGTCAGTGACAGTGTTGTAGAACCCTGTCAGTGACAGTTTTGTAGAACTCTGTATGTGACAGTTTTGTAGAACTCTGTATGTGACAGTTTTGTAGAACCCTTCTCAGTGACAGTTTTGTAAAATCCATATCAGTAACATTTTGTCAGACCAAGCAGGCAACAAAATGTTCATTAACTCTTTTATGTCCCATGCAGATTGTAGACTTAACCATTCACCAACATTGATGCCAATATTTTATATGGGCAATGCTTTAAATGAAGAAGTCAAGAAATATACGAGTATTTATGAGAAGATATCTAATACTGAATATAAAATGTTGTAAAGTGATAGAAAATTTGTTTGAAATGTTTGTTTTACATGCAAGAAATAAAGTTTGTTAAATGTCAGTTATTAGTACAGACATTAGGGACCTGACCTTAACCCAACAGACGTATTGTGTGGCCTTCGAAAGATGTACCAAAAGGTGACATGCCTTGTGGCATGTGGAATAAGAAGTGTTAAAGCTAGCATGAAAAGTATGTGCCTGTATTTTATTGGTCGAAGTTAAATGTTTGGTCTTAGTCTCCTGCTGGCTGGTATACAAGTCTGTATCTATTTACCTGAGCACCCAAAAGCTGAAATATTCTGAAAATGAAACATTTCTTTGGCAGACTTTGGGCGATTTTTGAAACCATATTGGATGACTGGGCGATTTTTTAAAAAGAATTTGGACTGTGTTTGGATGACTTTGGGATACTTTTTGAACACATATTGGATGACTGGGCGATTTTCGAAAAAGAATTTGGACTGTGTTTGGATGACTTTGGGATACTTTTTGAACACATATTGGATGACTGGGCGATTTTCGAAAAAGAATTTGGACTGTGTTTGGATGACTTTGGGATACTTTTTGAACACATATTGGATGACTGGGCGATTTTCGAAAAAGAATTTGGACTGTGTTTGGATGACTTTGGGATACTTTTTGAACACATATTGGATGACTGGGTGATTTTCGAAAAAGAATTTGGACTGTGTTTGGATGACTTTGGGATACTTTTTGAACACATATTGGATGACTTTGGGATACTTTTTGAAGACAATTTGGGCAACATGTGACAACCAAAACCATCGAGAGTTTACAAGACAAAACTGTCCCCGAGGATTTAGGATAAAAGGATACAGACGTGTAATAGGTTTCTCAGAAAATCATCCATGAGCTCCTTACAGAGCAGGGAGCCCCCACTGTAATAGGTTTCTCAGATAATCATCCATGAGCTCCTTACAGAGCAGGGAGCCCCCACTGTAATAGGTTTCTCAGATAATCATCCATGAGCTCCTTACAGAGCAGGGAGCCCCCACTGTAATAGGTTTCTCAGATAATCATCCATGAGCTCCTTACAGAGCAGTGAGCCCCCACTGTAATAGGTTTCTCAGATAATCATCCATGAGCTCCTTACAGAGCAGGGAGCCCCCACTGTAATAGGTTTCTCAGATAATCATCCATGAGCTCCTTACAGAGCTGGGAGCCCCCACTGTTATAGGTTTCTCAGATAATCATCCATGAGCTCCTTACAGAGCAGGGAGCCCCCACTGTAATAGGTTTCTCAGATAATCATCCATGAGCTCCTTACAGAGCAGGGAGCCCCCACTGTAATAGGTTTCTCAGATAATCATCCATGAGCTCCTTACAGAGCAGGGAGCCCCCACTGTAATAGGTTTCTCAGATAATCATCCATGAGCTCCTTACAGAGCAGGGAGCCCCCACTGTAATAGGTTTCTCAGATAATCATCCATGAGCTCCTTACAGAGCAGGGAGCCCCCACTGTTATAGGTTTCTCAGATAATCATCGATGAGCTCCTTACAGAGCAGGGAGCCCCCACTGTAATAGGTTTCTTAGATAATCATCCATGAGCTCCTTACACAGCAGGGAGCCCCCCCATTGTAATAGGTTTCTCAGATAATCACCAATGAGCTCCTTACATAGCAGGGAGCCCCCACTGTAATAGGTTTCTCAGATAATCATCCATGAGCTCCTTACAGAGCAGGGAGCCCCCACTGTTATAGGTTTCTCAGATAATCATCCATGAGCTCCTTACAGAGCAGGGAGCCCCCATCTGTAATAGGTTTCTCAGATAATCATCGATGAGCTCCTTACAGAGCAGGGAGCCCCCACTGTAATAGGTTTCTTAGATAATCATCCATGAGCTCCTTACATAGCAGGGAGCCCCCCACTGTAATAGGTTTCTCAGATAATCACCAATGAGCTCCTTACATAGCAGGGAGCCCCCACTGTAATAGGTTTCTCAGATAATCATCCATGAGCTCCTTACAGAGCAGGGAACCCCCACTGTTATAGGTTTCTCAGAAAATCATCCATGAGCTCCTTACAGAGCAGGGAGCCCCCATCTGTAATAGGTTTCTCAGATAATCATCCATGAGCTCCTTACAGAGCAGGGAGCCCCCCACTGTAATAGGTTTCTCAGATAATCATCGATGAGCTCCTTACATAGCAGGGAGCCCCCCACTGTAATAGGTTTCTCAGATAATCATCCATGAGCTCCTTACAGAGCAGGGAGCCCCCACTGTAATAGGTTTCTCAGATAATCATCCATGAGCTCCTTACAGAGCAGGGAGCCCCCCCACTAATAGGTTTCTCAGATAATCATCGATGAGCTCCTTACAGAGCAGGGAGCCCCCACTGTAATAGGTTTCTCAGATAATCATCCATGAGCTCCTTACAGAGCAGGGAGCCCCCACTGTAACAGGTTTCTCAGATAATCATACATGAGCTCCTTACAGAGCAGGGAGCCCCACTGTAATAGGTTTCTCAGATAATCATCCATGAGCTCCTTACATAGCAGGGAGCCCCCACTGTAATAGGTTTCTCAGATAATCATCCATGAGCTCCTTACAGAGCAGGGAGCCCCACTGTAATAGGTTTCTCAGATAATCATCGATGAGCTCCTTACAGAGCAGGGAGCCCCACTGTAATAGGTTACTCAGATAATCATTGATGAGCTCCTTACATAGCAGGGAGCCCCCACTGTAATAGATTTCTCAGATAATCATCCATGAGCTCCTTACAGAGCAGGGAGCCCCCCACTGTAATAGGTTTCTCAGATAATCATCGATGAGCTCCTTACAGAGCAGGGAGCCTCCACTGTAATAGGTTTCTCAGATAATCATCCATGAGCTCCTTACAGAGCAGGTAGCCCCCACTGTAATAGGTTTCTCAGATAATCATCGATGAGCTCCTTACATAGCAGGGAGCCCCCACTGTAATAGGTTTCTCAGATAATCATCGATGAGCTCCTTACAGAGCAGGGAGCCCCCACTGTAATAGTTTTCTCAGATAATCATCAATGAGCTCTTTACAGAGCAGGGAGCCCCCACTGTAATAGGTTTCTCAGATAATCATCCATGAGCTCCTTACAGAGCAGGGAGCCCCCCACTGTAATAGGTTTCTCAGATAATCATCGATGAGCTCCTTACAGAGCAGGGAGCCCCCACTGTAATAGGTTTCTCAGATAATCATCCATGAGCTCCTTACAGAGCAGGGAGCCCCCACTGTAATAGGTTTCTCAGATAATCATCCATGAGCTCCTTACAGAGCAGGGAGCCCCCCACTGTAATAGGTTTCTCAGAAAATCATCGATGAGCTCCTTACATAGCAGGGAGCCCCCACTGTAATAGGTTTCTCAGATAATCATCGATGAGCTCCTTACTTAGCAGGGAGCCCCCACTGTAATAGGTTTCTCAGATAATCATCCATGAGCTACTTACAGAGCAGGGAGCCCCCCACTGTAATAGGTTTCTCAGATAATCATCGATGAGCTCCTTACAGAGCAGGGAGCCCCCACTGTAATAGGTTTCTCAGATAATCATCGATGAGCTCCTTACATAGCAGGGAGCCCCCACTGTAATAGGTTTCTCAGATAATCATCCATGAGCTCCTTACAGAGCAGGGAGCCCCCACTGTAATAGGTTTCTCAGATAATCATCCATGAGCTCCTTACAGAGCAGGGAGCCCCCACTCTAGCTGGTCCTCTTATAGGAATCCTGCATTAAACATTGACATGCTCTTACAGTCATGGTTTCTGTGGCTATTTGAGGTGTCCTCTCCTACCTCATGCACAACCTCATATTAGTCTCCATGTATGACAAGCCTGAGAGAGAGAGGGGGTGGAGTAGTCATGTTCTTTCTGTGTCGCTCCAGAGATCCACCAGGGACACAAGGCTTCTCAGATGATGATACGGTGTATATGTGTTTTGTATGATATTAATATTTTATTAGCACTTGTGTTTTCAATACTTCGTTATTTTGATATCAGTATTCTTGACTCAGGAGTAGTATGCTGTCATTAAATACATTTAACAATAACGTATTCTGATGTCTGCTAATAAAAACATTGTTATTGTTATTTAAGGAAGGTCAAAGAGCATACGACTGACAGAGTGGTTAGAGTGCTTGTCTTTTACTGTGATGTTACTGGGTTTCAGGATCGTAACCCAGTATAGACACACTCAGTTTTACCCAGCTTTAAATGAGTACCTGACTCTGCTTTTGAGTGAGGGAAGAGAAAGCCAGCGATAAAGGGAACTGGTCAACTCACCTCATAAAAAAGCTTGACCTAATATAGTGATATCTCCAACACTTCACTCCCATACAGCAGTATCTGATATGGAACTGACTTGACCTTACAAGTCAAAGAACCAAGGGATATAATACATTAGTCCTTTCTTTTTACGTCTCTTGAGAAACCCCCAGGATCTACACAGTGCTGTTTATATTTTAGTGCACATAAATTTGTATTTTCTTTTAATTATAATTTGTGAATGTGATTCATTATTTGGTTATCCAAACAGTCAAATATCAGAACTGAGTTCAGCTACAGTGAGCTCAGATGCTGTATAGTAATTATCAATAAATTACAAGACAAAAATGGTGTAAATCAAAAAGGAATGATGAAACAATGACGTACAGCATTTTGTGGAAAATAATTTCCTCCGACTCAGTCTTCTACTTCTTCGTCGTTTGCTCTCAGATAACCACATCTATCTCTCTTATAAAACTGGCCGTCCACCTCAGTCTCTCCACCCCAGTGACAAACAAGATCAATTGTTTTAAAAATGTATATAAAAAAACTAATACGGGGACAAACATGATACAACAATAATCGGATTAAAACGGGGTTTCAGTAACTACACACTTGGTACAGATGACTTATGACTGCAGTCAAACTTATATTCATTCATTCGTTACCTTTCAGCTCCCCAGGGAGCATCAGGCTTTAACAAGTTCACAGCAAGCTTTGCTATCCTGTTCAAGGTCTTTCTGTATCTCCGTTATCCCATTTAAGTCTGGAATTTATCGAAACAACAGGAAAGATTGAAGGGAAAAGACATAGAGGAAGACAGAGAAGAGACTGGTCAGTTTGACATGGCATTGAAAGAAGTCAGCAACAAAATTGATAAATATTACTGGAGACAGGAAGTTGTGGGGAAGACATGATCATCTACACCACCAGGCATGGTACTTAAAGAAGAAAAAATCTGTCTCAAATTCTTCTTTATCTCTATTTTATCCTCCATTTATTTCTCTTGACATGGAGATTCTAGAACAAAGACCTAACTTGTATTGCTATCACCTGGTTTCCTCTGTGTGTGTACTTTCCAACGGCCACATCTTTTATTTAAACATTTTATTATTACATGTGTTTGTTTCTCTGGTATTTGCCCGGTTCTTTTGTGTCATTTCCACATTGGTGATAATTGGTGATCTTGTCATAATTGGTAATCCTGTCATAATTGGTGATCCTGTCATAATTGGTGATCTTGTCATAATTGGTGATCCTGTCATAATTGGTGATCCTGTCATAATTGGTGATCCTGTCATAATTGGTGATCCTGTCATAATTGGTGATCCTGTCATAATTGGTAATCCTGTCATACCACTGTATCCTATTGTGTGCAAGTACCCGTTTATGAAAGTCTAACTTCTTGGTTGTAATTTTTTCTTCATGTTTGAGAGCCTTGTTGGTCTCCATATACAGGGTATTTCCCAATGCATGAAAGCTCTTTTTTGCCTTTTGTATACATTATCTTCAATTATATACTTATTATATATATTATCTTCAATTATATACTTATTATATATATTATCTTCAATTATATACTTATTATATATATTATCTTCAATTATATACTTATTATATAAGTATAATATATGTGTAATCGACAAATAAGAGAAGACTCTAGGCAGAAATATGTCTCCAACTATATAAGGAAAAGACGATGGTCATATATCGGTCATGTCCTACGAATGCAAAACAACAGAATACCATTGCAGGCACTCACTTGGGTTCCTGAGGGTGAGAGGAAAAAAGGAAGACCAAAAGAAACACTCAGAACAACAATAATAAGAGAAGGAAGAACGTTTGGATTAAACAATGTGCAAGAGCTAAGAGGAGTGGCGTCACAACGTACAACCTGGAGAGCACTGGTTTCTGCCTTATGCGCCGTGTTTGGTGCTTAAAGAATTTATTATTTATTATTATATATATTATCTTCAATTATATACTTATTATATATATTATCTTCAATTATATACTTATTATGCCCAATGGGCTGATCACCCGTTGGCTTGTCACACCGATTACGGAAACAACGGCAGATGGATCTATTTGTTGTTGCCCTAAAGACGCCGCTAGGCGTGATGGGAAACTACAACAGAGAAAATCAATCTGCTGTTGCCCTTAAGACGCCACAAGGCGTGGTGGCCTCTGACTGCTTGGTCGGTCTTTGGCTAAGGACGGAAGAAGAAGAAGAAGATATACTTATTATATATATATTATCTTCAATTATATACTTATTATATATATTATCTTCAATTATATACTTATTATATATATTATCTTCAATTATATACTTATTATATATATTATCTTCAATTATATACTTATTATATATATATTATCTTCAATTATATACTTATTATATATATTATCTTCAATTATATACTTATTATATATATTATCTTCAATTATATACTTATTATATATATTATCTTCAATTATATACTTATTATATATATTATCTTCAATTATATACTTATTATATATATTATCTTCAATTATATACTTATATATATTATCTTCAATTATATACTTATTATATATATTATCTTCAATTATATACTTATTATATATATTATCTTCAATTATATACTTATATATATTATCTTCAATTATATACTTATTATATATATTATCTTCAATTATATACTTATTATATATATTATCTTCAATTATATACTTATTATATATATTATCTTCAATTATATACTTATTATGACCCATCAGGGATTCATCAGAATATTTTTAACCAGTAATTTGTTAAAAAAAAAACCAATAGTGATGACGATGACATAAAGATGGAAGAACTGAAGGCAGCACTGGAGAAAATCAAGATGGGCAAAGCACAAACAAGCCACACCTCAGAGATGTAAAACCTGTACAAAAAATCCAAAACCCTGTACAAAGACCCGCAAAACCTGTACAAAGACTGAAAAAACATATCAAAAGAGTTAATTCGTGTAAAAATATTTTCAATTACAGTGGGCTGCATTATAAATGAGGAACTGGGACTTTGCCTTTTAAAGCAGGTTTTCACTTATTTTAAAACCCAAACAATAAATGTCTGAGTTTATTTTACATTGTAAAAATAATGTGATGGTGTCATCGTGTAGTCTATTTCTGTGCTTAATTATCACTAACAGACTGGGAAATCCTGTGTTCAATAGGACCTTATAAAAGAACTCTGACACACAGTAATAAGGGGAATGGGTTAGAAAACCTGTACAGAAATTATGTACAGGGTGTACACATCTGAAAATGCAAACATCTTGTACAGATTATGGGTAAACCAAAGCATGTGGCATGTATGAAAGCTGCAGGACATGATGGTATAACACCAGAAATGGTTAAGTACATGGGAGCAGCAGGCGACCTATTACTCCTAAGGGTCCTACAGGCAGCTTGGTGCAACAAGACCATACCAAAGGATTGGGAGATTGCCATAATAACACCGATTTTCAAAAACGGTGACAACTGACAATGTGGAAACCATAGAGGCATATCCCTTCTCAGTGTCCTTGGTAAAATCTACTCTAGAATACTGGAGCAGAGACTCAGACGCCTAGCTGAGCCACAAATGGATGAGGTCCAGTGTGGCTTCCGAGCAAATCGAAGTACTCAAGACCTAATCTTCTGTCGTAATTTTTATAAGATAGGGTTATTGATTTTTATGGTCCAGTCTAAGTAGAGGTGATAGTGGAAAATGTGTGAGAATACGGTGTAAGAAATAGATTTTTCACGAGGGGTGGTGATAGTGTAAGAGAAAGATCAGTCTCTGGAGTGATTAATTTCTCTACTCCAGCCTATCTATACGACTATATTGTAATCAGACGAACTTTCACTCCTTATATAACAGATATGTTACACCTCACATACAGACACAATTACGTGACGAATACGCACAGACGTGAAAACTGGATAATATATATGGGCAGGGGTTGACCAACATGATAACTTAAGTTTTATTAAGTTTATTTCACTTAAGAAATCTTCACAACATCAAGCATGTACATATCAATAAAAAAAAAACATGGTTTAAGACACAAAATGAGAAATAACCCAATATTACCCGCCCCTCTGTTAGACAAAGGATCCCAACAGAAGTTGATAACCCCAACAGGTCAAAGGTAAACAAGAAGGGTAATAGAATAGTCATTGAAGGCAAAGAGCCAGTTCCTAGTTAAACTATCCCATAAATAATCAGGTTATTGAGGAAGTAAAAAAAAAGATTAGTATACAGATGGAAACAGTGAAAAAAATATGTTTATCTCTTTCTAGTCTTTCATTCATTCATTCTGTGGCCACACTCATATTCGCTTACCCAATAGTTGACGCAGGTATTCCGTGGAAATAAACACTAACAAGTACTAAGACTATTCAGTGTCAGATTATTTTGCCAAATCCAGCCCCAGACTAGCCTTGGTGCTGACTGCAAATTTCAAGGTAGTCGCTGAAGTTGGTGAGTTAATTGTTTTCCTGGATAAATCCTGTATCAATGCCCACAGTTGGTAGGAGTAAGAACTATTCGTGATGGTCACCGTCATAGAAAGAAAAAAATATATATTGTTCCTGTGCTGTCTAGCCTCTGATTGCTGAGACACTCTGTTATGTTAGGAAAATGTGTATGCTAGTAAATATCGGCTGTACTCTGAGTTGATGGCCGAGTCTGAACAGTGAGTTCTCTTGAGTATAATCCTCGTGGAAAAACTACTGTCATTTGCCAGGTAAATATATCTATTCTGCCACAGCTGGCTGATGAGATTGATATAAATAAAAAATCGGGTACTGTTCTGATCCGGTTAATATTACAATTTTTGTTTTAGTTTGGTCTCTCTCATGAAATGAAGAAAAATGGACTGCACAGATCACACACGAAGACTCAACAATATTATAATATCTCTGGATGCTTATAAGATTATAAGACCATAACGTTCATAAGACCGCTAGTTTGCTGGGTTTTTGATCAGCCGCAAAACAGAGAAATGAAACTATCTCCGCAAATTTTAAGTAATCCACTTTGTACTATGGCTCTAAGATATCGAGCTAGATATATTTCAAAAATCTTTCTGCAGCGACTAATATCTGAGTTTGGGGAGACTAGGTATATATCCATAAATGCTGTTCTTTCCCTCCTTGGTGCAAAAATTCGCACCTGCGGCCATGTTAGGGCAAATCTACTGTTCGATTCCCGAATTAAAGATTTTCTGTGCACCTTTGCCGACAACATAGACGTTTGCTAGCGAGCAGACGTCTTTTGATCCCGTCTCTCTCTGTAGCTAATTGCGTCCCCTGGAAACACGAACAAACGGATGTGGTCGGTAAATGTGGTTATCGCCCCTTTTTGCATTCGCTTAATTCCCCCTGTCAAATGTAACCATGAAAGGTACGTCTTCTGTCTTATCGCCCTTGATTCTACAGTTAAACTACCCGTTCTCTTCCTACACGCGTTCATTGTCTGATCTGTCACTATTCAGCGATTGCCAAATCGCTCGCGTGATAATTCAGTTAACTGCTCTTACTCGCTGGCTGTTACCTGTCCGGTCGTGGACTAGCTAATAGGTCTGTTTGTAAACACTCACTAGTGCCGGTAAGACAAAGAAAAAGAAATAGGCGTGGCTAAACTATGCGTTAGACAGATAGCGAGAAAGGCATGGCCAATGCGTAACAAACGTGCATGCTAATTAGGGAAGCTAGGGGAACGAGTTGGTTGAATGAAATGAGGGCCGCCGGTGGGAATCAAGCGAACTGATCAATGTAGTCCATTCTCATAATCTGTCACATCTTCACACTCAGACAGTTGAGTGAAAAGGCTCTTGAGTATAAGAGGAGATCTATCTTTGCTTCTTAGATCTGGAAAGGCGTTTGACAGGATCCCCTGGAACAAACTCTGTGACTGTTTGCAAGGAAGAACATTCCAACACCTCTGATTCATGCTCTACAGAGCTTCTACAAGTCTTGCAGAAATTATGTGAGGACAGCAAACCATGTCAGAAGAATTCAGGACCACCACTGGTGTAAGACAAGGTGATATCCTGTCACCTTATCTTTTCATACTTCTCATGGACGATGTCATCAAGGCATGTAAGGAGAGGACAAGAAAGTATTCAGTGGGGTACTGGAAGACGAGACAGGTCTGTATTTCAGAGCTGGCATTTGTTGATGATGTTGCCCTGATTGCTAAATCAGAGGCACATCTTCAATCCAACCTGAAAGTCTGGAAGGAAGAGCTCGAGAAGAGAGGGATGGTCATAAGTAGCTCTAAAACAAAATCCATGGTGATATCACGAGAAGAAAGAAGACATCAGATTAAGCTGGGAGAATAGGTCCTGGAGCAGGTCGACCACTTTAAATACATTGGAGCTGTCATAGACCGGAAGGGAGGCATCAAAGAAGAGTTGGCTACCTGAATAGCAGCAGCTGGGAGACTTTTTCAAGCCATAAATCGAGGATTCCCCAGCAAGAGAAAAGTTGGTAAGAAGACGAAGATGGCTGTATACCACCCCACCTATGTCCCAGTCTTGACATATGAATGTGAGTCATGGGCAATGACTACAACCCACAAAAGCCAGATTCAAACCTCAGAAATGAGGTATTTGAGGAAGGTGGTTGAAGTAACAAGAAGAGACATGGTCCGCAACCAGACGATACGTCAAGGCCTAAAAACCCAACCCCTACAGACCCAAGTAGAACAGTCCCAACTAAGATGGTTTGGCCATGTCTGCAGAATTTGAGAAGATCGGCTACCACGGCAAGCATGGGAAACTAATATAGGCATCACCAGATGGCAGGGAGGATAGTGTGATTCGCTTGCATAGCTAGGTGGGGTTGTCGCACGGAAGGTCCTGGGTTCGAGTCCTGTGTAAGCCACTCACGTCTGTTGTTTTTCTGTTGTCTAGTGTTCTACTTCTTTATTTCTTATGAGTGCCCGAAAACATACCTTTATGTTTGTCTATTTTCATGTTTTTGTGTTTGTTTTCCTCTGTTCTGGCTCATGTTTTTGTGTTCGTTTTCCTCTGTTCTCGCTCATGTTTTTGTGTGTGTTTTCCACGTTTCTCGCTCATGTTTTTGTTTGTCTTCCTCTGTTCTCGCTCATGTTTTTGTGTTCTTTTTCCACTGGTCTCGCTCATGTTTTTGTGTGTGTTTTCCACGTTTCTCGCTCATGTTTTTGTGTTTGTCTTCCTCTGTTCTCGCTCATGTTTTTGTGTTTGTTTTCCACTGTTCCTGATGGTTCCATGACTGTGATTGTTCTATGTCTGTGATTGTTCCATGTTTGTGATTGTTCCATGTTTGTGATTGTTCCATGTCTGTTATTCTAAGAATTTGTCAGCTCATAATCGTCCCTTGATTTTTCTTTTAAACTGAATTTGTAGATGTCAATACTGGTGTCTTGTACAGGATGAAATAATAACACAACAAAAAACATGGTTTCAGTAAGTACACACTTTGTACAGATGATGGGGTTCATGCGTAGAATAGAAGGATTGAAGTGGTACTACAGGGTCACAGATGTGGAACTGATGACAACCAGAAATGTACCAGTGGAACAAGAGATGAGAAGGCGATGAATTGGGCACACTTTAAGGGAACCCGTTAATATCATGACCAGACATGTACCAGTGGAACAAGAGATAAGAAGGCGATGAATTGGGCACACTTTAAGGGAACCCGTTAATATCATGACCAGACATGTACCAGTGGAACAAGAGATAAGAAGGCGATGAATTGGGCACACTTTAAGGGAACCCGTTAATTAATATCATGACCAGACAACTCTTGTTCTACAATCCCCAGGGTAAGACCAGTAGAGGCAGACATGGAGAAGAGAGCCGGAAATACAAATAAAAATGATGAAGTGCAACAATTTGACATACGTTTGTTGAAGGTCTATGCTCCTTGGGGAGCTAAAGCGTAATGATTGATGAAGTATCGCTAAGTTATCCTGTTCTGTTTGCCTAGTGATGTCATTGTCATTATCATCCGTCGTATGGAGTTTTCTGGCCTCTATCGCCGTCGTCCTGTTATAGTTACTCTTCTTATAACAGTGGCGTATTGAGAACTTTTTTTTCTGGAGGGGAGATATTCAAGTGGGAGACACTTATTTGGAGGCTCAGTCCTGGAAGCAGCCCGAGTCCTGATGCGCCATTTTGTTATAATACGTTTTAACTTAGTGGCTCTCAACCTTTGTGGCCAGAGATACGACCTCAATGGGCGGCTAGGTCCGCAGGTACCTCCTAATATTATCGTTGGTGTAGAACGTTAAGAAAGCGGCGTTTTTGGTTTGTTTTTTTTAAACGTTTACAATACTTCTTATAACTATAGAAATACTAATATCGTAAATGTTTAAATATCGTTTAGAACCTAAATGATTTGGCAGTTAGCTGATAAATATTGTACTTATAAGTTAGGCACATGAAATGTTGCCATTTTGGATGCAGCATCCTAAGTGGCCCCATGGTACTTCTCGAGGCACTATTTGGAGTGTTCGTACTCCCGCTTGAGAATTAATGTTCTGTTCCTGAGTATTGTTCTAAAGGTGAACACACATCTTTCAAAACAAGTACGTAATCTAACGGTGATAAGTGCAGCACATAACAACTTATGAGCCATCCAGTATCCTGAACAACTTGTTAGGGGAGGGCCGGAAACCCCCACCCCTGTGAATACAATGATAAACGCAGTCTGTGTTCCTCCAATAACGCTGTATTCGTAATGATATCTGGCTAAGTTTTTTTTTAATCCGTCGTGAACATTTGGTTCGGGAGGAGAGAGAGAGAGAGACAGAGACAGAGAGAGAGAGACAGACATAGGGCCTATATTATTCATCATCATCATTTTCCTGTGCTCTCCCTATAGAACATAGAACCACCACTACAGCTGGTCCCCCCCCCCCCCTTTACAGGAAGTCTGCACCAAGTGGTCACAAGCTGTTGTGGTGGTTGTTTCTGCAGCTATTTGTTTTACATGACAAAGTTGCCAGTCCCATGTACAACCTCATTAGTCGCCTTGTACAACATGCCTGACGGAGCAGTCGTCATATTATTTCTGTGTCTCTTCAGAAACCTCCATGAACTACCTGTGTCCTTATAGGTATCATATAATATACGAGCTGGTATAAACATGCAAACACATACACATATGCACACAAAGGAATTAGAGTGAGTAAACTCTCGAGTCAATACCAGAAAGGAGGACTGCTTGTAATTCCCGGGAATCTAGAAGGATACAAAGAAAGAATAGGCCTACTAATCCTTCAGGCATGTCGTATAAGGCTACTAATATGAAGTTGTGTAAGTGGATGGCCATATGCAGTAGTGGTTGCATGCTCCATAAGCTGCGAAATATTGAAACGGTGGTGAATAATATTGTTGTTGTTGTTGTTGTTGTTGGTGTTAGTCCGTTACTTGTATTTGCAGTTCACGCGCAATTAAAACATACTTGTACGATTGGACTCATATTCTACTCAAGCATTCATTAATGAAAGTCTGCAACTTGTTGATTTTCTTCTGTCCTCACTCCATGTTTCAGTGCCAGACTTTCTTCTGTCCTCACTCCATGTTTCAGTGCCAGACTTTCTTCTGTCCTCACTCCATGTTTCAGTGCCAGACTTTCTTCTGTCCTCACTCCATGTTTCAGTGCCAGACTTTCTTCTGTCCTCACTCCATGTTTCAGTGCCAGACTTTCTTCTGTCATCACTCCATGTTTCAGTGCCAGACTTTCTTCTGTCATCACTCCATGTTTCAGTGCCAGACTTTCTTCTGTCCTCACTCCATGTTTCAGTGCCAGACTTTCTTCTGTCCTCACTCCATGTTTCAGTGCCAGACTTTGTTCTGTCATCACTCCATGTTTCAGTGCCAGACTTTCTTCTGTCATCACTCCATGTTTCAGTGCCAGACTTTCTTCTGTCCTCACTCCATGTTTCAGTGCCAGACTTTCTTCTGTCATCACTCCATGTTTCAGTGCCAGACTTTCTTCTGTCATCACTCCATGTTTCAGTGCCAGACTTTCTTCTGTCATCACTCCATGTTTCAGTGCCAGTAACAGGACTTCTTCGTCGTTCTCTCTCAAATAACCACATCTATCTCTTGTACGAGATAAAGCTGTCAACAGACAATGTGAAGATGACAAACAAACAAACAAACAGTCGAACACGTTCCAAAACGGAAGACTCCACGAGAGGAACAGGCTGGCAGCGAGGCCTTTCCAACCAAGTTGAGGGAGAAACTGTCTGATGTCTGACTTGGCATCTGAGTTGAAGATTCTTATTTTTATGTTGGACTTTGTTTCTTTTGATTCTCGTATTGTATTTCTCATTTTAAAGCTCCGCTTGCCTTTTGTGTTCTGATTTTCCCAACACTGCCCCTCCACCTCTGTGTACATTATTACCAAGTATATGTATGCATCATGTAGCGTTGTTTTTTTTTTCGAGTGCAATCTTGTTATCGTTCTCTACACTTATTCTCATTGTCTTCTCCTTGTGAATTTTCAGACTCACTTTCATAGATCTCTCCTCAAGTATTTTTTATTTTGTCTTGCATCTGATTACGGTTAGGCTGGGTGCAGACGAGCGTTTTCATGCTGCGCGTTATCTCGCGCGTGGAAAAATGAAACAGTAGGGATTTAGAGAAAGCAGACAGACGAGCGAGGTTTTTCCCGCTGCGTAGAAAAAAAAACGCAACTGGTTCCAATTTCTTCGCGTAACGCCGGCGTTTTTGGCTAACCTTGAACTTTATCACGTGACCAAGTATGTTAGCGACGAATTTGCGTTGTACACTGTCGTGGAATTTCTATTCTAAATTTGGATTTATCAAGAACATTTGCGTGAAAATGGGTTATTTCGAATCCGTTACTTACTTTAGGGCGGATCGTGATTACGCAGTAACATTAGTGGTGCTCGAGTTTTTAACATTTAATTGTGTGATGGGGTTCCGTTTGGTTCCATTAGTCTTCTCCTTCTTTTTCTTCTTCTTCTGCTCCTCACCTCTTCTTCATTGGTCTTCTTCTTCTTGTGCATCATCTTCTTCTCCTTCTTCTTCATCTTCTTCTTCTCCTTCCTCTTCTTTTCCTCCTTCTTTATCTACTTCTTCTCCATCATTTTCTTCTCCTTCATCATCTTCTCCTCTTTCTCGTATTTGTCCTTCTACTTCTTATATACTTCTCTCTCTCTCTCTCTCTCTCTCTCTCTCTCTCTCTCTCTCTCTCTCTCTCTCTCTCTCTCTCTCTCTCTCTCTCTCTCCTTATTCCAACTTATTCTCCTATTCCTCTTTTTTGTTCTTTTTCATTTTCATCTCCTACTTCTGCTTCTCCTCACCCTTCTTCTATATTTTCTTCTTCTTATATTTTTTCTTCATTTTCTTCTTCTCTCTGACATTTCTCCTCCTTCTTATTCAGTTTTCTTTTTTCTCCCTAACCTTCTTCTCTTTATCCTCTTCCTTCTTTTCATCCTCTTTTTCTTTTCCTCCCCCTCCTTCTTCTTCATTTTCACTCCTTTTTCTTCTCCTCCTTCTGCTGCTTCTTCTTTTATTCCACCTTCTTTTTCCTTTCTTCTTCTTCCTCTTCTTTTTCTTCTCATTCTTTTTTCTTCGACTTCGTCATATTCTTCTTCTGCTCTTCCTTCTTCTCCTGCATCTCCTTTTCTTTTTTTCTTCTTTTTTCCCCTCCTCCTCTTTCTTCTTCGTTTTCTCTTTCTCTTCTTCCTCCTTCATCTTCCTCTGTTTCCCCTTTTTCTTGTTCCTCTTCTCCATTATCTTCTTCTTCGTCTTCTCTTTCTTATGTTTTGTTTTTGTTGCTATGACACGTTAAGTAAATGTATTTTATTTTACCTAAAACACCGCTCAAGATTTATTATTTATATATGGTATATATATATATATATATATATATATATATATATATATATATATATATATATATATATATATATATATATATATATATATATATATATATATATATATATATATATATATATATATATATCAGTGGATGCACCCAGAATCGTCCTTTTTGTCGTTTTTTCCTGCGTTCTCGTACTACAAGCAGCGACAGACATGCTAATTCCACGAAATTCATATCTGAACTGCGGAAGCGCCAGTCTGGAAATCTATTTTTAGGCGCGAGGTCACGGCAAAAATACGCTCGTCTGCACAACCTTGCGATTCGGTCAAAAAACCGTGCGAGATACGCGCAACAAGAAAACGCTCGTCTGCACCAGGTTATGGGACAGATAGCCAGGTTGTCGGCAAAATCTAGATCGTCAAGCTATGAGTCCACTGGATTCCATTTCTATTTGGTGATATCAGTGTTTTCATAACCCAATTTAAAACCAGTTAGAAGAGAAATGGTGACCAGAAACATCCCTGTTGCACTCCAGATCTTCTATCTTCTTCTTCGTACACTCTCAGACGTCTATTTGAATGTTTTCAAAGAACGCAGCAGTCATCTTGAGGCTAATTGCATCTCCGTAGAGCTTTTCCACGAATGGTACTGGTGTCGGCCATTTGCACTTTCTCTGTTCCGCATATGTTGGTCAACTTTGAAGCAGATGTTCAGCAGTCATTTTATCAGTGACGCATTTATACTCAACAGTAGTTCCTATCTTTAGCTTGTTGAATAGATGGTATCTCAATCTATTGTGGCCGGTGCGGAGTCTGCAGATTACCACCTGTTCTCTTCTGTTGAGTTGGTAGTCACGGCTGTTTGCCAGCGATCTTTTAGTTATTTCCCCTTTCCTCCCGACTGCGATATTTATAGCTATCGTGTCAGAGGTCACGTGATAACTTCCTAACTGGAAAAAAAAGGTGGCGGATTTTACTTTTGATAGGGCTTAATTAATATTTTTAGGCTACTTTATTATTATAAATACCGGCTTTAATTTTGCGTAAAGCTAGACTAGAAATGTTAGAGTAAATTTTAGAACAAGAACAAACATTTTATCACAATTAGAACAGAAGATATAATAGTCTGAAATAGTGTAAAATTTACGTTTTTTTAATATTTTGTTATGGTTTGTTTATAATGCAATTTTCACTAAATCGGTCACAATCAACATGCATAACAAATTACAGAAATCAAAAGTAGAAAACCTGCAGAAAATGGATATCAAAGTTTTGTTTTGGTTTCTTGCGTCAAACATTAATTATTGAAACATTAAATTGCAAGTCCACATTTATTACCTAAAATAACACACCAAATTGTCCCCAAAAACATGAGAGCTAACAATTATCTCAATCATACATCACGATGGTCATGTAAAAATAAGTATGGTCATGAGTAAAACGAAATGTCCAATTTAATAGATAAATAGGTGTATTTAAAAAATACATCTATTAAATGATTTCCACACTCTGTTAATTCTGTCAATCTCAAGCAACAACTGCCATAATTTGCTCTAGCCCCAAAATTTCGCTCAATTATCATTCACACTTCCTTTTTTTTTATAGGATGAATCTGTACATTCACAGATGGAGAAATTTGTAACAAATGAGTTTCCATTATAAATTTTAATTGTGAAGTTATATTTTTAATACCTCTGGCGCGTCTTTCAATTTTCAATCTTCTCTGTTTTCTCTCCTGTGCCCACGTAAGACCTACTGTTTCCTTCATGGCTATTGCTAATTCTTTGGATATTCTAACTCTACTTTCAATGCCTGCTTTCCTGCAAATTTCCTGACGTGACGTTTCTGAACAGCGTTGTAGTTCATGTGCCTGCTGCAGGTCTAATGAATCAGTTGATGTTCCAGCAATATGTTTTCTAACAGTGTGAAGCAATTGAGATCGCTTACGTTTGTTGGCGTTCTGGTGACTGATGTTTCTCTTCTATGTTTAATTAGTTTTTGTAGTACAATAGGCTGTCCTCTGGTTTTGCATTTTATGATATTACTTTTTGCTGTTTCTAGTTTTTTTTCTAACAATGGATGTGAATAGGGGTTCTTCCTTTTGTGTTAGTGGTTGTGAAGGTGGCTTAGCAAGTAACTGTTGTACTGTGATGTCGCTTTTGAAGACAGGCGAGGTGGATGTACTTGTCGTATGTATAACTGACTTGGTAGGTGTAGATGTGGCAACAAAAACTGGCATGCTAGGGTGAGTAGTGTTATCCACCTCCAAATGAATAATGGTATCGCCTTTAATGTGAGCTGGCACATCAACCTCCAGTTGAACAATATCGTCACTAATGTGGGCAGGCACATCAACCTCCTACTGTACAGAGCTATCCTGACTACAGCTAAATGACTGACTAGACATGGAGGGGTCAGAAAGAACATCACAGGGAATAGAGCAGCTTTTTGTTTTTAAAACACCAAAAGATGTCTTTGCAACATAATTGCACAGTTGACATTCACTTATAGTTAAATTATGGTTTTAGTCTTTCCAGATGTGCTGACTGTTTTCCGATAGTAACTTGACTGTTTCAAGACATTTCTCATTATGCCTCCTTTTTGAGTTTTGTATTCGTAAGTAACACTTCTTACAAAATATAGTCAAATGCTGTGTGGGTTTATCATCTGATACGTTAATTCCAAACACAAAGAACAGATCATTAACGTAATTAGAACAGTTCAGTGCTTTCTGAATTGAACGTGTTGTTTTGGAAGTTAATGCTCTCTTGCCACAGGCTCTGCACAGTGCACTGGCACAATTCATATGATGCAAAACAGTATGTTCCATTTCGTTGTTATGTAGTATAGTTTACTTGTGTATGTATAAAGATAGAGGAATATTTGGGACTATCAAGTCTAACACCAGGATGTAGAATGCTTTATCTGTGAGTGAAAGAAGATATACAAACAGTTACTTAGAATTCTTTGGCAGCCGTCGTGTGCACAGGATTGTCTACCAAAGAACACTAATGGAACAGTCCTTATCTCACACACAATAAAAAAAAAAAAATTCATATTATAAATACAAGATTAACAAGACTTGAAAGATAGAACAAAGTATGTGGAAGTAATCTATCTATAGATTTACATGTTTTCTGACGCTTATATACGTAGCTAAATATCATTATAAATGAATGAAAATGCAAAAAAAGATGGTGCTTTACAAAAAGTTATTTTTGTACAACCTTATTTAAGATTTGTGAGTATCAGGAATGCGTTTACAGTAATTTAAATGCTATAAAATCTGGTGACAATATGCTTGTTCTTGTAATGCCAAACTCACAAAATTGACTACCACACATTCTCAAGATATGAAACCAAAAAAAAAAAGTATGTGGAAATAATCTTTAGCTTCCCTTATAATTATAAACTCAAACGAATGGGCCGATTTTTAGATATTAAATTAATAAAAAGATTACTTATTTTATGAATTTCCTCAAATGATGACGCTGTTTTCAAAAGTCTGTAACTCCGTCAAAACTAATTTCAAACAAATAAAAATGCAATCAAAAATAGAACAGAGAACAAAGTTATAGTACACAAAAGAAATTTAGCGCTGTGTTTATCCAGAACGAGTGTGTAATGATTTATATTTTACAGATTTTACACACACAACAGCTGATTTTTCCCGCTAAAACTTAAATAGTCTTTTACGGTGAACACGAAAATTTTATACCCGGTGTCAGAATTCCGGTCACCGAAACTAAAAGAGCGCTCTGGTATAGGGCACAAACAGCCGTGTAGTATGCATCATTTTGTGTGTGACCTGGATCCGTACTAACATACAGAAGTAGGCCATAGTAAGCCAGCAAGAAAAGCCATGGAGGTCACAGACATGTGGTTTTACATAAAAATATAAAGAATACTGTGGCGTGAGGTTTTATTTGGCTCTAGGATCAGTATAGTACTGAAAATTACAGAAATAGAATTTCTGCAGAAAATGGTGAAGTCCCAGTGTCTGAGAGAACTACTGGTATCACAAATTAGTTACGGCTGTGAATGTTCTGATCTCGAAACAATAGTAGAGAGGAGACCGACATAAAGTGCCACCTCTGCTGTGTAACTAACTGTGATATTAATAAACAAGGAAACAGATTTTACTTAACAAAGATAAAATTGACAAGCCGTTCAAATACAATTTCCTTATTATTTATTTAATATATACACTATCTACTCTTGTGCTGAAGGGTGAATGTTGAAAAAAATGGAACGTAATGAATTTGTAAGTTTACATATGATTTACAAATATTTATATTTATATAGACAACAAGTTTTCCAATTATAGGAACAAAAATTATATCAGCTGTGCTGTTATTCAATTATAGTACAAGTATCAGCTGTGCTGTTAATTAAGGATATAACATTTATCAGCTATGCTGTTATTTTTGTCTCTTGCTGTGCTAATTCACTTTCTCATCACTGACAGTTTCTATGCTCACAATGCTGACAGAAATGGTACTAATGTGTTCTCATCTCTCTAAGGTCTGTTCTTCTTTGGTTGGTTCACACAACATCGGCTGAGTATCGTTCGTTTAGCCCACCCAAGACTGAGGGGGACCAAAGATGTAGAGTCAGGACAACCTCTATGCTCCTGCGGAGTTCCAGGCAGCTGGATTGACGACCCACGATCTCAGTTTTTATGACACGAATAAAACCTGTGACAAAGAAAAATAGGGGCTAATTTTCTGTCATCAAGCCCATCTATTTCTAGCGTGGGTGAAATGAACGTGTCTCAGATGTCTGCATTGTAGAATAGATGACAACATGGCTCAGTATGATTTAGCAATAGCGAGACAAGACAGGTGTCTACTTGCAAAACATTCTTTCTGATAAACTAATACATGGATACATCCAAAAATATAAATTCAATATATGAATACATCCAATAATATAATTCAATACATGAATAAATCTAATAATATAATTCAATACATGAATAAATCCAATAATACGTACACCTAGGTGTGCTACAACCATTTCCTTCCCCCTAGAATATACCAGGCCCTCTCTGACAAGTGCTATAATATATCCTAACAATAACGTTATGTTCTTATGATAGGAGTATATGAGACGAGGACTGTTTGGTGATATATCAGGTGGGAGTTATATGGGACAATAGATTGGAGTTAGATGAGACAATAGATTGAGTCCTAACAAGGACTGTTTTGGTTATATTGCAGTTGGTCTGAGATAATAGATTGAAGTAATAGGAGACAATAGGTTGAGTCCTAATAAGGACTGTTTTGGTTATATTTCAGTTTGGAGTTATCTGAGACAATAGACTGAAGTTATAGGAGACAATAGATTGAAGTATGAGTCCTATTAGTCTTCGTCTATTCAATCATATTAGGAAATAAAATCATTATACCTAATTCCCCCAAGATACAATCAGTAAACTGATACGTTCATATTAAAACAATATATGTTAAATATATATATATATATATATATATATATATATATATATATATATATATATATATATATATATATACAGGTGTATCTGCTGTAGGCCTATTTTCCTAAAGGTTATCGTAAATTTATATTTACCCTCCAAGATTTAAACAGGCCAGATTTTGACTCGACTAGTGAAGTAGGCTGCAGGTCGATGCTCTCAGGTAAGCTATTAATCAAAGCTGACAGCTCCTCTCTTCAGTCGGTCGTCTCTGGCTTCGTGTTCGGTGATGTGTGATTATGCATAAAATCAGCCCGATTATATAGGTAGGTGAATTCTTAAGCAAAGCTTTTGGTTGGTTCCTGGCGGAGCAAAATGATTGGTTTCCTCCGGTTTAGTCTCATGCTCTGTACAGCCTAATTTTATTCAGTTTCCATCCGCCATCTTGCGTGAACAAAATGGCCACGACCCACATCCGAAAAAAACAGGGCTTAAGTTTTTCCTGGCGTAACTTCAGGTAATTTATTCCGTCTCAGCCACTGTGCGTTGATTGGCTGGGGCAAATCTGTATCTCGACAGAGTGATTAACAAAGTAGTGGGTTACCATCGTTTCACGACATAGCCCCCTCCTTTCCTAGCTGTGACTTGTCATAGCTGACGTGTAAACCCCTGCTGTGGTTAATCCTTTTGCGTCTGTCCTTCCAGAGTACTAGGGTGTCGACTTAAAAAATCAGCTCCTACATTGTCTCTTCCCGGAATGTAATTCACGGTAAAGGAATAAGGCGCCAGAAGCAGACTCCACCTTAACAATCTCGAATTTAGCTTTTTAGATGCAGCCAAGAATGTTAAAGGTTGGTGATCGCTTTGGACAATGAAGTGTGTCCCATACAGATAAGGTGAAAATTTGTCGATGGACCAAATTAGAGCCAAACATTCTTTCTCTATGGTCGAGTAGTTCAACTCAGCTGCATTCAGCTTCCTACTGGCGTAGGCGACTGGTAAAAGTTCCTCCGGCAGGGCTTTTGATTTCTGCAAGAGAGTTGCACCAATACCTATACTGCTAGCGTCCGTCCTTAATACAAATTCCTGTGTGATATCGGGTAGCGTAAGGATTGGTTTGCTGGTGAGTTTTGCTTTTAGCTCTGTGTAAGCTTTTTCACAATCAGCATTCCATTGGATTTTGTCAGGCTGTCCTTTCTTAGTTAAGTTAGTTAATGGTGCACACAGAGAGTTAAAGTGGGGTATGTACTTCTGATAGAACCCACATAATGACACGAATGATCTCACATCTTTCTTCGTTTGAGGTCTGGGTGCCTTCTTTAACTTCTCTATATTCTTTGGGTCAGGAGACATATGACCTGTAGAAATCGTGTGACCTAGGAATTCCAACTCCTTACAACCGATATTGCACTTGGTTGGACGTGCAGTCAATCCAGTGGCTCTCAGTCTGTCAAACAACATGGAGAGCGCTACTATATGCTCTTCAAATGTGTTTGTAGCAACAAGAATGTCATCCATAAAGTTAGTGATATGGGGATTTTGTAGAGGTTCCAACAATTTCCTCATCATTCTTGAAAAGATACTGGGAGCATTTTTCAGCCCAAAGGGTAGTACATTAAACTCGTAGTGTCCGTCGGATGTACTAAATGCCAGCATTTTCCTAACTTCTGGTTTCACTGGTATTTGGTAGTATCCCTTGCTTAGATCTACCTTCGATAAATACCTAGCCTTACCCAGTGTAGAGAACAGCTGGTTGGTGTCAGGTAATGGGTCCACCTGAGATTCTGTGATCGCATTAAGCTTCTTGTAGTAAATACATAACCTGTGTTCACCACTCGGTTTTCTCAATAGTACCACACTTGAGCTATAGGGAGATTCAGACTTTGAAATAATTTTCTCTTTTAAGAGATAGTAAATCTCATCCTTGAGTGCTTGTGCTTGCTAGTGTTCAGTCCATGTCCGCAGCAATGCTTCCAGTGGACTGTGTATGGGGACGGCGATACAACAACGTTGCCGGACCCACACCTATTTCTATTGTAAGGCGCAGTATACCGAAGTGGGGCCTGTCTCCATCAACTGTTTGGTACAGCCCTGGTTCCTACCTCCTTTGGTTCGGGTTTGTTTCTGCAGTTTTTTTAATACTGGTTGCTGACTAACCAAATTTTCCAAAGGATCCAGGCCATGGTGTTCCGACAAATATCTAGTCGGGGTGGGATGTCTCTCGTCCCCTCTCTGTACAATACGGAGAGTTGCCATGGTTACTGGTGTAACAGTAGACTTGTTGTGATTTTGTTTTCTCTTTATCACTGCATCTACCTGTTGTTTTCTCTGGTGTATTTTCTTTGTGGGCCTACGTCCGCAACAATGCTTCCCTAGGTCCTGTAACTGGTCTACGCTTCTGAATGAGGTTACCTGGTTACATTCTGAACAGGATTTCATATACCGACTTATGTCTTCAATTATTCCTGGCCAGTAATATCGCAATGCTATATTTTGACCAGTGGCCCCTTTTCCTCTGTGACCACTGCCTGATGTAGCATGATCTTGCTCCATAATTTCCTCCCTATAGAATTTTGGCACTACCAGCTGTCCATGCCCTTTAGGTCCTTTTCCAGCTTGTCTGTAGAGTAGGCCATTTTCCATATAGTAGTCTCCTTTCTCTGGAGGGTTATGGGCCTTTGGCAATTTGCCAAAACAAGGCTTCAATGTGCTGTCTGCTGTTTGAGCCTTTTTCATCTTTGTACGATGAATGTTTATTGGATCTCCCTCCTCCTTTTTGGTGCTCGACCTTGTATGGTTTGCTGCCATGACAACAGGTTTTATTGGGTCACCCAAAAAGACATATTTACATCCTATTACCAGCGGGTATATAGGATCATCACTTACTGCTGCTCTTATCACTCCTTCCACATAGCGAGTTCTCACGTTGATCCTTGCTATGGGAAGTGTAATGGTGCCGGTTCCCTGCATTGCCCCTTGTATATCCACTGTTTCGGTGGTAAGTTGGTCAGGGTGCACTAGGGTTGCACTCACGACTGAGTCGAATTCCAAACCTGAATCATATAAGCACTGAATTTTAGTGCCATTACAAGTCACTTCCTCACAGACAGATGGATGATGGAGGTCATTCTGACTAACTGCCAGTTCCTTCCTTCCCTTGTTCCCTGTTGTGAGACACGCAGCGTAATAAGGAGGGTTCTTCCTTCTGCAGTCTGCAGTATAGTGGTTACTCATTAGACAAGTTTTACACCACTTTCCTTCCTTCCGGTAAGGTGTCTTATCCGATCTTAGAGGGTTTTTGTCCTTTTGGTCAAATCTTTGTTTGTTTCTTGTGGTATGGTCCTTTTGTTCATATTTGGAATAGTTTTGTGATGATGTGAAGTTTTCATCCTGCTTTTTCTTACTTCCTAATAATTCTGCCTGAGCTGCTTGATATCTCTCAGCAACAGTTACAATATCTTCCAATCTCTCTGCTCCTTCTTCCATGATAAACTTCCTCATTTCTTGAGGCATGGACTCTTTCACTTGCTCCATCATTATCATTTCTTTCAGATCCCGACACTTTCCTAAACTACTCCATTTTTCCAAATAGGTTTCCAATCTAGCAGAGAATTGGTGATAGTTTTCTCCTGGAAGAAGTTTAGCTGTTCGGAATTTCTTTCTATATGATTCTGAGTTCTTTTCATATCTCACAAGCAGTGCATGCTTCAGGATTTCATAATCTTCCTGGTCATCTCTTGAGAGCTTCAAATATACATCGTAGGCAACACCTCTCAATCCCTGAGATAGTTTAAGACTCCACTTTTCTTTCACTAAGCCATAGGTAGTGGCAAGTCTTTCGTATCTATCCAGGTACGACTCAATGGCGTCTTCTTTCTCAACAAATGGGTCCAGATGAAAATTCATGGCCCCACTTGAGGTGCTCTGGATGGAGCTATTCTCAGAGTGAGGTGAGCTACCACCATTATTGCCAGTATTTGCCTGAATTTCAAGCTCTTTTAATCTCAACTGATGGTCTCTCTCTGCTTGTAATTTCCTTTCCTCAGCTTCAGTTTTCTTTGCCTCATTTTCAGCCTCCCATTTCTTGGCTTCAATTTCTAATCTTTTGGTTTCTCTCTCAGCTTCCAGTCTTTTGTCTTATCTCTCAGCTTCCAGTCTTTTGTCTTCTCTCTCAGCTTCCAGTCTTTTGTCTTCTCTCTCAGCTTCCAGTCTTTTGGTTTCTCTTTCAGCTTCTGCTTGCAACCACCTTTCTTCAGCCTCTAATTTCTTTGCTTCTCTATCAGCCTCTAATTTCTTTGCTTCAGTCTCTAATTGCAACTTTCTTTCTTCCCTATCCATGTGTTTGTCCACTTCTGTTGTGACATACTGAGTGAGAGCATCACCTGTCATATTTAATTCCTTACCCATCTGCATGATCGCAGTCCTGAACTTCACTAGATCAGCCATGGCGTTACTTAGATAGGGTATGTAAATTTACTATATCAAATATTATAATTAAACTTAATTAATTAAAGGAACAAAAAATTTCCGTGCAACTTTGTGAGCATCAATTATTTACTGAGTACTAAATGGTACTCCTAAGAAAACAATAAAAAATTATATTATTGAATTTCTCAAAAAAAATTTTTTTTTTTTGTTATCTATGGGTGGCACAAGATAGAGTGTAGATAGATGAATAGACTAAATATGGCTCAAGATATACAGAAATATCCCAGGAACGAGCCCCCAGTGTGGCGTGAGGTTTTATTTGGCTCTAGGATCAGTATAGTACTGAAAATTACAGAAATAGAATTTCTGCAGAAAATGGTGAAGTCCCAGTGTCTGAGAGAACTACTGGTATCACAAATTAGTTACGGCTGTGAATGTTCTGATCTCGAAACAATAGTAGAGAGGAGACCGACATAAAGTGCCACCTCCGCTGTGTAACTAACTGTGATATTAATAAACAAGGAAACAGATTTTACTTAACAAAGATAAAATTGACAAGTTGTTCAAATACAATTTCCTTATTATTTATTTAGTATATACACTATCTACTCTTGTGCTGAAGGGTGAATGTTGAAAAAATGGAACGTAATGAATTTGTAAGTTTACATATGATTTACAAATATTTATATTTATATAGACAACAAGTTTTCCAATTATAGGAACAAAAATTATATCAGCTGTGCTGTTATTCAATTATAGTACAAGTATCAGCTGTGCTGTTAATTAAGGATATAACATTTATCAGCTATGCTGTTATTTTTGTCTCTTGCTGTGCTAATTCACTTTCTCATCACTGACAGTTTCTATGCTCACAATGCTGACAGAAATGGTACTAATGTGTACTCATCTCTCTAAGGTCTGTTCTTCTTTGTTTGGTTCACACAACATCGGCTGAGTATCGTTCCTTTAGCCCACCCAAGACTGAGGGGGACCAAAGATGTAGAGTCAGGACAACCTCTATGCTCCTGCGGAGTTCCAGGCAGCTGTATTGACGACCCACGATCTCAGTTTTTATGACACGAATAAAACCTGTGACAAAGAAAAATAGGGGCTAATTTTCTGTCATCAAGCCCATCTATTTCTAGTGTGGGTGAAATGAACGTGTCTCAGATGTCTGCATTGTAGGATGGATGACAACATGGCTCAGTATGATTTAGCAATAGCGAGACAAGACAGGTGTCTACTTGCAAAACATTCTTTCTGATAAACTAATACATGGATACATCCAATAATATAAATTCAATATATGAATACATCCAATAATATAATTCAATACATGAATAAATCCAATAATATAATTCAATACATGAATAAATCCAATAATATGTACACCTAGGTGTGCTACAACCATTTCCTTCCCCCTAGAATATACCAGGCCCTCTCTGACAAGTGCTATAATATATCCTAACAATAACGTTATGTTCTTATGATAGGAGTATATGAGACGAGGACTGTTTGGTGATATATCAGGTGGGAGTTATATGGGACAATAGATTGGAGTTAGATGAGACAATAGATTGAGTCCTAACAAGGACTGTTTTGGTTATATTGCAGTTGGTCTGAGATAATAGATTGAAGTAATAGGAGACAATAGGTTGAGTCCTAATAAGGACTGTTTTGGTTATATTTCAGTTTGGAGTTATCTGAGACAATAGACTGAAGTTATAGGAGACAATAGATTGAAGTATGAGTCCTATTAGTCTTCGTCTATTCAATCATATTAGGAAATAAAATCATTATACCTAATTCCCCCAAGATACAATCAGTAAACTGATACGTTCATATTAAAACAATATATGTTAAATATATATATATATATATATATATATATATATATATATATATATATATATATATATATAATATATATATATATATATATATATATATATATACAGGTGTATCTGCTGTAGGCCTATTTTCCTAAAGGTTATCGTAAATTTATATTTACCCTCCAAGATTTAAACAGGCCAGATTTTGACTCGACTAGTGAAGTAGGCTGTAGGTCGATGCTCTCAGGTAAGCTATTAATCAAAGCTGACAGCTCCTCTCTTCAGTCGGTCGTCTCTGGCTTCGTGTTCGGTGATGTGTGATTATGCATAAAATCAGCCCGATTATATAGGTAGGTGAATTCTTAAGCAAAGCTTTTGGTTGGTTCCTGGCGGAGCAAAATGATTGGTTTCCTCCGGTTTAGTCTCATGCTCTGTACAGCCTAATTTTATTCAGTTTCCATCCGCCATCTTGCGTGAACAAAATGGCCACGACCCACATCCGAAAAAAAACAGGGCTTAAGTTTTTCCTGGCGTAACTTCAGGTAATTTATTCCGTCTCAGCCACTGTGCGTTGATTGGCTGGGGCAAATCTGTATCTCGACAGAGTGATTAACAAAGTAGTGGGTTACACTCGTTTCACGACAAATACCATTAACAGCTAATAATAATAATACCGACAAGCAAACAGTAGAACTTGTCCTCCAAGAATGTCAGCTACGCGAAAGGAGTAAATTGGCAGCGTGACCATCTCAAACACCGTGGATTTAGAAACTATATGGCGATGAGAGACAGAAGCCTGAATAAACTCCAACTTTATGAGAGAAATAGATGTAGTTATATGAAAGTAGTGAGAGAAGACTGAAACAGACCGCCAACTGTATGAAACAGATGTGGTTATACGAGAGAAGCCTAAGACAGACCGCCAACTGCATGAGAGAAATAGATATGGTTATATGAATGCGTTGAGAGAAGTCTGAGACAGATCTCAAATGTTATGAGAGAAGTAGATGTTGTTATATGATAGCGATGAGAAAAGCCAGAGGACAGGCTACGAACATTATGAGAGAAAAAGATGTGGTTGGATAAGAGCGATGAGAGAAGCCTGAGAGAGACCGCCAATTTTATAAAATAGATGTAGTTATACCAGAGCCAACGACGACGAAGTAGAGAAGTAAATATCGAAGAAGTATTTAAATGATTTCATACTTCGCGGCAAATGGAACAGAACACAAAAGATATTTAAAACACATTATTATTTATTATTATCTATGGTCACCGTCCCACCGTCCTCGACTTGTTCCACTTTGAGCAAGCGTTTGGTTGTTCTTCTCGCTATTAATTACGCCACTGCCTATCATTCAAGGTATGTCCACCTGTAGTGTGTCACACTTAAAAAAGCTGGGCGATCTAACTCTCGAGTGAAATATGGCTTCTAGAAGTTGTAGAAATTCGGCTGATCTGTTCTGTTACGTGTGCGGATATTTTACCGATCGTGTTCACCAGAAAAACTTTACACCATTGCTAAAGAAAGCATATGAACTTTATTTCGATTCGAAAGTTGATGATGCAAATAAATCTTGGAAGCCAAATGCAGTTTGTTTGACTTGTGCAAATACATTGGCAGGTTGGTTACGAAAATCGCCGAAGCATAAGTCGATGCCTTTTGGAGTGCCAGTAATATGGCCTGAACCGACAAATCACGCTACTGATTGTTACTTCTGCTTGACAAATATCTATGGTTTCACTTTTAAAGCTAGAAAGTCTGTGGTTTATCCAAATATTGAATCGGTTTCGAAACCAGTGCCTCATGATCCAATCACGTGTCCGATCCCAGTTCTACCAGAACAATATCCGTTGGACGTGAATGAACCATCAGAAAGTGATAGTTTACCTGCTTTAGAAACTAATTCTGACTCGGATTATATACCGGTGAATGATGGTGTTCACTTAATTAACCATTCAGAACTTTCAGATCTAATACGTGATCTCGCTCTCACCAAAGGACAAGCGGAATTACTCGGTTCGCGACTCAAAGAATGGAATCTTTTAGCGCCCAATACTCCGATATCTAAATTTCGTCATAGACACAGAGAACTTGTTCAATACTTTGAGATGGATGATGACATTTGCTATTGCAAAGATGTAAAAGGTCTAATGGTGCACCTCGGTCATGAGCACATAGTCAACGAATGGCGACTTTTCATCGACTCTTCCAAGACTAGTCTAAAAGCCGTGTTATTGCATAATGGAAATTTATTTTCATCAATTCCAGTCGCCTACTCTGTTCATATGAAAGAAACTTATGACAATATGGCTATACTTTTGGCAAAAATAAAGTACAATGACTACCAATGGCGGATTTGTGGAGACCTAAAGGTCATTGCAATTCTCATGGGCATGCAGACTGGGTATACTAAATTTTGTTGCTTCCCATGTGAATGGGACAGCCGCAACAGACAGGAACATTATGCAAGAAAGGTGTGGCCTATCAGGGATCGTTTGCAGCTCGGGCATAAAAATGTAATACACGAGCCATTAGTTAACAAAGACAGCATTATTTTACCACCGTTACATATAAAGTTGGGGCTCATGAAGAATTTCGTAAAAGCGTTAGATAAAACGAGCAAAGCTTTCCCTTATCTTCGAGAAAAGTTTCCGCAAATTAGCGATGCAAAGATAAAGGAGGGTATCTTTGTAGGACCTCAGATTAGGAAAGTTATTGCAGACAAACAATTCGAGAACTTGTTACATGGTAGTGAACTTCGCGCATGGATGGCATTCAAATCGATCGTCGATAACTTTCTGGGAAATCACAAATCTGTCGACTATGTGCATATTGTTAAGCAGTGCATAGATGCATACAGAATTATGGGCTGTAACATGTCCCTCAAAATCCATTTGCTCGATTCGCATCTTGACTTTTTCCCTGACAACCTTGGCGAAGTCAGCGATGAACATGGAGAACGATTCCATCAAGATATCGCCGTAATGGAGTCACGTTATCAAGGACGGTGGAGTGTGACCATGCTTGCCGATTATTGTTGGATGCTTCATCGCGATGTACCACATGCCATTCACCGACGAAAGTTGACTGCAAAGAAATTCAAGCCTACATAACTGTTATACTTCTTGTACAAATGATGTTATAATACTGTATGCGTTGTTAAAAAACTTCAATTGCGTATTTCTAGAGATCCCGACCTGATAGAGAAAAACGGTTTGCAGATTTAAAAACAGCGCATTAAAATTGACCAGAAAAACATAGAAATGTTAGAGAAAGAAAAAACAATTTTTTTTTTGTTAGCCAGTGTTATCAGGGGGGTCTCTGATGAAACAAAGAAATAATAGGACTACTACACCCTCAAGCATGTCGTACATGGAAACTAATAAGAGGTAGTGCGTGGGGCTGGCAACTTCACCATAAGAAACCACCACTGCAGGAGCATGTAAATGCTTGATTCGGGCTTCCCTAATGTGACGTATAATGGAAATATAGCCTACAGTATCTGACAGTCTTTCGTGACCTCGTAGCGTTCTATGATTTGCTAGCAAATCCATGCATTTACAGCCTGCGTTTACTCACTTTTTAATCCACACCTCTTTTCCTTGAACATAAACAAACGAAGTTGTTTACCAACTTTCGCAACCTGCCAGTCAAAGAGGGGTGCGAATAAGGTTTGTTTATCAAGTTTCTCACGCGAGCTGATATGTCAGTCATCGGATATCTGACAGACCGCATGTGGGAAAACACCGGACCTTATTGAAGTAGTCGCACGGGCAAAAATATTTCCCCATGTACCCTTTGATGTTCGTACACAGAGGGAAACCCCGAGTTCTTTGATCTCCAGAAGCGGGGAAAATCTCCGAGGAACCAGTTACACGGTTGTAAGTCTCTGATGTCGATTAGCAACGCCCGACAGAGCGACCGTGAAAGCCTTTTATCTGGGGAACTTAGTTTTCTGATTCTCTGCTATGCACAATAGTGTGAAAAGTAGCATCCTCTAGAGATCAGATAAACATGATGATATATAAACTGTGTCTTTCTAAACCTGATATCAGTCGTCACTCAGAATTTTTCGGATAGTCTAAACACGTAGTCTAGAACCATTGTGGAAGATGTGTTAATAGTATTCGTGGGGATTGTCATTCTGAAGTTCTGGTTATAGAAATTAGTGCTTAAATGTTAAAGTGTTAAAGCTTTTACCATTTTAATTCACTTAGAGTTCTAGCTGTTACAACCAATGAAATAATAACGAGTAGCTGTTCTATACCAGATGTTTCAGTTGTAATGTTAATTTTAACCACCCGCTTTCTCACACAAGAAGGTACGGCTTAGCTGACTGATATTATATGCTAGGCGCGATTAATAGGGACCATAGAATTCACGTTATATTTCATTTTGTGTATTTATAGTAAGTGAATATTATTTAATACCATACGATGACCAACAGACGCCAACAATTTAATAGCTATTAACGACAGGCGATATTTATGTAAGTGCGCGTATGAATAATTAAATAATAATTGACATTGTATGCTAATCGTTACAGCGCGAGCAAGGGAGGGGAGGTTGTATACCTTCATCTGACCTGTAATCTCAGCGTTGGCGACCGTGCGATAGTTTAGGCATAAAAGAAAACACCTGTGCCGGTTAACTTCAATCAGGACTGACGGAGTGGATAAGAGATCGTCTTTGTCCCTTCCGTGTGCATATATGTAGATATTTAGAATAGTAGCATTTTTTTCCATAATGTCTTTTTATTCTTAAGCAGACCTGATCACAAGAGCGGCCAGCGTTTTTTTCTCAATTTACTGATTGATTAATGTTGTCTTTTTCTTGGCTTACGCGTCTCCAAGTTCATTTGTGAACAGGATTGGCCAAAGAGACAAAGTAACATTTTAAATGGTAAATTTAACTGGACGTATATAACCTAGAAATAATTTGTTCAATTTTATCAGCCCACTGGGTTGTGAAACCAAATAACATTTCTCCCAACTTTTGACAGTCGTATCCAAGTGGATTTTATCCAGAAGAGTTACGCTGTTTCATAATCGGCATTCACCATAGAGCGAGCCGATAGGATTACCATCATTTGACAATTGTAACAGTTTTTTAGCAACCAGATGTTTCCCAATACTGGAAGTATTTTCCCTCTGCTTACTGTGAACCAAAGATCTCAGTTTCTACACTAACCAACCATTCGAAGTGACATGTGTCCATCCAGGAATAAAGCACCAAATTAGGCGTCCACCTTATTAATATTATTTATTAGGGGATGGACTGGGGCCAATTTGGAAGATTACAACACTGGCAATTTTATATTCAGGATAATTTTATTCCCAAGGGATCACCAAGAGTAGGTAAGGAGTGACTGAGTGGCCACGTATGACAGGGAGAGTGAATATTTTTCTTTGTTACAGAAACTGTACCATCCTTGATTTTGCTTAAAAAATTGTTTACTTTACTGGGAAGCATTTAGTAGGAACTTTGTTTTCTTTACTGTCTATTCTGTAACATAGTGCTAACCTTTGACCTTTGGGGTTATAAACTTGTTGGGTTCTGGTCTCAATAAGGGGAGGACCCATTTATTCTGTTATTTCCTATGTATGTAATTCTGATTTTATTTGATCTTTCTTTAGATATTCGATGTTGTCAAGTTTAAATGATAATAAACAACAAAAGAAACTTAACTTTGTGTGTTGGTCAGACCCATACCCAATTAACCATAGTTTTTTCACGTTTGTGTGTCTTGTTGTCATATAGTTGTGTGTATGTAGTTAAACTTATATTTACATGTATAGGGAGGGAGAGATTGTCTTGTACTAAATTATAGTCGTATAGATAGGCTGGACTAGAGAAACTAATCATTCCAGAGACAGATCTTCTCCTTAAAGTATTCACCCGCGAAACCTATTTCTCACACCTTTATTTCTCACGTACGTATCACCATCCACTCTACTCAGACGGGACCATAAATATCTTCCAAACCTATCTGATTACGACACCTAAAGAAACCAGCTACAATGGTGGTCCATGCTCTGCATGGAGCGCAAAGGAAAATAATGATGATAAGAAATGAAAGTTGGTGAACAGACGGCGCGGGTTAAGTGAAAGAGCGGTATGGTACTTCTTTCTAGTCAAATGGACATGGAAAACTGCCTATATTCCGGCCACAAGGCTTTCGCAAGGGACAGACGAAGAGATGGCACAGGTCAGGAAGACTGGGAATGAATTTGTTGTAGGCCTTTGCTTGTTAGGGGGCTGTAGGTTTATGATGATGACATATAATGATGATTATGACGATAAAATATAATGATGATTATGATAATGACGTATGCACTATCTGCAATATTTTGTATAGCGGTGCTTGACACTACAATGTTGCACGGAGCTTAAAACAAGTGAGAAATCCTGGAGGCGCCATGCATTGACAAATTTACATTAAATTATTAGCCTCCTAGCAGTGGCGGCTCCAATGGGTTTTGGATGGTGGGGTTATCAATAATTATTTTACAATCAAAGCTGCACTAACACGACAAAATATTTAATTGTTATATGTTGACAAACTAAAAAAAATTAATTTAAAATAACTGTCTCATTATTCGAAACCATTCGCACTAAAACGTCAATTTGTCGTTAGGTTTGTCTAATTCGCCTTTAATGTTGACAAGTCTTAGGCAGATGTGGTCCTACATGGTTTACATCTAATTTTTTTTTAAAGTCATTACGCATAACTTTGTGTTTCAAGTGAAAAAGAATCTACTTCGTTCATTGAAAAAATTATGAGTTGTCTTATTAACTCTTAAATCACAAGACAGCCGCGTCCTTAATAACACTGATAATCAAGAAAGACAACTGTAGTTATCCTGATGATGAGTGCACACATCCCCTTTTGAATAGTCTACGCATGCGCATTTAAGCATTTGTCACCAGCGTGAGGGTTAGATTTGCGGAACATAAAATTTGTCAAACGTTTCATTCTCATTTTTCTGGGATAACACTCGTTCGTCCCTCGAGCTGAGAAAGGATTGGTAGACGAAGCGCGCACATTAATGAAGTAGGAATGGGAGAGAGAGAGAGGTGGTGGAGGGAGCCTGAGGGGGAGAATTTCTATATGTTACTATTAATATATGAAAAAAAAATGTTTTTGCCCTTTAGAAAGGGAGGTGTGTTTACAGTGGCAGCCTTATGTGGCCGTTACAGCGGATGATGTTAGTGTTGATGGTACTTGTCGTACAGTGGGACTCGTCTCACTACCAGATAGTAGGCAGCTAGGTGTTGATGATGCTATGTTAAAACAAATCTTGACGATATAACATCACACGA
The DNA here is from genome assembly GCA_024509875.1 of Oreohelix idahoensis. NCBI lineage: Eukaryota > Metazoa > Mollusca > Gastropoda > Stylommatophora > Oreohelicidae > Oreohelix > Oreohelix idahoensis. Next base: position 250,711 of record JAMPIV010022505.1, on the reverse strand, counting down.
CAGACAGATGATGGGATGGAGAACATCTGGCGAAAAGTACTGACCTCAACAGCGGTGAACAACAAAGATGATGTTTATTTACAGCTAATCATCAAATCCGCTGAAATCATAATTCCTGCCCAACCTTCCACCGAGGCTGGCCATCTCATAATACATAAAATTTTCATAGGCAACTTTTGAAATAAATCTTCTCTCGCTCCGTCATTTTTCTCTTATATATAGTCTGACGCTGTCTCTAAGATTTCTAGCTCGTCTAAAATTTATGGTCTTCTGGTTTCTTAACTCATGATGAGGCACGTAAGTCTGGTGAAACTAATCGATGTATCTTTGATATAAGACTGGTCTAACAACCAGGGCTGTTTATTTGTATGAATAGTCACTTGTTCCACGCTGCCCCTAGCTACTGTCTATTGTCTCTGCATCTAACACAACATACCTGTTCGTCTTGTAGTCTTGACAACTTTGTTAACACAATTTAGAACTGGCGACATTGTCTTTCTTGTCTTTATCTATCATCTATTAAAGGTGGCGTTTGAGCGTCTTGTTGGTTCGGCAAAATAATTTGATACAATACTGTGACCACAGCAACCAACCACCTTCAGTGGCTTGTTCGCCAGAAAATATGAACCATCAAACATCGCTCGCCACTACACAACTTTAATACATAACAAACATTGCTGTCCTACGGTAAGCGCGTTCTAAAATCAGGATTCTTCATCTTCTTCCCGATTTAACATTTCCCCCGTTCTCTGCTAAAATGTGTTCACCCTCGCAACACTTTCTCGTGCGTCTTTATTTTTATCACTCACCAAAACCTGTCAAGGGACGTAATTTAAAGTCATCTCCCTTTGCTGATTAGACTCAAAACTCATACAATCTTCTTTAATCTCACTACCAAAACATTACCATGCAAATCAGTCACACCATATTTTGGAACTCACATGATATACTAAACAAAAACACCAAGCTACATCTCCCAATAATAACATAAGGATAATCATAGAAAAGTGTAGAGAATTCAACGGTGACCTACATACTTGTTTCATTGATTACACCAAAGCTTTCGACCGTGTACAACATCAGCTATTATGGAAAACATGGGATTTCCAAACAACCTTATACAACTCATCGCACTGCTGTACCAAAAACAACAGGCAGCCGTAAGAATAGAGGGGGAAACATCAGAATGGTTTGAAGTACAGAAAGGAGTAAGACAAGGCTGTACCCTTTCCCCTTACCTGATTAACATTTATGCCGAGAATATCATGAGAAACGTAAGAGATGACCAAGAACACACAGAGTTTGACTCATTTAACATCGGCGGGTACCAGATCCCGGAAATCAGATATGCTGACGACACAGTCCTCCTATCGACCAACCCCGAAGGACTTTAACAATTAATTCTGTCCACCAAAAAAACACAGCGAGGCCCAGAATCTATACCTAAACACCAAGAAGACCAAAGTATTGACAACAGACAAAGCAAAGACCAAACCAGAAATTGAAATTGATAACGAAGAACTGGAAAGTGTTCATGAATTCGAATACTTAGGATCAATCATCAACAGCCCTGGCTACTGTGCAGTAGGAATTAAAAGAAGACTTGCAATTGCTTCACATAAACTAATACAGATGAAAAACCTATGGCAAGGCACAAGCAAAGAAACAAAGTTACAACTGATCAGAGCATGTATATTCCCAGTAGCAACACACGGCTGCGAGACTTGGACACTCAATAAAACAGTTGCAAAAAAGGTTACATCATTCGAAATGAAATGCTACAGAAGGATGTTGAGAATACCCTAGACAGAAAAAAAGACCAACAGAGAAGTACTGCACTCACTAAACGTACAGGAACATTGGCTCCTAAATACCATCGCAATAAGGAAGCTGAAATTTTTCGGTCATATAAAAAGACACAATAGTCTGGAAAAAATAGTGATGGAAGGCATGGTCCCTGGAAAAAGGGGAAGGGGTCGACCTAGACGACGGTGGACCCAGGACATCACAGAGAGTCTGAATTTGTCTTTGGCTGATGCAGGTCGACTTGCCCAGAATCGTGATGCGTTCAGAGCAGCTGTAATGGAGACAACGTTCTGGAAAGAATACGTCACATGATGATGATGACATCTCCCAAAAGGGGACCTACGGAGTTACCTCCCTACCCAAAACACTCCTCCGCTCATTTTACCTCCCCTCAACAAAGACACACAGTCTATCAACAACTCTATTTAACTTTCTTAAACCATTTGTCTGTACTCTTTTGCATTCTTAAAGTCCCAAGCTACCGGTAAAGTCTCGTTTGCTTAAAGAGATGACCAGCAGGCGATAGGATCCACGTCCTCGCTGCCTCCAAAAACAAATAGTCCCTTCGAGGAAAGTGCTGGAGAGTTGCAGGAACCAATTTAATAAATGGAAGCGAGTCCTTACCAGTGGGCAAAAAGAAAGAGAGACAATAATTAAAGGCTATAAAAATATGGTTTATCAGAGGAATATTGAGAAAAAATGTCATAAATAGTTGAAATAACTAATGCAGGATGTTTAAAAGGAGCTAAGGAATAGAGAAATATAATAACAAAGATGAGTACAAAATAGCCGATCTTCAATGGACATGTGATGAGAAGAGAGTACTTGAAAACATTGTAACTATGGGACAAAATAGATGACCCGATAAGTTAAAGGAAAACGAAGAGATAATGGGCAGCTTGACACTGTGACATGGCAATCAAACATCAGTGACCGAGCTCTGTAGAGAGACATGATCACCTCGCGGTTCAAAACTTGATTATGACAGTAATGATGATGGTGAAATCAACAAAGATAACATGGACAAAAGTATGAGTCATTTCAACCCCAGTTTGCTTCAAGTTCTACGCCATAGTCTACACAGCTGTCGTAGATTTTTGATAGGGGAATTAAGACTTGGGTTGGTCCCTTCTGAATAGATTAGAATAAGTGATAGTCACAGTGAGAAGTAACGAAGCATCTCAAATCTAGCTTCTATCAGTTTTTCTGCTTACAAGAAACATTGAAAATATTTAACATGATATTTTAATTACATGATATTTTAATACATTCATCTTCTTTAATTGCAACGGGCTGATCACCCGTTTGCCAGTCACTTCGATTACGGAAACAACAACAAATGGGTTGATTTGCCGTTGCCCTAAAGACGCCACTAGGCGTGATGGGAAACAATGGCAAAAAAAAAAAAAAAAAACTATCTGCTGTTGCCCTAAGACGCCACTAGGCGTGATGGCCACTGACTGCTTTGACGGTCGGTGGTTAAGGATCGAAGAAGAAGACAGTGAGAAGTAGTAATAGCAATAGATTTCCACGAGTGAGATGGTAGAATGTGATTAAGAGGCTGTCTCTGAGATCGAGAAATCTTCTCTCTCTCACCTATCTTCTACGACAGCTTTCGAGGAGTCAGACAGTCTAAACACACACACACACACACACACACACACACACACACATATATATATATATATATATATATATATATATATATATATATATATAACCACTCACGTGCACGCACATATATGATGACAGTTAGACGTACAGACGTGGGAAAACTATAACAAATGATTATATAAATATTCTAGAACGAGCTGACCAACACGCTGATTAATTTCAAGAGAAATTTTAATTATCATCTAAAATTTCTTCACAACACATAGAAATTACATCAAAGCATATACACATAGTCATAAAAAATCAAGGAATTGCTACAAGAAATGATAGACCCACAGTTAGATCTTATCCCTTGAGGTATGCCCACAGTCCTGTTGGAAGAAAGTGATAGTCCCAAGGAAACAAGGATACATAGGATTAGGCCTAATATTTCCCCTTCTTAAGGTATGGACAGACTTGATATCTCTGCTCTATTTTAAGGGAAATATGATTAGCAATACTTGCATACAGAAAGTTAAGATAGCAAAATGGGTGCCCAATTACAACAATAAAAAAATCACTCCGTCCTGCATTCACTTTATTCATTCAGCCGAGCACACGTGCACATGTTCATACTCACAGCTTAGATAGCCACTTCTGGTAATACAATTTTTAGGACATTCACCTACAGACTCGTCAAGGGCAGTCTTTGACCAAGAAATCCCCAGTTCCAAAAAGACGGGATGAATTCTCTGCTTCCGGGAACGATTTCTTGGGTGTTTTTATTTTTCGGATGTCTGTTTAGGTCACATTAAAATTGTCCAGGCACGAAACATTAACAACGAGCACAGTGTCAAATAGCTTAGGTTTCTAGAATTGAGGAATGTCAGATCGGTGTCTACTTTCAGGAAAAGACTTTATTTGGTCACCACACCACTAGTCGAAACTCCGTCGGAATGTTACTGACGTTTATATGTTACTTGCCACAACGGCTAAATTTGTACATAGAGTTTGTGCAGAAAATCTGATCTGGCTCAAAGACCCAGTATAAAACAGTTAGTCTTTAATAAAGCCCGTTAGTGAGAGTTTTACTCTGTCTATTTATGAAGACACACGCACTGTCAGACAGGTGTTAACTTGTAAACCCACGTGGTTAAAAGATAAAACTGTTTATGTTTCTCACAGGTATGTCTCTGTACTAAATGCTGGCAAAGTTTGGGCACCACAGTTTCACTATATATAAATGGAAAGAACACATAGCAAATAATTATATATACTATAACTGATAATTTAAACTGCAAGCGTAGCTTGTCTTATAGTTTAACACTTCCCGTGGAATAAGTTGTCGTGAGAAATTCTAATCCACATATATAAATTAAAAGTAAATGTAAAGCCTAACAAATAAATTCTATAAAAGGAAGAAGAATGGTAAAGAACAGTGCTGTCACAATGACAGTACTCGAAATCCCCTTTGTTTTATGCTTCGTCTGCAAATTGTAACGTTTCCACGTTAAATATAAGCCACTGCATAATACAAGCGTTTCCACAACACATTAAAACGGGTATTGCATTTCTAAGAAAAAACATTGAGAGGCACACTGCGTATGACCTAAATTAATTACACTACGAATGGACAGATGGATGTAGGATGGAAAGAAGGGAGGGCTGAAAATCAGGAACGCATGCAACACTAAACACGCGTCTCGCTATTAATGCCACCCCCACAAGCGTAACGCGATATACAATTACTACTATCACGCGTGTAAGGCCACATGCACTAACTTTTTTTCAGACGGACAGTGATAAAAACACTACCCTTCCCAGAGTTAGGTTTTAAAAAACCTGGAAAACGCTTATTAGGAAAGATGACATTAGATGGGTTTACGTTTGAAAACATGACAGTACCCAGACACCACATGGGGATTGAAGTGAACAGGGGGTGGTAGAAAATGCACATTTTGAACGCAGCCACCTAGCTCCCTTAGATTGAGATATTTGGATTCCTTAGGGCTTGCTGACACAGAATATGTTAAGTGTTACGCAAATAGTCCAGGAATTAATAAATTATAGGCAAAAGAAAATAATGAGGGTGTCAGACAACCTAAAAACTCGGAGTCGCTCAGTGGCAGAATTTTAAACCACCATTGTACGGAAATAGGCCACAAGTTACATTTGAATTGATTGGATGGAATGATATGTAAGGCTAAACACGATTAGTCGGACTATAAATGCTATCTTTTGTTGTCAAGGGAGACGGAAGTAAGAGTACTTTTTTCAAACGATTGGGTAGAGATGGCCTGATTGGTTAGGTCTGTTAATATAGTTAATTGATAGCGTTAGTTCGAGACCACTAGTTCATATAAGCTTGATAAAGCAACAGTGCGTTGAAGCCAGCTCATATTTTTGCTAAATAAAAGCCTGGAACATAAGCAGATAGGAATTTGTGCCAGTATTTGTGCCTACATTCAGTGCTAGTCAACGTATCTGTGTTTATTTCCTTGAATTTTGGTAGGTGGAAATATTTGATCTCTTTTTAATGAAAATTGAATGTACATTGATAATTTATGTCTGTATATATGTGCAGTTCAGTAGCGAACATGAGACAAGGCCTATATCTATATATATATATATTGCTCCAACCTGAACAGAAGGTGTCGGAGAAAAGTCAAACTACATGGAACTACCACATAGTACACTGACACCTACCTTATGATATGGAAGGACTTATAGCTGAAAGTGCAGAGGCGTAGTAACCATTAAGGAGGTTAATACTGGAGTAAGCTGCTTCAGAAGAAGATAGCAGTTAAACTAAAGCTCTGAACTCTGTGTTTGTGATGTATTGTGCTCAGTCTAGCCAGATAGTATAAATTGGTTCTGAAGTAGGAGGTACATCCTTCTTGTTTCAGGGACTGTGGTCCTAGTTATTGAAGCCGCACCTGGTCTGAGCGTTTGCTGAATCCAGAGGCTACAACATACTCTTGGGTCCCTATAGTAACCAGTGAGGTGTCTTCAGAAACAGTGAATAGTCGAGCAGAGGAGTCCTTGCCTGCCGCCATCACGAAAGTTAAGCCCACTGTGGCCAAAAGAGCTCAACACTATGTACCCCTCGTAAATGACACTAACTTAATTAAAGAGGGGCAATTAATTGTTTTAATGTTCGGAACTGAGACCATCTCCAATACTAGTTCCAAACATACACAAGCACATGCAGTCATGATGTCTAATAAGAATCTATCTTGAAGAACAAAACCAGTATTACCTCATATTACCACATCACAACTCACACACATAGAATACTAATATTGTATGTCAATGCAAAGACCACATTTATATCTGTGTACATAATATTTGAAATTACATGTTATTATATTGCCTGGTTCACTGTGTAGTTGAATCAGGATCACTATTGTAGAGAAAATCAATACATATGTACATATCTGAAATTTATCATTGAATCTTTTAAGATAGTCTTCTAGAGTGTTGACTGTTTGTGAGTGTCACAGTATTGTCAAGTGTGGTGGAATAATTAAATTGTTTATCTGTTGTTGTTGTGGTGACTTACACTTCATCATTTGCATAACCCTAGACATATAACGTTGCCAACACAATATTCCAGAATAATTCTGACTGAGATATAAATATGTGGCAGTAAGTAAGGTTATCTGTAAAACACTACACATATTAGATACAGATACCTTCACAGCTGATCTCAGTCAGTACACTAAGTCCCTATAAATATTTATATCATCCCACTTTACCACATATATTGGGGTCCGGTCCGGGATATTGAATCCTTTACTAGTATAAATATTGGGGGTAATTCACTTCAGGGAATATAAAAAGTTAAAAGGTATCCTTGGGTGGAATTAAATAAGGTTGAGCTCTTGGTGCCTGTTTTGTCCATTGGATATATAATTACAGATTATATTGTTTAGTTAGATATTTTATTTAATTACCTGATATAAAATGGCGGACCTGGCCAAATTTCGATCTGCGGCTGTACAGACTGCAAAAGAGTTGGGATTAGATGGGCAAGTTATGATTACCTATGTCACTACTGAATGTGACAAATTTATTGAACGCGAAGAAAGAAGGTTTGAGGCCGAAAGAAGGTTAGAGGCTGAAAAAGAAATTAAGAGGTTGCAGATTGAGGCTGACAAAGAGGCTAAAGCATTGGAGGCTGATAGGGAGATTAAGAGGCTCCAAGTAGAAGAACAAAAGGCAGAAAGGGAAGAGAAGAGATTAGCTGCAGAAAGGGAAGAGAAGAGATTAGCTGCAGAAAGGGAAGAGAAGAGATTAGCTGCAGAAAGGGAAGCAGAAAAGGAGGAGAAGAGATTACAAAGGGAACATGAGCTACGACTAAGGGAGTTTGAGTTTCAGGGCCATGCTCCTGAAAATGGTGCCAGTCCCTTTGCCTCTGATGCTACTGCTACTCAGGGAGCCTCAACCTCAGCTATGAACTTTCATTTAGATCATTTTGTTGAGAAAGACGATGATATTGAGAGCTATATAAATAGATACGAATTATTAGCTACCACATATGGGTTAGAGAGAGAAAGGTGGAGCTTAAAGTTATCTCAAGGACTTCGTGGGGCAGCTTATGAAGTTTTTGCCAAAATGCACAGAGATGATCAGGAAAATTATGACATGCTAAAGCAGGCTCTTTTGTTAAGATATGAGAAGAACGCAGAATTTTACAGAAAAAAATTTAGGAATGCTAAACTACTGTCAGGTGAAACCTATCACCAGTTCTCTGCACGGATAGAGACATACTTGGAGAAATGGACTTCTCTGGGGAAAAACCCAAGATCTTAAGGAAATGATCCTTATAGAACAATTAAGAGAGTCCATGGCTCCAGACCTGAGAAAGTTTCTCATGGAACAAGGTGCAGAGAGACTGGGTGAGTTGCTAAATGTTGCAGAAAGGTATCAAGCGGCCCAAGCAGAAGTATCAGGTAATAAAAAGAAACAGGTGGATAATTTTAGGGCACCACAGAACTTTAATAAATTTGATCATAGGGATCAAAACAAAGGTAAGCACCAATTTGATAGGCCACGGTATGAAAATAAAAATAAAAACCCACAATTCGATGAAAGGAAATATGATGAAAGAAAATCCTTCAACCAAGGGAAAAGGTGGTGTAAGAATTGTAAGATGAACAATCATGACACTGACCATTGTAGAAGGAAACCTCCTCATTGTGCTGCTATGACATCGGGGAAAAAGGAAAAAAAGGTCAAACCTGCAGAACTACAGGAACCATACCACCCCCCAGTGTGTGAAGATGTCATCTGTAATGGTGTCACTATAAGATGTTTATATGATACCGGTTTAGATTACGATTCCGTTGTGAGTTCTCACCTGGTGCAGGCGGATCAATACACCACAGAAACAGTGGAGATTCAAACTGCAACCAAGGATGTAGCTACCATGACACTTCCCGTCGCCCGGATAAAGGTGAAAACGCGATATGTGGAAGGAATCATAAAAGCAGCAGTGATAAATGAGCCAATCTACCCTCTGATATTGGGGTGTAGATATGTCTTCTTGGGGAATCCCAAGAGACCTGTGATATTGGCAACAGTGCAGACCAGATCACAGTCTAAAAAGGAGGAGGAAAATCCAATAAATACTCATCCAGATGAGATGAGGAAGGCACAGGCGGAGGACAAAACACTCAAGCCGTGTTTCAAGAAGTTGCCCAAATCACATACACCTCCAGGCAAGGGAGAATTCTATATGAAGAACAAACTGATTTATAGGAAGGCTGGATCTGAATCCAATGGTCACGGACAGCTGGTCCTTCCCACTTCATATAGGACTAAAGTGTTGGAACTAGGGCACGCGATTCCCTTCAGTGGTCATATGGGGATCAGCGCAACAGGACAGCGAATAGCTTGTCACTATTTCTGGCCAGGAATAACTGAAGATATCAAACGATATGTAAAATCCTGTCCAGAGTGCCAACGAGTAGCACCTAAGCATTGGACTGCACCAGCAACTCTGGGAGAAATGCCCATAGTGGGAACACCCTTTGAGAGAGTTGCCGTGGATCTTGTGGGACCTCTCACTCGAACTAAGAGAAGGAACAGCTACATTCTGACTCTGGTGGACACTTGTTCTATGTGGGGAGAGGCGGTAGCCCTGTCATCGATTGATTCTAAACATGTGGCAGAGGCATTACTCACAATTTTCACAAGGTTAGGCTTTCCCAATCAAATCTTGACTGATAATGGCTCTCAGTTCAAGGGGAAACTAACTGAAGAAGTTTTCAGGATCTTCCAGGCCAAACACTACCATTGTAGTGTGTATCATCCCCAAGGGAACGGCCAAGTGGAAAGATTTAACGGCACGTTGATGTCGATCCTGAGAAAGTTGGCACACGAAAAACCAGATACATGGGATCAGTACCTTCACGCCGCCCTCTTTGCTTATCGGGAGGTACCCCATAGTTCAACCGGTATGGCCCCGGCAACATTATTGTTTGGAAGGCCAATAAAAGGTCCACTTGAAGCACTGTTAAGAACGTGGACGGATGAAAAAGCAGAGGAAAATATTACATCCTCATACCAATATGTAAATGAGCTGACCACTCGTTTAAAAACTGGCTGGAAACTTGCCAATGAAAATTTGAAACAAGCCAGGAAGAAACATGCTGCTTATTATAACAGGAAGGCAAAAGACAGAGATTTGGCTGTGGGAGAGAAGGTACTGCTTCTTTTACCCGGAAATCAGAATAAGTTACAAATTGGATGGCAAGGTCCATATACAGTTCTAGAGAAGGTGTCTAGAACCAATTATAAGATAGATAAGAAGGGGAAAGAAAAAAATCTATCATGTGAATCTCCTGAAGAAATATTTGGAAAGAGAACATCAGGAAGAGACACACTTGCTAACCTTGTCCATTGCAATGGAGATGAAGAAGGAACCACTTTCATCATTTGAATATCCATTACACCCCTGTGAGACAGCGGCACAGGTGAAAATCAGTACGCATTTAACGAAAAATCAGAAGGAGAGAGTGCAACAGGTTCTAGATAATCATACAGAGGTGTTAACAGATCGACCGGGGCATACAAACTTATTGGAATATGATATGAAACTGATAGACCCCACACCTGTCTGTATGAAGCCTTATTCGATTCCTTTTGCTAAGGAGAAAGCTTTGAAGGAAGAGATAGACTATTTGTTGAAGGAAGGAATTATTTCACACAGTGAATCTTCGTATAGTTCCAGTGTTGTACTTTTAAGGAAACCCTCTGGAGAACATAGACTCTGTATAGATTACAGGAGACTGAATGCTATTACAGAAGGACAGGTGGATCCATTGCCGGATACAAATCAGTTGTTTGCCAGGCTAAATAAAGCTAAGTATTTCTCAAAAGTGGATTTGAGTAAAGGATACTATCAAATTCCAGTAAAGCCTGAGGTTAGACCATATCTAGCTTTTAGTACCTCAGAAGGACACTATGAGTTTAACAGATTGCCATTTGGATTGAAGAATGCACCTAGTGTCTTCTTTAGAATGATGAGAAAATTATTGGACCCTCTGAATAACCCATGACCCCTGACCCAAAAAATTTAGAGAAACTAAAGAAAGCCCCGAGGCCACAAACCAAGAAAGACGTGAGATCCTTTGTCTCATTATGTGGTTTCTACCAAAAGTATATCAAAAACTTTAATTCCATATGTGCACCGTTAACGGAGTTGACACGTAAAGGACACCCAGATCGAATTACATGGACACCACAATGTGAAATGGCTTACCAAGAATTGAAGGAAAAGCTCACAAGTAAACCTATTTTGAAACTACCTGACTTAAGTCAGGAATTTGTAGTAAGAACGGATGCCAGTAATATTGGGTTAGGTGCAACTCTGCTACAGAAATCAGATGCATTGGATGGGGAATTAAGCCCAGTGGCATATGCTAGCAGAAAGTTGAATAAAGCTGAAACCAACTACTCAACTAGCGAAAAAGAATGTCTTGCAGTAATATGGGCGATAAAGAAATTCAATATTTATCTGTATGGGAAGGCATTTAAGTTGCAAACGGATCACAAACCCTTGTCGTTTCTAGCACAAGCTAGGCATGAGAACACTAGATTACTCCGTTGGTCATTATTGCTACAGCCATTTGAGTTTAGCATAGAGTATATAAGTGGAAAAACAAATCTGGGAGCGGATTTTTTAAGCCGCCATCCGTGTGATGAGAATCACCGTAAGCCCCAGAAATAATAATAAATTTCTCTATGTGTATATAGAATTATAGACTGACATATAACGTCTGTTTTAAGAGGGGAGGATTTGTCGTGAGAAATTCTAATCCACATATATAAATTAAAAGTAAATGTAAAGCCTAACAAATAAATTCTATAAAAGGAAGAAGAATGGTAAAGAACAGTGCTGTCACAATGACAGTACTCGAAATCCCCTTTGTTTTATGCTTCGTCTGCAAATTGTAACGTTTCCACGTTAAATATAAGCCACTGCATAATACAAGCGTTTCCACAACACATTAAAACGGGTATTGCATTTCTAAGAAAAAACATTGAGAGGCACACTGCGTATGACCTAAATTAATTACACTACGAATGGACAGATGGATGTAGGATGGAAAGAAGGGAGGGCTGAAAATCAGGAACGCATGCAACACTAAACACGCGTCTCGCTATTAATGCCACCCCCAACAAGCGTAACGCGATATACAATTACTACTATCACGCGTGTAAGGCCACATGCACTAACTTTTTTTCAGACGGACAGTGATAAAAACACACCCTTCCCAGAGTTAGGTTTTAAAAAACCTGGAAAACGCTTATTAGGAAAGATGACATTAGATGGGTTTACGTTTGAAAACATGACAGTACCCAGACACCACATGGGGATTGAAGTGAACAGGAGGTGGTAGAAAATGCACATTTTGAACGCAGCCACCTAGCTCCCTTAGATTGAGATATTTGGATTCCTTAGGGCTTGCTGACACAGAATATGTTAAGTGTTACGCAAATAGTCCAGGAATTAATAAATTATAGGCAAAAGAAAATAATGAGGGTGTCAGACAACCTAAAAATTCGGAGTCGCTCAGTGGCAGAATTTTAAACCACCATTGTACGGAAATAGGCCACAAGTTACATTTGAATTGATTGGATGGAATGATATGTAAGGCTAAACACGATTAGTCGGACTATAAATGCTATCTTTTGTTGTCAAGGGAGACGGAAGTAAGAGTACTTTTTTTCAAACGATTGGGTAGAGATGGCCTGATTGGTTAGGTCTGTTAATATAGTTAATTGATAGCGTTAGTTCGAGACCACTAGTTCAAATAAGCTTGATAAAGCAACAGTGCGTTGAAGCCAGCTCATATTTTTGCTAAATAAAAGCCTGGAACATAAGCAGATAGGAATTTGTGCCAGTATTTGTGCCTAAATTCAGTGCTAGTTGTCACGTAGGGTTTATATTCATTTAATTTCCTACAACTTCTTCCTATTCTTTCACCCGATAATTCTCTCTTTTATAATCTCTGTATTTCATTTTTTTCCTGTATATTTTTCATCCATTCGTTTTGCGAATATTATTTTCATATAATTCGCAAACTTTACCTGTTTCTTTCTCAAAACTGAGAATCGCGCTAGGACGATATTACGTAGATGTCAGGGCTGCAGGGCGTCAGAAGGCGTGATAAGTCGGTTCGCTGAACATAGGACGTAGCAAATCGTCTACATTCTCACCGAGCGCGCGAGCTTCTTCTCGGCATTAGTCCCGGTGAGGTGTGATACTTTACATCTGCACCGGTCAGTATCCAGACATTTGTCTGGAAAATCCCAAACTGACACGGCGCTCACTTGGGCCATGGTCAGCTGTAGTGTGAAAACTGCCCTGAAATGGAGTCAGGCTGTCTGGGATTTGAAACTGACACGCGTACATCGTGGTCAGTAGGTGACAGTTACGACACGCGTTAAGCGGACGTAAATGTTGGGAGTAGGGGAGATAATTTCGCTTGGCGAAATAAGTTTGGGCCCTTTGTCTGATTTTAAGATATTGGCCAAGTTTGAAACTTTAATTTCATTCTCGCTCATAGACTCCACAGTAGATAGTTCGCTCGAAAACAGAATAGCTGTTAGCGAAGATCTCAGTTTGTTTCGGCAATCTGTCGAACTTCTAGACTTCCAGAAATATTTTCAGCATTTTTATTCTTAAGTTGTGCGACTACCTGTAATTCTGTGGTTGAGGTAATTAATATGATAGATATATAGATTTTGTGAGTGTTAAAGTGTTAAATCGCTTAATTCATTTTAATCTATTTCTTTAGCGCAGAAGAGAAATAAAGTGGTAGGCTATTATATTTTCTAGGGAAGCATTCAGTGGAAAGCAGAATAAAATTAAAATTTCTAGCTTATAACGGCAATTGTAGCTAATTATAAAATTTAATTTAACTGCTAATACTCAGTCGAGTGTATTTTTCTAAACTAACGTATAAACTCTAGAATCCAGCCTCATGAATGGTGACGGAATACGCACGTGTTCTTAATTTATGAGGATTGCTGATTTTTAAATATAACTTACGTCACGGGAAGTTTAAATGATAAGCAAAGCTCTCTGCTTGCAAGTTTAAATGTAAGTTATAACCAGTTCAGATTCTGTTTATTATATTATATGTGTTATTTTTCCTCCACACAGTGAAAGTTTTGGGGTGACCCTAACTTTACCAGCACCTAGTAGTAGTTTCCATACTTGTGAAGAAATAGACAGTCCTTATTTTGAACCACGTGGGTTTTCTCAAGTAACACTGATCTGACGGTGCAAGTTAGACAGAAATACTAATATCCCTATAACGGGTTTTCAAAGACTGTAATGATAAATACTGGACCTTGGAGCCAGCACTTAATTTCTTCTAGAAACTCTATATAATTTGCTGCCTGGTGGCGTGAATATTAACAATCATTTCCCGACTAGATTATATCTTGTGGACAAATCTGTGGTGTGACTAAAGTGAATCCTATACTGAGGGAAGGCACCGACCTGACATTCATCATTTTTTAGAAACCTACGCTATTGACACTGTGCTCTGCTAACTCCCGCGCCTGGAATAATTGTTAGGTGACTTAATCAGACATTTGAACAAATTTGCATACCCAAGTAGTCGTTCCCGGAGACTCCAAGTTAAATACGTCTTTTGGAACTGGGGACTTCTTGGCAGAAGACTGCATTTTTTGAGTCTGTGTGAAAATCTAAAATCAATGTGTTCCAAGAGGCAGCAAGCAAAGTCGTGAGTACAAGTATGATAAGCCATGGCGGAATGAATGAGTGTACGCTGGTTTGAGTGATATTTTTTCACTATTTTATCTTTGACACCCTGTTGCTGTCCTAATTTTTTTTCAATCTGCATAATTTGTTGCTAAGGCTAGAGTTCTTGTGTTTTGTCTTAGGTTAAATCAGATTTTTTTCAAACTCTGTGCATATAATTACGAGATAAAACAAAGACAACTCTTAGACTCAAACTCTATGTATCTGTGACTCGGGCGCCATCATCTGTTCTCTTAACGGGGCCGGGCTAAACCTAGAGTTAACACTATAACGGGGCTATCATCCTTGCAACATTTCCTTGATTTTTTATGACTATGTGTATATGTATTTTCCTTGATGTACTTTCTTTGATGTTGTGAGCCGATTTTTCCTGATATTAAAATCGCTCTTGAACTAAATAATCGTGTTTGGTCAGCTCGTTCTAGATAATATATATATCATTGTTATAGTTTTCCCACGTCTGTGTGTTTACCTGTCGCCACGTGTATGTGCGTGCCTGTGAGTGATAGAAATATACGTAATATGTATATTGGTGTAGTCTGTCTGACGCTGTAACAACTGTTGTAGAAGATAGGTGAGAGAGAGAAGAATTCCTTTCGCTTTCAGAGACAGCCACTATATCAAATCTATCATCTCACGTGTGTGGAAATTCTATTACCTTTCACTAACTCTCACTGAGTCTATCACCCATTCAAACCTATTCAGAAGGGACCAAACCTAGTCTTAATTCTCCTATCGGAAATCTACGACAAATGAGGGCTCGTTTCCGGTCTTTGAACTTAGAATAGGAAGACGAGTACGACAAACGTGGACTCGTCTATCTGGATTTTGAACTTAAGATTCTTATTCTGTAATAGAGTAAGAGTGTGATGTCTTGTGAGTTGTGTATCTTTTTAAAAATAATTACCCCCTAGACTAGCGATCTGTTTACGGGCGTGCTGACCACACAAACTAATAAGTTTTTTTTTCCACAGCATCTTTGAATAATATACATTTTGGTTACAGGTTGATTTGTCGGGATATATGTTAACTGCTGATTGTAATACTAAATGCTGGTAAAGTGGTGAGTGTATAACATTCACTGGGTACTGAGGCAGAACGGCGTTTGAACTAAGTTAAGGAGTGTGTTTCGGACTTTTTGTCCAGATTAATTCCCTCCCTTACCCGATCTGACTTCAGGGGCGAACTTATAGTGGATTTTTAAAAATTAAGGGATTATTTTTCTCTTTAATTTTTGCAATATTCTTTTGCTTTTCCACTGTAGCAACTTATTTTTCAGAAGTTATCTTAACTACCATTTAGTTGGCGTAGTCGTGTTTTGCATTAAGTGCTTTATTGCCGATAATAGCAGCGATAGTTAGATTTTAATTTGGAGGAGGTATCCCAGGGTTAAGGATATCATCTTTTGATTCTTGGTAATTTTTTTTCTCGTAAGTGGTAGGAACCAGTGTATCCTTTTTCCTATTTTCGTTCTCCACTAGTCTCAGTCACTGACATAATATGGCCGAGAGGGCAAAGCTTAGACAACTTCTCAGGGACGAAGCGAGAGAGGAGGGACTGGAAGGAGAAGAAGCGAAAGCATTTGTCAGAGACGAACTTGAGAGATATGATGCGGAGAGGAAAGCAGCGGAAGCTAAGGAAAAAGCAGCCGCAGATTTACAGCAGAAGAAGATGGATGAGGAAATGGAAATCCGCAGGATGCAGCAGGAGGAACGTGAGAAGGAGAGACAGCATGAGGAAAGAGAGAAAGAGAAGGAGAGACAGCATGAGAAGGAAAGAGAAGAGAGACAGCACGAGTTGGCGCTTAAACCTCTTGAGTTCCAAAGTCGTGGTGCTGCCTCTACCTCCAGCAATGGAGAGTCTTCTCCTCATTCTTCCTTAACTGACCCTGCTAACACTCAATCCCTTCAACTAAATGCTATGTCTTTCACTCTTGAATCTTTTCCTTGTCCAAATGAGAAGATTGACACATGGTTAGAAAAATTTGAGAAAATTGCAACTCTGTACGGGTTAGAGAGGTCGCGTTGGAATATGAAACTTTCCCAGGCCCTAAAAGGTTCTGCTTATGATGTTTATTCTAAGCTGGAAAGTAGCCAACAAGACGACTACGATGTGTTGAAGAAAGCGTTACTGGAGCGCTTTGAAATGAACGCTCGCAAGTTTTTGCAACTGTTTCGCAACAGCCGGAAAGAGAATTCTGAAACTTTTCACCAGTTCTCATCGCGTCTTAAGGGATATCTAACAAAGTGCCTTGAGCTTTCGCAGCTCCCCTCTACCTATGAAGGTCTTGAGGAACTTGTTCTAACTGAACAAATAAAGAACACTTTGTCTGCTGATACCCGGAGATTTCTCGCTGAGCAGGGGGCAGAAAAACTTGAAGACATTTTGGAAAAGTCTGAGCGTTATCACAATGCGCTGGCTGAATTACCGGCCACAAAGCGGAAACCGACAGAGGAGCATTTTCGAAAACATAACCTAGAGCAATCTTCTCAGGCTTCTAACCAAAACAACCACAGAGAAACTGGACCTCAAAACCCCCCTCCTGAAAAATCCAAGTTCTACAAGAACAAGTACCCCAACCACCCCAAACAGTCTGATCAACCCGACCGCCCTACATGGCAGCGTAGCCAGAAAGGACAAGGTGGCAAAGGGAGAACCCCTGAGCACGGGACATATGATCAGACCGAGCACACCGAGCCGAAACGCATCGGATGCTTATTGACAGTCTCGCAAGGCGGAATTATTGACAGTGATTCCCAACCTGTTGGGGATAGACCCTCAACGCGAGGTACTGTTACTTTGAACGGTTCTCAAACTTCTTGCTTATTTGACACGGGGCTTTCTTATGATTGCATTGTTGCCAGGAACCTGGTCAAACCCGGTCAAGAGACAGGAGAGACCGTCAAACTTTGTGGAGTTCGTAAGAGTGATGCACCTACAGCGCTTCCCATCGCATTGGTGGAGATACACTCTGACTTTGTCAGAGGTGGGATCAAAGCGGCTGTTATGGATGATCCCATCTACCCAGTCATACTTGGCGGGAGATCCGTGTGTATTGGGAAACCGGAAGAGCCGATTGTGGCAGCAGTAACTACAAGAGGGCAAACCAAGAAGGAACGGGAGCCTGCGCCTAATTTGTTACCTATGGAACTTAAAGAAGCGCAATACAAGGACCCTACTTTGGCACCCTGCTTTAGGAAACTGCCCATGGCGAAGGAACCCAAACAGCACGGGGACATTTTTTCTGAGGATGGCGTACTTTATCGGAGAACGGGCAAGCCTGACCAAGGTTACAACCAGCTCCTAGTACCGAAACAGTACAGAAGCCAAATCCTAGAAATGGGGCACTCTCTTCCCTTTAGCGGACATATGGGACAGAACGCCACAAACCAACGTATAACCACTCATTATTGGTGGCCAGGAGTAAATACTGATATCATCAGATATGTCAAATCCTGTGCCCAGTGCCAACGTGTGCCACCCAAGCAACGGACTCCCCCAGTCCACATGGGTGAAATGCCAATAATGGGAACACCATTCGAACGGGTTGTGATCGACATTTTAGGGCCTTTCGAAAGGACTAAAAGAAGGAACAGGTTCATCCTGACCTTAGTCGATACATGCACTTTATGGGCGGAAGCTATCCCGCTAACATGCGCAGATGCCAAGCATGTCGCAGAAGCCCTCGTGCAGATTTTCACTCGGTTGGGATTCCCGCAGCAAGTGTTGACGGATAATGGATCTCCATACCGAAACCTGTTGATGGATGAGATCGTTAAGATCTTGAGGACCCAGCACATCCACACTAAGCCATATACTCCGGCCGGAAATGGGCTCGTGGAACGTGCTAATGGAAACCTCACCATGATGCTAAGTAAGCTGGCACAAGTGAAACCTGAAGATTGGGATCTCTGTATTCCTGCAGCATTATTTGGCTACAGAGAATCTCCTCATACTTCCACAGGATTTCCGCCAGCTACACTCTTATTTGGCAGACCCATTAAGGGCCCGCTTGAAGCCTTACTTCAGTCTCTGACAGACGAGAAGGCGGATGAGACAGTCGTCTCAGCAAGTAAATATGTGTCGGTTTTAAAGGAAAGGTTGAAACTAGGGTGGGACCTAGCAACGACTAACTTTAAGCGAGCTCGCACAAAGCACGCTAACCGATACAGGAAAGTCGCGGAAGAGAGAGAACTGGAAGCAGGAGAGAAAGTTTTGGTGTTACTCCCTACTGAGAACAACCAACTGAAGATCGGATGGCAAGGGCCGTTTACCGTCCTGAAAAAGATTTCTAAGGCTAACTACCAGATCTCTATTGAAGGAAAGGAGAAGGTTTTCCATTTAAATCTCTTAAAGAGATACTTGGAAAAACCAGTGCCAACCTCCGACCATCTCCTGACGATCGCAAAAACTGACGAAGATGATGATAGTGGCAGGGATATTCCACCGCTATCACAGGAAATCTTTCAAAAATGTCAGAAGCGGCGACGCTCTTTCAAGCGCGCATGGGAGACATTCCGGGGGAAGGAAACTTTGAGGAGTGGACTTGAGTAGGAATTGGACAGAGATGGAGGGGGAATATGAGAGGGAAGAGGACAGACACCCCGAAGCTACGGTTATAGGAAATTAAACTCCATAACGTAGACATGGAGTGCTTCCATATCTTAAAGGGGGGAGGCTCTGTCACGTAGGGTTTATATTCATTTAATTTCCTACAACTTCTTCCTATTCTTTCACCCGATAATTCTCTCTTTTATAATCTCTGTATTTCATTTTTTTCCTGTATATTTTTCATCCATTCGTTTTGCGAATATTATTTTCATATAATTCGCAAACTTTACCTGTTTCTTTCTCAAAACTGAGAATCGCGCTAGGACGATATTACGTAGATGTCAGGGCTGCAGGGCGTCAGAAGGCGTGATAAGTCGGTTCGCTGAACATAGGACGTAGCAAATCGTCTACATTCTCACCGAGCGCGCGAGCTTCTTCTCGGCATTAGTCCCGGTGAGGTGTGATACTTTACATCTGCACCGGTCAGTATCCAGACATTTGTCTGGAAAATCCCAAACTGACACGGCGCTCACTTGGGCCATGGTCAGCTGTAGTGTGAAAACTGCCCTGAAATGGAGTCAGGCTGTCTGGGATTTGAAACTGACACGCGTACATCGTGGTCAGTAGGTGACAGTTACGACACGCGTTAAGCGGACGTAAATGTTGGGAGTAGGGGAGATAATTTCGCTTGGCGAAATAAGTTTGGGCCCTTTGTCTGATTTTAAGATATTGGCCAAGTTTGAAACTTTAATTTCATTCTCGCTCATAGACTCCACAGTAGATAGGTCGCTCGAAAAACAGAATAGCTGTTAGCGAAGATCTCAGTTTGTTTCGGCAATTTGTCGAACTTCTAGACTTCCAGAAATATTTTCAGCATTTTTATTCTTAAGTTGTGCGACTACCTGTAATTCTGTGGTTGAGGTAATTAATATGATAGATATATAGATTTTGTGAGTGTTAAAGTGTTAAATCGCTTAATTCATTTTAATCTATTTCTTTAGCGCAGAAGAGAAATAAAGTGGTAGGCTATTATATTTTCTAGGGAAGCATTCAGTGGAAAGCAGAATAAAATTAAAATTTCTAGCTTATAACGGCAATTGTAGCTATTTATAAATTTAATTTAACTGCTAATACTCAGTCGAGTGTATTTTTCTAAACTAACGTATAAACTCTAGAATCCAGCCTCATGAATGGTGACGGAATACGCACGTGTTCTTAATTTATGAGGATTGCTGATTTTTAAATATAACTTACGTCACGGGAAGTTTAAATGATAAGCAAAGCTCTCTGCTTGCAAGTTTAAATGTAAGTTATAACCAGTTCAGATTCTGTTTATTATATTATATGTGTTATTTTTCCTCCACACAGTGAAAGTTTTGGGGTGACCCTAACTTTACCAGCACCTAGTAGTAGTTTCCATACTTGTGAAGAAATAGACAGTCCTTATTTTGAACCACGTGGGTTTTCTCAAGTAACACTGATCTGACGGTGCAAGTTAGACAGAAATACTAATATCCCTATAACGGGTTTTCAAAGACTGTAATGATAAATACTGGACCTTGGAGCCAGCACTTAATTTCTTCTAGAAACTCTATATAATTTGCTGCCTGGTGGCGTGAATATTAACAATCATTTCCCGACTAGATTATATCTTGTGGACAAATCTGTGGTGTGACTAAAGTGAATCCTATACTGAGGGAAGGCACCGACCTGACATTCATCATTTTTTAGAAACCTACGCTATTGACACTGTGCTCTGCTAACTCCCGCGCCTGGAATAATTGTTAGGTGACTTAATCAGACATTTGAACAAATTTGCATACCCAAGTAGTCGTTCCCGGAGACTCCAAGTTAAATACGTCTTTTGGAACTGGGGACTTCTTGGCAGAAGACTGCATTTTTTGAGTCTGTGTGAAAATCTAAAATCAATGTGTTCCAAGAGGCAGCAAGCAAAGTCGTGAGTACAAGTATGATAAGCCATGGCGGAATGAATGAGTGTACGCTGGTTTGAGTGATATTTTTCACTATTTTCTCTTTGACACCCTGTTGCTGTCCTAATTTTTTTCAATCTGCATAATTTGTTGCTAAGGCTAGAGTTCTTGTGTTTTGTCTTAGGTTAAATCAGATTTTTTTCAAACTCTGTGCATATAATTACGAGATAAAACAAAGACAACTCTTAGACTCAAACTCTATGTATCTGTGACTCGGGCGCCATCATCTGTTCTCTTAACGGGGCCGGGCTAAACCTAGAGTTAACACTATAACGGGGCTATCATCCTTGCAACATTTCCTTGATTTTTTATGACTATGTGTATATGTATTTTCCTTGATGTACTTTCTTTGATGTTGTGAGCCGATTTTTCCTGATATTAAAATCGCTCTTGAACTAAATAATCGTGTTTGGTCAGCTCGTTCTAGATAATATATATATCATTGTTATAGTTTTCCCACGTCTGTGTGTTTACCTGTCGCCACGTGTATGTGCGTGCCTGTGAGTGATAGAAATATACGTAATATGTATATTGGTGTAGTCTGTCTGACGCTGTAACAACTGTTGTAGAAGATAGGTGAGAGAGAGAAGAATTCCTTTCGCTTTCAGAGACAGCCACTATATCAAATCTATCATCTCACGTTGTGGAAATTCTATTACCTTTCACTAACTCTCACTGAGTCTATCACCCATTCAAACCTATTCAGAAGGGACCAAACCTAGTCTTAATTCTCCTATCGGAAATCTACGACACTAGTCAACGTATCTGTGTTTATTTCCTTGAATTTTGGTAGGTTGAAATATTTGATCTCTTTTTAATGAAAATTGAATGTACATTGATAACACTGGCTAACAAAAAAATTTTTTTTTTCTTTCTGTAACATTTCTATGTTTTTTTGGTCAATTTTAATGCGCTGTTTTTAAATCTGCAAACCGTTTTTCTCTATCAGGTCGGGATCTCTAGAAATATGCAATTGAAGTTTTTTAACAAGGCATACAGTATTACACCATCATTCGTACAAGAAATATAACAGTTATGTAGGCTTGAATTTCTTTGCAGTCGACTTTCATCGGTGAATGGCATGTGGTACATCGCGATGAAGCATCCAACAATAATCGGCAAGCATGGTCACACTCCACCGTCCTTGATAACGTGACTCCATTACGGCGATATCTTGATGGAATCGTTCTCCATGTTCATCGCTGACTTCGCCAAGGTTGTCAGGGAAAAAGTCAAGATGCGAATCGAGCAAATGGATTTTGAGGGACATGTTACAGCCCATAATTCTGTATGCATCTATGCACTGCTTAACAATATGCACATAGTCGACAGATTTGTGATTTCCTAGAAAGTTATCGACGATCGATTCCGAATGCCATCCATGCGCGAAGTTCACTACCATGTAACAAGTTCTCGAATTGTTTGTCTGCAATAACTTTCCTAATCTGAGGTCCTACAAAGATACCTTCCTTTATCTTTGCATCGCTAACTTGCGGAAACTTTTCTCGAAGATAAGTGAAAGCTTTGCTCGTTTTATCTAACGCTTTTACGAAATTCTTCATGAGCACCAACTTTATATGTAGCGGTGGTAAAATGATGCTGTCTTTGTTAACTAATGGCTCGTGTATTACATTTTTATGCCCAAGCTGCATACGATCCCTGATAGGCCACACCTTTCTTGCATAATGTTCCTGTCTGTTGCGGCTGTCCCATTCACATAGGAAGCAACAAAATTTAGTATACCCAGTCTGCATGCCCATGAGAATTGCAATGACCTTTAGGTCTCCACAAATCCACCATTGTTAGTCATTGTACTTTATTTTTGCAAAAGGTATATCCATATTGTCATAAGTTTCTTTCATATGAACAGAGTAGGCGACTGGAATTGGTGAAAATAAATTTCCGTTATGCAATAACACGGCTTTTAGACTAGTCTTGGAAGAGTCGATGAAAAGTCGCCATTCGTTGATTATGTGCTCATGACCGAGGTGCACCATTAGACCGTTTACATCTTTGCAATAGTAAATGTCATCATCCATCTTAAAGTATTGAACAAGTTCTCTGTGTCTATGACGAAATTTAGATATCGGAGTAGTGGGCGCTAAAAGATTCCATTATTTGAGTCGCGAACCGAGTAATTCCGCTTGTCCTTTGGTAAGAGCGAGATCACGTATTAGATCTGAAAGTTCTGAATGGTTAATTAAGTGAACACCATCATTCACCGGTATATAATCCGAGTCAGAATTAGTTTCTAAAGCAGGTAAACTATCACTTTCTGATGGTTCATTCACGTCCAACGGATATTGTTCTGGTGGAACTGGGATCGGACACGTGATTGGATCATGAGGCACTGGTTTCGAAACCGATTCAATATTTGGATAAACCACAGACTTTCTAGTTTTAAAAGTGAAACCATGGATATTTGTCAAGCAGAAGTAACAATCAGTAGCGTGATTTGTCGGTTCACGCCATATTACTGGCACTCCAAAAGGCATCGACTTATGCTTCGGCGATTTTCGTAACCAACCTGCCAATGTATTTGCACAAGTCGAACAAACTGCATTTGGCTTCCAAGATTTATTTGCATCATCAACTTTCGAATCGAAATAAAGTTCATATGCTTTCTTTAGTAATGGTGTAAAGTTTTTTCTGGTGAACACGATCGGTAAAATATCCGCACACGTAACAGAACAGATCAGCCGAATTTCTACAACTTCTAGAAGCCATATTTCGCTCATAATTTTTTCAAAATACAGTAAGTATTTGAAAAATAGCGTAACATATGTCATGCATCTTTTAGCAGTATAAAAAGTAGAATTATTTTGCATTTTATTAATTTTTAATAAGTTATATAGTAAAAATGAAACGGAGCAAATAACGGTTTCCCAAAAATATATTTATTCACAAATATCTTAAGAACCCGATGTGATAGAGATAAACGGATTTCAAATTTGAAATCAGCGCAAGAAACTGACCTAAGAACACTTATTCTTATATAAGAAAGAAAAATGTTGTTTGTCAGTGTAATTTATGTCTGTATATATGTGCAGTTCAGTAGCGAACATGAGACAAGGCCTATATCTATATATATATTGCTCCAACCTGAACAGAAGGTGTCGGAGAAAAGTCAAACTACATGGAATTACCACATAGTACACTGACACCTACCTTATGATATGGAAGGACTTATAGCTGAAAGTGCAGAGGCGTAGTAACCATTAAGGAGGTTAATACTGGAGTAAGCTGCTTCAGAAGAAGATAGCAGTTAAACTAAAGCTCTGAACTCTGTGTTTGTGATGTATTGTGCTCAGTCTAGCCAGATAGTATAAATTGGTTCTGAAGTAGGAGGTACATCCTTCTTGTTTCAGGGACTGTGGTCCTAGTTATTGAAGCCGCACCTGGTCTGAGCGTTTGCTGAATCCAGAGGCTACAACATACTCTTGGGTCCCTATAGTAACCAGTGAGGTGTCTTCAGAAACAGTGAATAGTCGAGCAGAGGAGTCCTTGCCTGCCGCCATCACGAAAGTTAAGCCCACTGTGGCCAAAAGAGCTCAACACTATGTACCCCTCGTAAATGACACTAACTTAATTAAAGAGGGGCAATTAATTGTTTTAATGTTCGGAACTGAGACCATCTCCAATACTAGTTCCAAACATACACAAGCACATGCAGTCATGATGTCTAATAAGAATCTATCTTGAAGAACAAAACCAGTATTACCTCATATTACCACATCACAACTCACACACATAGAATACTAATATTGTATGTCAATGCAAAGACCACATTTATATCTGTGTACATAATATTTGAAATTACATGTTATTATATTGCCTGGTTCACTGTGTAGTTGAATCAGGATCACTATTGCAATACATATGGTTATCACTGTGTAGTAGTGAATCTGTTTGGATCACAGTATTGTCAAGTAGAATAATTAAATTGTTTAAACTCACTTCATCATTTGCATAACCCTAGACATATAACGTTGCCAACACAATATTCCAGAATAATTCTGACTGAGATATAAATATGTGGCAGTAAGTAAGGTTATCTGTAAAACACTACACATATTAGATACAGATACCTTCACAGCTGATCTCAGTCAGTACACTAGGTCCCTATAAATATTTATATCATCCCACTTTACCACATAAGTTTTATTTAAAAAATCAAACATCCTGAATTAGGAATACCTACGCATTCCGTCAATACTCAAGATGTAGCAGTCATTTAATAGTTAGTTTAGAAAAATTGTTCTCGTCTGATTATTTTAGCAGTAGAATTAAATTCCTTAATAGCCGACTGAGTTTAAGCTAGAAATATAATTTCTGTTTTCCACTGTAACTCGTCACTATAAAATAATACAGACTTAATAATTTAACTCTCTGCACAATCTAACTAGCAAAATGAAATAAGCGATTTAACACTTTAACACTCACAAAATACTAGATAAATAATATAAGATTTACCTCAACACAGAACTACTAAGAACTTAAACCACTTCGACCAAACTAAATGCCATCTCTATTAACAGAGATTCTTAGGAATCGAACGAAGGCTTGTTCTAGTCTTGACTGCGAAGTTACTGAGTGAAAATGAAATCTAACTCTCTCTAGTATATATGAAAAACCAGACAAAGATATGCGCTATTTCCGAAAACCACGCAATAGCCTCCCCTTTCCGTCTTAACACTTACGTAACTAGAAGACTATCATGAACTGACACTCGTGCGTTTTCACACCTCGCGCGTACCAGGCCAACCGTGAGTGCCTTGTCAGCTGGGATTTCCAGACAAATGTCTCAAAACTGCGCCGAGGAGATGTCAGCTATCGCGCCGCACTGAGCGTTCAGCCGATTCAACTCGTTGTGGCAGGTGAAAATGCAGACAAATTTGTCGCCTATATGTCTGGCGAAAACGAATATTCACGGTGTATTTCGTCTGGTGCAGGGAAGGCTGTAGACCTATGTCTGCTCCTATGTCTGGCCAGACGAATATGTTCACAGTTTGGTCCACTGACACCTAATGCCATAGAATGCATTTAACGCTCTCTCTCTCTCTCTCTCTCTCTGACACGTTATGTCATAAATGCGTTTCTAAATGAGAAAACGAAACAGGTAAACGTTAGAATGGGAAAATAGTAATGTATATAGTCGCAAACGAACGAATGCGAAAAACACAAAAAGGATAAAAGAGTGATAATAAATAGAGGATACGGGTGAAAGAAAAAGAAGAAGATATAGGCAATTTACGATCAATAAACTCTCTGTGACAACAGCTACAAAAATGAGTTTCTCAATCAGGTTGAGTTAGTGAAGGTAAAGACAGCGAGGAAGAGAACTAATCATGCCACCTCATCAAGCTGAAAGTATACGCAATACTTCACTCCCCTATGACAGTATTTGCCTTTACTGTAAAATACAAAAGCACGCGTAGTTTGTTTAATACTAACCTGCAAGGATGACAAATAAAATCGTTAACACTGTTCCTTTTTTTTAATTGAAGAAAAATATCCCGTTCAACTCATTGCCTATTTAGGAACCATATAATTTAAATTATCCCCGTTCAACTCTTGACGGGCCATAATTAAGATATATACTGAAGCACATTGAAAACGCACCAATATTATATATAAGGATGCCGAGAAGCTGGAAAAAAAGTGTGGGAATGGATTTTCCCCGTGTTTGTCATGAGGTAGAGAGCGAATGGCTGCTGGAATGGAAAGTGCATGATTCAACCCACGGGTTTGTGTACAGACTACATGAAAACAATGAAAGTTACATGTGCAACACGATTCCCAACAGCTATGACCCTGAAAATGTGTACGCGTTGTGGCAGTATACTCGGTATAAAAAGGCCGTTGAGACAAAACACCCAGTACATGTGCTTGAAATGCCACGATTATCTGAAAACGACCGCCAACGAGCCATTGGTATGTTGGAGACCGGAATGAGCTCGCGGGCCATTGCCAGAAGGATGAATTGCCACCACAGCACTATTGTACGTCTCAATGAACGTTACGGAACCACTGGCAGTGCCCGGGATAGACTTCGGAGTGGCCAACCACGAGTTACTACCCCTGCGCAAGATCGCCATATTGTGCTGAGTCACCTAAGAAATGGTTCTCTCCCGGCAAGTCAAACAGCACGAGCAATAGTGGGTAGACGTGGGCAAGTCTCTCGAATGACAGTCATACGACGACTCAGAGATAAGGCCTTACTGCAAGACGACCTTATGTTGGGCCAAACGTGACTCACAGACATCGTCAGCAGCGCCTGCAATGGGCAGTGCAACATGTCAGATGGACTAGACTGCAGTGGAATGCTGTCCTATTCACAGATGAGAGCAGATTCAACATATCCTTTGCTGATGGACGTATGCGGATTTGGCGACGGTGTGGAGAGCGCTTTGCAGATTGCTGTGTTCGTCAGCACAACCGATTTGGAGGTGGCAGTATTAACATCTGGGGAGGATTCAGTTTTCACTATCGCTTGCCTCTTCACATCTTCCGTGGAAATGTTAATGCTGTGACATATCGAGATGAGGTTCTGGATGCATTGGCTGCTCCTGCGTTCACAAATTATCCAGACTTGCAGCTTCTCCAGCAGGATAACGCACGTGCGCACACCGCATGCATTACGCAGCAATATCTACTGCAGCAGAACATTGTGACGATTGATTGGCCTGCCCTATCACCAGACATGTCCCCTATAGAACATCCGTGGGACGAGCTTGGACGCAGAGTCTACAGGCAAGGTTCTCCAGCTAATCTGCAACAGCTCGAAACTGCACTTAAACGTGAATGGGACTTGATTCCCCGGAATTTCCTTCAGAGACTTGTGCGTTCCATGCGGAGCCGCTGCCAACCTTGTTTGTAAGCACACGGTGGACATACCAGATACTGAGGATAGTGTGAATGAATTTTTTTATTGGTTGCATTTTTGGTTTTCTCCCTTGCCTGCACAGAATGCAATGAATTTCATAACAATCAAATGTACAAATTAATGACCAGCATGGATTCATAGGAAAATGAATAAAGATTCCAAATATGTAAACTTGTAAACACTTATATTTACATTTCACACTCTGTTCCTGGATTATACAGGTGGTGCGTTTTTAATGTACTTCAGTATATAATGTCTCTATTTTCAAATAACATGTTCAACTGCCGGTATCCAAGCGTGGCATTATATCTCCTGTCTGCCTATTGTAAATAGCGCAATTTCCAGATTGCGTGTGTTTCTCTTTAAATATAAAATGGTATTTTTTTCATACTTGGCAAATGGTGTAAAACAAAACAAAAACAAAAACAAAAAACGAGTTAAAAAAAAAAACCCCAAACAAATCATTATATATTAATTTTTGATCGTGTTACATTATGATTGACTATACTGTGCACTTCCCCAGGACTGACTACTCTCAACACGCGTTGTATTGTCATGGGTCAACTGGATGTCTGTACCGCTCCTTGCGGGTTCGCGTTGTACGCAATTTTATATTTCGGGTTTCAGGATTACCACTGTTTACGACTACATCATGCTAGTTGATAGAAACTAGCAGTCCTTTTCAGGGCTTAGTTTTTATCAACGCTATATATCAGTTGACAGAGTTCACTTATCTTTGAATGGCAGTTACGTTCTGATATAACTGATGTACTTAGGGCTAGGTTGAAGTAGCAGCGTGCCTCGCGACAAAAAGGCAAAACCACAATTTTTTGTTAAAAGTGCTCCGCATACATTTTTTAAATTGGTTGAAGTGTTTAACCTCTGTTTTTTTATTTGTTTTGTTTTGGCGTTGGCCGAACCAAGATGTTATATACAATCTACAAGCCGCAGTGTGTCTTGTTATATGATACAATATCAGTCCTTTGTTTTTATTATTTGCTTAAGATAGCCTCTAGGCCGAAAGCTCATAACTTAGAACGAACGAACGAACACACGTACACGCGAAATATCAACAGCAGCGTGCAGTAATACAGAAATTAAAACACAGACACAAATACGGTGGAGAACTGTTATTAAACAACACGTACATGCACTTAGAGGGGTTTGGCCCTCCCACAGTCAAGCCACGTCCTGGGTATTTCGTGGAAGATTAAAACGACAATTGTCGAGGTACTGTCACGCGCTGTCCTTTGTCGTGAAACGAGTGTAACCCACTACTTTGTTAATCACTATGTCGAGATACAGATTTGCTTCAACCAATCAACGAGCAACGTTCACCAGTCTCTGAGACAGAATAAATTAACGGCCATCTTGTTCACGCAAGATGGCGGATGAAAACTGAATAAAATTAGGCTGTACAGCGCTTGAGACTAAACCGGAGGAAACCAATCATTTTGCTCCGCCAGGAACCAACCAAACGCTTTCCTTAAGCATTTACCTACCTATATAATCGGGCGGATTTTATGCATAATCACACATCACCGACACGACGCCAGAGATACCGACCGACTGAAGAGGAGAAGCTGTCACCTTGATTTATAGCTTACCTGGAGTGCAATGACCTGCAGCTTGCTTTGCTAAGTCGAGTCAAAATCTGGCCGGTTTGAATCTTAGAGGGTAAATATATTTACGATAACCTTTAGGAAAATAGGCTTTCAGCAGGTCTATAATGTTGGTATTTGTTGTATGTCATTTATACTAACTATCAGGTTACTGATTGTATCTTGGGGGAAATTAAGTATAATGATTGTATTTCCTATTATGATTGAATAGACAAAGACTAATAGGACTCATACCTCAATCTATTGTCTCCTATAACTCAATCTATTGTCTCATATAACTTCAGTCTATTATCTCAGATAAAACCAACTGAAATATAACCAAAACAGTCCTTGTTAGGACTCAATCTCTTGTCTCATCTAACTCCAATCTATTGTCTCCTATAACTCCCACCTGATATATCACCAAACAGTCCTCGTCTCATATACTCCTATCATAAGAACATAACGTTATTGTTAGGATATATTATAGCACTTGTCAGAGAGGGCCTGGTATATTATAGGGGGAAGGACATTGTTGTATCACACCTAGGTGTACATATTATTGGATGTATTCATGTATTGAACTTATATTATGGGATGTATTCATGTATTGAATGTATTCATGTATTGAATTTATATTATTGAATGTATTCATGCATTGAATTTATATTATTTAATGATATCCTTGTATTAGTTTATCAGAAAGAATGTTTTGCAAGTAGACACCTGTCTTGTCTCGCTATTGCTAAATTATACTAAGCCATGTTGTCATTCATCCTACATGCAGACACTGAGACACGCTCATATCATATACAATAGAAATAGGTGGGCTTGATGACAGAAATTAGCCCCTATTTTTCCTTGTTACAGGTTTTATTCGTGTCCTAAAACCTGAGATCGTGGGTCGTCAATCCAGCTGCCTGGAACTCCGCAGGAGCATAGAGGTTGTCCTGACTCTACATCTTTGGTCCCCCTCAGTCTTGGGTGGGCTAAAGGAACGATACTCAGCCGATGTTGTGTGAACCAACCAAAGAAGAACAGACCTTAGAGAGATGAGTACACATTAGTACCATTTCTGTCAGCATTGTGAGCATAGAAACTGTCAGTGATGAGAAAGTGAAGTAGCATAGCAAGAGACAAAAATAACAGCATAGCTGATAAGTGTTATATCCTTAATTAACAGCACAGCTGAAACATGTACTATAATTGAATAACAGCACAGCTGATATAATTTTTGTTCCTATAATTGGAAAACTTATTGTAATATTTATTTATATATATATATATAAAATAAATATTTGTAAATCATATGTAAACTTACAAATTCATTACATTCCATTTTTCAACATTCACCCTTCAGCACAAGAGTAGATAGTGTATATACTAAATAAATAATAAGGAAATTGTATTTGAAGACTTGTCAATTTTATCATTGTTAAGCAAAATCTGTTTCCTTGTTTTTTTAATATCACAGTTAGTTACACAGCGGAGGTGGCACTTTATGTCGGTCTCCTCTCTACTATTGTTTCGAGATCAGATCATTCACAGCCGTAACTAATTTGTGATACCAGTAGTCCTCTCAGACACTGGGACTTCACCATTTTCTGCAGAAATTCTATTTCTATAATTGTCAGTACTATACTGATCCAAGAGCCAAATAAAACCTCTCGCCACATCCTTCAATGCTTGTATGCCATGTCGCCGCAATGAAGATGGTCGCATCCCCCAATGATAATTTCTACGGCAAAAGAACAGCCATGCGACCGCAGCTGAGGTTCAGAGATGTGTGCAAGCGTGACATGAAGGCACTTGGCATAAATCCAGCAACCTGGGAGGACGAAGCTGCCAATCTCACCAAGTCAAGATGATCCCTACGACGCAACCTCAGATTGGGCAACAAAGAAGCTCTTACGACAAGCAGAAGAGAAAAAAGAACTCACCGAAAGGAACACCAGGAAAAATGAAAGAAAAAAAGCAGTTTTACATTTTTCCTGCTATGTCTTTGGTAGCTCAGAACGTGCATTGCGTTGCACTTACATGCATATAATTACATACTTGTTTTAAAGTATTTTTTAATTCATTGTTTAAACACAATTCATAAAATCCAGAACGTAATAACAAAGTAGCATAACTGGAGTGGGGTTCGGGGAAAGACTTCAAGACTGAGTCAGCCTCGATTAGACACTCTCCTCCCACCCCCTCCCACAAAAATAGTTTAGTACTTAAAAATGCATATATAGGTCACTGCATGTATGAGTGTATGCATATATACAAGGGGATTGACATAAGTCTGGGGCCTGACCATGAAGGAGTCACAGGAGAAAGATGAAACTTGGCACATTTAAAGTTCATCATATTTGCACTGAATGTGTAAAGTACGCGTTTGTTTCTTCTATGGGTTTTCTCGCTACGGTGCACGGCGCAATGTACCCTATTGACCGGATCTGCTGCTCCAAAGATTTGACAAAACAATGGAAAAGAAGGAGGCCAGAGCTGTGATACAATTTCTGATGTTTCAGGGAAAAATACCTACAGAAATACACAGGGAGATGGAACCAGTGTTTCGTGATTCTTGTCCTTCATATACTTCGGTAAAAAACTGGTGTCAACAGTTTACGTGCGGCCGCTCAAATGTTGCTGATCTGCCAAGATCTGGTAGACCAGCCTTAGAATGCAACGATGAAAATGCAACAAGAGTGAAGAAAATCATTGACCAGGATCGAAACATGACAATTGTGGAGATAGCTAGTATAGTAAAACTAAATGAAAGAACAGTTTATAGAATTTTACACAACAGACTGAACATGAGAAAAGTGTGTGCACACTGGGTTCCGCGACTGTTGACATGTGAACAGAAGCAAACGAGGGTAAATTGCTGTCAACAGTTGCTAAAAAAGTGTCAGTCAAAAAATTTTTTGGAGACCATAGTGACAGTAGATGAGACTTGGGTACACCATTATGACCCCGAATCCAAAATTGCCAGCATGCAATGGAAAACCCCGGGCTCCCCAATACCTGTCAAGCCGAGGGCGCAGAAATCTGCAGGAAAAGTGATGCTGACTGTTTTTTGGGACGGCAAAGGTGTCCTTTTGAAAGATTATCTGCCTGCCTCGTGGCAACACAGTTAATGGATAGTACTATGCAGATCTTCTCACAAAACTAAGAAAGGTTGTGACCAGGAAACGAGGGATAACGCGCACTCAAAATCTTCCTTTGCTTCAAGACAACGCGCCCTCTCACAAAGCACGGCTTGTGCAGCTAGCAGCCAATGATTTGAATATTGAAATTCTTCCACACCCACCATATTCTCCAGATTTGGCTCCATCAGACTTTTTTCTATTCCCAAATCTTAAAAAACAGCTGAAAGGAAATCATTTTGACAGCGTTGAAGAGGTTATACTGGCATGTGATGACTGGTTTAGTTTGAAAAATAGGGTGTTCTACTCCCAAGGTCTTTTCAAGGTCAAGCAGAGATGGCAGAAGTGTGTCAATTCAGACGGTGGCTATATTGAAAAGGAATAAACACTATACGAAATTTCAGCTTTCTGTGACATGTCCTTCATGGTCAGGCCCAAGTCTTATGTCACTCCACTTGTGTATATATATATATATATATATATATATATATATATATATATATATATATATATATATATATATATATATATATATATATATATATATATATATATATATATATATATATATATATATATATATATAGATAAGGCATCAGATTAACCTGGGAGAACAGGTCCTGAAGCAGGTCAACCACTTTAAATACCTCGGAGCTGTCATAAACTGGAAGGGAGGCATCAAAGAAGATTTGGCCGAAGAGCTTCAGCTGGGAGACTTTTTTCAGGTTATAAATTGATGATTCCTCTGCAAAAGAGAAGTTGGCAAAAAAACGAAGATGGCTGTATACCGCTCCACTTGTTCCCAGTCTTGACATATGAATGCGAGTCGTGGGCAATGACTACAACCCACAAAAGTCAGATCCAAACCTTAGAAATGAGGTATCTGAGAAAGGTGATTGAAGTAACAAGAAGAGACATGGTCCGGAACCAGACAATACGTCAAGGCCTATAAACCCAACCCTTGCAGACCCAAGTAGAACAGTCCCAACTAAGATAGTCTGGCCATGTCTGCAGAATGGGTGAAGATCAGCTACCATAACAGGTATGGGAGGCTAAGAGCCAGGGATCCAGACCTTAAGGACCACCCGAGTCCGCTGGGAGGACAATATTAGACAATCTCTGAAGGACCGAGGACTAGAATGGAACTTGACCAGGAGGAAGACATCCGATAGGATAGTATGGCGCTCTCTCTTCCAAACCTCTACACCTCACGGTAGAAGAGGAACGACTAAGTAAGTAAGTATATAATACATGCTCACATACATACATACATACATACATACATACATACATACATACATACATACATACGTACATGCACACATCAGTACGTACAAATGTACTTAATGATTACTACATCAGATTGAAGAAGCGCCTCAAAAATAGAAAATAGAATAGGCCAGGCAAAAGAGCGTTAGCAAAACAAAACAGTATCCTTTCGTTAAGGAAGTAAACAAGACATTCCTCGTTGTTACATAGAGTCAATCCTTGTGACGTATGAAAATCGGACCTCTCTTTCTTTAATCCCTCAGTCCCCCTTTTCTCTCTTACAACTAAACAACTCGAGTCATTCCCACGATTGCTGGTTTGGTATGCCATAAGTTATCTGGACATTCGCCCTTTTGTTGTCTTCTCTCGCGGCGGTATCTCTTACTGACATTCCCACAGAGACGCAGACCACAGGAGATCAGGTTACAATGTCAAGAGCCGAGATCAGCACCCTCTGTTTAACACCTGATAATAGAATGGACGAAGAATTCGCAGGTGCGTTTGCCAGTCATGGGGACATGGGCCGATTCAGTATATTAGCGCAGTTTTAGAAAATTCATCATCAGTCTGCCCCAGGAATTGGTGATATCTGCTAGCGCGAATCTTGGAGTTTTATATAGATAATTTCTTAAGATTCGTGGAGAGAGTCCTTTCCGGTGTGGCGGTAATCATATATATATTAGAATTTTGAGTGTCTTAACGTGTTAATGTTTTCACTGAAATTTCTGTGTTTATTAAATAAGCATATTAAATAGTTCCAGCTGTAATAAGTAAATTTAATTTCTTGCTATTCCCCCAGTAAGAGACGCTTTAAATTAATTAATATACGCTAGGCGACTGATAATTAGAGATAAATATACTTTTATTCATCATGCGTAATTTTGTAAATTACTAGAGTTTTGTGGGCTTTAAATATAATTTAATACCGGAGTGATCTAGAGGTCTTACCTAACGAGTGTAGAATATAATAATGATATCATTGTTAAAATGTTTGTTTTTTCTACATCTAGGCGATCAACCCTGCGATCTAGCGGTCTGAATAGCTCCAGAAACATTCTTAAAATATTATTGGGTCTTAAATTTGGACCTGTGCGGTTCTCTTGTCTTCTTACAGAGAGAGTCCCCACATATAAACATTTAAAGAATAAAACATCAGAACTGGACAAGAAAGTACCCAGATTGTTCACAGCAAATCTGATCCGCCTGTGGTGGCCAAATATCTATATATATATCTACATTGTTTCCAGAATATTGACTATCGTAGTTTTTTTTTTTTCTTTTCTCAAAGTTGATTTATCCAGAAAAAGGAATACTTGGGTCCATAACCGGCACCCAACCCAAGAGTGAGAGATAAAAAAACAGATAGGAGATCCTTTGCTTATCCTTATTGGTTTTCTAACAGTGTACCCACCAGACATTTTCCGTAAATATCGGACATCTGTGTGCTGCCCATGGTGAACATTTTGATCGCAATATATATTTACCTGCACTACCTGACGTGAACTTTTTGACACATAATATTAGCATTATTTAAGTGGACGTTCCCCATTAGGAAAAATTAATCATTCTTGGAGGAACTGGGGTCCCTTGGATAGCACCACCCTGAAATATGTCAAAGATACACAGATGTGTTAAAGAGTAGTAGGTAAGTGTGATTTCTGATTGCTTGTGGCCACAGACGGACAGACTGTAAGAAAGAGAAATGAATATTTCATATTTTGTATAATCATCATACTCACTTCAGTCTTTTCGGGTTCGCAAATACTGTTATATCATTTTCTTGTCTTCTTTGTTTCAGGATAGATTAACTAGAGACTTGGTTCTTTTACTTTATCGTCTATCCCTATATATATATTTATTAACTGTAATCTTTTGGGTTAATTACCTCTGTCGGGATCTACTTTGGGATTCCTTTACAGTAGAGGAGAGCCTATTGGGTTAATAAATTTTCTTGCATTTTTTATGTCTGTAAACTATACCTTCTGATAGATAATATTGTTGTATGTGATTTCTTTAAGATAATAAACATAAAAAACCTAAGCTATCGTGTTGGTCAAACCCCTGCCCAGTATATGTTATCCATAGCTTGGTTCACGTCTGTACGTATTATGTCACAGAATTGTGTATATGTAAGTGAAGTGTAACTGATATATATATGTACCAGGAGAGAAAGTAAGTCTAGTTAAATATTGTCGTGAGATAGGCTGGGATTAGAGCAATTACTCAATCCAGAGACTGTCCTTTCTCTTACACTCTCACCCCCTTGGGAAAAATAAAGCTATTTCTTACCCCTTATTCTCACATAGTTTACCATTATCACCTCTGCTCAGACGGGACCTTAAACATCTTCAACCTATCTCAATACAATCTACGACATAAATGGTTGGCTCGTCGCGGGATTAAGATCCAAGTTTGAGTCTAGATAAATGTCTAAAGTCTGATACTGAATCAAAAGTTTCATCTAGATAGAGTGTGTTGTGAGTTTGTCTTGTGATTTAAGGAATAAATAATTACCCCCTAGACAACGCTCTTAGTTACTGGGTGTTTGACCATACACACATATAGGATTTGTTTCTTTCCACAGCAATAGTTACTGGAAACTTGTTTTGATAATAATCTTTGTTGAATATATGATATTTGGTAATTTTGTAACAGACCGCTTTTTCGCGTGATTGTTTATCAATCACTAGGTTTTTTTTGAAGCAGCAGAGTTGAGCTAAGCAAAGGACGGCTTGTTCTGACTTTTTAGTCAAGTTAATAACGTCCCTTCTCTTAACTGACTTCAGTGGGCGAGTTTTGGGGTGGAGTTTAATTTTTTTAAGGAAATTTTTTTTCTCTCCTTAAATTGTTTTTTAAATGAAAATATTTTTCTCCACCGTTAGTAATAGTAGTTTTTCCAGGTTATCTGATCTACCACTTTTGGATTAAGTCGTCTGTATTAGGAGCCTAAGTGCCAGAGATAACAGCGATAGATTAGTAAACTGATAACAGGAGGAGGTATCTCAGGGTAAAGAATAACATCTTTGTTGGTTTTTCTCGTAAGCGGCTAAGGATATAGTTTTTCTCCTTCTTTCCTTTTTTTTCTCCCTCGGGTGAGTGGCATTCAGTTCTCTAACATGGCTGAGCGTGTAAAACTTAGGACTATGCTGAGAGAGGAAGCAAGGGAGACAGGATTGCAAGGAGAGGAAGTGACCGCGTTCGTCAACACAGAACTTGACCGATATGACGCGGAGCAGAAAGTAGCAGAAGCTAGAGAGAAGGAAGATAAAGCGGATAGGAAAGAAGCGGAAGAGCGTCAATCTCTATTAGAGCAGAAGAAAATTGAGGCAGAGATGGAAGCTCGCAGGGCAAACGAAAGAGAGAAGGAGAGACAATACGAGGAACGAGAGAAGGAGAGACAACACGAGTTGGCGCTTAAGGCTCTAGAAGTCCAAAGTCGCGGGGCTGCCTCTACTTCCAGCAATGGAGAGCCGTCATCTCCCCATTCATCGTTAACTGATCACTCCAGCACTCATTCTCCCCAACTCACAGCTATGTCTTTCGCCCTGGAACCCTTCCCAAGCCCCA
Source organism: Oreohelix idahoensis (assembly GCA_024509875.1). Taxonomy (NCBI): domain Eukaryota; kingdom Metazoa; phylum Mollusca; class Gastropoda; order Stylommatophora; family Oreohelicidae; genus Oreohelix; species Oreohelix idahoensis. Next base: position 213,005 of record JAMPIV010022505.1, on the reverse strand, counting down.
ATGAGAAAATTGACTCGTTTCTAGAAAAATTTGAGAGAATGGCAAATCTGTATGGGTTAGAGAGTTCCCGGTGGTGCCTAAAGCTTTCACAGGCTTTGAAAGGTAGTGCTTATGAAGTCTACATGAAACTGGGAAGCAGTCAAGACAACTACGACATGCTAAAGAAGGCTTTACTGGAGCGTTTCGAAATGAACGCTCGTAAGTTTCTGCAAATGTTCAGAAACAGCAGAAAGGAGAGCACTGAAACATTTCAGCAGTTTTCTTCACGGCTGAAGGGATATTTGACAAAGTGCATGGAGCTTTCCGAGCTCCCTCTCACCTACGAAGGTCTTGAGGAGTTCGTTCTTATAGAACAAATAAAAACCACTTTGTCAAGTGAAACCCGTAGATTCCTGGCTGAACGAGGCGCAGTCAAGTTAGATGACATTCTCAGTAAGTCTGAACGGTACATAAATGCTATGGCCGAGCTTCCCAGCACCAAACGCAAACCGACAGATGAGCCTGCTCGAAAAAATAATCTAGAGCAGTCTTCCCATTCTTCCCATTACCATAACCAACGAGAAGCCGTACCCCAACATCCTCCACAGGAAAAATCGAAATTCTTCAAAACCAGATATCCCACCCACAACAATCCTGATCAACCCCACCGTCCTACGTGGCAGCGCGGCCAGAAAGGACAGGGTGACAAAGGGAAAACCCCTGCGCACGGGACATCTGATCAGGGCAAGCACACCGGGCCAAATCGCATCGGATGCTTGCAAACAGCCTCGCAAGGAAGAATCAACGTCAGTGATTCTCAACCTGAGGGGGAGAGGCCCTCAACGCGAGGAACTGTTATTTTGAAAGGGACTTCAACATCTTGTCTTTTTGACACGGGTTTATCCTTTGACTGTATAGTCGCAAGGCACCTGGTCAAACCCGGTCAAGAGACAGACGACACCGTCAAACTATGTGGAGTTTTCAAGAGTGACGCACCCAGGACGCTTCCCATCGCACTGGTGGAAATACACTCTGATTTTGTCAAAGGTGTTATTAAAGCGGCCATTATGGATGATCCTATCTACCCAGTTATACTTGGATGTAGATATGTGTTTATTGGGAGACCAAAGGAGCCGATTGTGGCAGCGGTAACCACAAGAGGGCAAGCCCAGAAGAAACGGGAGCCTGCGCCAAATTTGTTACCTATGGAACTAAAAGAGGTGCAACAAAAGGACCCTACCATGGAGCCCTGCTTTAGGAAACTGCCCATGGCTAAGGACCCCAGACTCAACGGAGACATCTTCTCTAAGGATGGTGTACTGTATCGCAGAACGGGCAAACCTGATCAAGGGCATAACCAGCTCCTAGTACCGAAACAGTACAGAAACCAAATCTTAGAAATGGGGCACTCTCTTCCCTTTAGCGGACATATGGGACAAAACGCCACTATGCAGCGAATATCGACTCACTATTGGTGGCCAGGAATGAACTCTGAGATTATTAGGTACGTGAAATCCTGCGCCCAGTGCCAACGTGTGGCACCCAAGCATTGGACATCCTCTGTTCCCATGGGTGAAATGCCAATAGTGGGGACACCATTTCAACGGGTTGTAATCGACATTTTAGGACCCTTAGAAAGGACTAAAAGAAGGCACAGGTTTATCCTGACCTTAGTCGATACATGCACTTTGTGGGCTGAAGCTATACCGCTAACATGCACGGATTCCAAGCATGTCGCAGAAGCCCTGGTGCAGATATTTACACGGTTGGGATTCCCTCAACAAGTTTTGACGGATTACAAATCCCCATACCGTAGCCTGTTGATGGAGGAGATCGTTAAGATCTTAAGGAACCAGCACATCTACACAAGCCCTTATAATCCGGCCGGAAGTGGGTTAGTAGAACGTGTTAACGGCAGCCTCACCATGATGTTACGTAAGCTGGGACAAGAGAAACCTGAAGATTCTGACCTTTTCATTCCTGCAGCCTTATTCGCCTACAGGGAGGTTCCCCAGGCATCTACAGGATTTCCACCAGGTACACTTTTATTCGGCAGACCTATTAAGGGGCCGCTAGAAGCCTTACTTCGGTCCCTGACAGACCATAAGGCTGACGAGACAGTCGTCTCAGCAAGCAAATATGTATCAGAGCTCAAGGAAAGATTACAACTAGGATGGGACCTAGCAACAACCAACCTTAAGAAAGCACGCGCAAAGCACGCTCATCGATACAATAAAGCAGCGAAAGTGAGAGAACTCCAACCAGGGGAGAAAGTTTTGTTGCTACTTCCAACCGGAAACAACAAACTTCGCATCGGATGGCAAGGGCCGTTTACCGTCCTTAAAAAAGATCTCCCGCACTAACTACAAGATCTCTATTAAAGGAAAGGAGAAGGTCTACCACGTAAATCTGCTAAAGAAATACTTGTAAAGACCGGTGCCGTCCTCCGAACATCTCCTGGCGGTCACCATAGCGACGGAAAATGAGGAAGATGACGATAGTTGCATGGAGTATCCATTGCAACAAACGGAATCTTTCAAAGATGTCAAATTTGGCGAAAATCTCTCGGAAGCACAACAGACAGAAACCCGGGCGCTACTGAAACAGTACACTGCAGTCTTAACGGATGTACCTGGTCGAACAAATCTCATAGAATTCGATATGAAACTGACCAACGAGACCCCTGTTCGAACCAGAGTTTACCCCATTCCGTACGCTAAAGCTGATGCACTACGCGGAGAGATAGACAAGCTATGTCAAGCCGAAATTATCAGTGAGTCTACCTCTCCTTACAGTTCGAGTGTAGTACTGTTACAGAAGCCCAATAAGGAAGTTCGGCTGTGCATAGATTACCGTTTACTTAACACAGTAACGGAATTCCAGCCCGAACCTCTACAGAGCGCTTCTGAGCTGTTCACTAAGCTTAGCAAGGCAAGAATTTTCTCAAAGATTGACTTGAGTAAAGGTTACTACCAAATACCAGTCAAGGAGGAAGTTAAGCATTTGTTAGCTTTTAGCACCAGTGAAGGACACTACACTTTCAACGTAATGCCGTTCGGATTGCACAACGCACCAGGAGTCTTCACCAGAATGATGAGGAAGCTTTTAGAACCCTTGCAAAGTCCCCATATCCATAATTTCATGGATGACATATTAATTGCATCGGAAAACTATGATGAACATATTGCTACGGTTGCTATGCTCTTCAGGCGACTACAGGAAACTGGTCTCACAGCCAGACCTAGCAAATGTCTCATCGGATTTCAAAAGCTAGACTTCCTGGGACATACCATTTCTCAAGGCTGCATGTGGCCAGTTACCAAGAACATTGAGAAAATAATTGCAGCAAAAAGACCCCGAACGAAGAAAGACACCCGTTCTTTTCTATCACTGTGTGCTTACTATCAGAAATTTATCAAGAATTTCAACGGGCTAACGGCAACCCTTACTGACCTTACAAAAAAAGGGCGCCCGGACAAGGTTATTTGGGATTCGAAGTGCGAACAAGCTTACGTCACTTTAAAAGGTCAATTGTCTGAATACCCCATTTTGAGACTACCTGACCTCAAGAAACCTTTTATATTGCGGGTCGACGCTTCGGGTCAGGGCATCGGGTCAACCCTGCTCCAAGCAGATGACACCGATCCGAATCTGTTATTTCCAGTTGCATATGGCAGCCGTAAACTGAATGCTGCAGAACGTAACTATTCCACCGTCGAAAGAGAGTGTCTAGCACTTGTTCATGGCATAAGGAAATACCATGAATATCTTTACGGAGTAACATTCACGGTGCAAACAGACCACGCTCCTTTAGCTTTTCTTGGGGCCAATAAGGAATTCAACGCGAGGATCATGCGCTGGGCCTTGCTACTAAGCGTGTACTCTTTCAAAGTGGAATACATTCTGGGAAAACAGAACGTGGGAGCAGATTTTATGAGTAGAAATTGGAGCACGGAAGAGGAGGTGGAAAGCGAAAACAACAATCACCTGCAAGTTACTGATCAAGAGAGCTCCATTGTCATAAATGAAACATGAAATGGTTTCATGTCTTTAAGAGGGGACGACTGTGACGTATGAAAATCGGACCTCTCTTTCTTTAATCCCTCAGTCCCCCTTTTCTCTCTTACAACTAAACAACTCGAGTCATTCCCACGATTGCTGGTTTGGTATGCCATAAGTTATCTGGACATTCGCCCTTTTGTTGTCTTCTCTCGCGGCGGTATCTCTTACTGACATTCCCACAGAGACGCAGACCACAGGAGATCAGGTTACAATGTCAAGAGCCGAGATCAGCACCCTCTGTTTAACACCTGATAATAGAATGGACGAAGAATTCGCAGGTGCGTTTGCCAGTCATGGGGACATGGGCCGATTCAGTATATTAGCGCAGTTTTAGAAAATTCATCATCAGTCTGCCCCAGGAATTGGTGATATCTGCTAGCGCGAATCTTGGAGTTTTATATAGATAATTTCTTAAGATTCGTGGAGAGAGTCCTTTCCGGTGTGGCGGTAATCATATATATATTAGAATTTTGAGTGTCTTAACGTGTTAATGTTTTCACTGGGATTTCAGTGTTTATTAAATAAGCATATTAAATAGTTCCAGCTGTAATAAGTAAATTTAATTTCTTGCTATTCCCCCAGTAAGAGACGCTTTAAATTAATTAATATACGCTAGGCGACTGATAATTAGAGATAAATATACTTTTATTCATCATGCGTAATTTTGTAAATTACTAGAGTTTTGTGGGCTTTAAATATAATTTAATACCGGAGTGATCTAGAGGTCTTACCTAACGAGTGTAGAATATAATAATGATATCATTGTTAAAATGTTTGTTTTTTCTACATCTAGGCGATCAACCCTGCGATCTAGCGGTCTGAATAGCTCCAGAAACATTCTTAAAATATTATTGGGTCTTAAATTTGGACCTGTGCGGTTCTCTTGTCTTCTTACAGAGAGAGTCCCCACATATAAACATTTAAAGAATAAAACATCAGAACTGGACAAGAAAGTACCCAGATTGTTCACAGCAAATCTGATCCGCCTGTGGTGGCCAAATATCTATATATATATCTACATTGTTTCCAGAATATTGACTATCGTAGTTTTTTTTTCTTTTCTCAAAGTGGATTTATCCAGAAAAAGGAATACTTGGGTCCATAACCGGCACCCAACCCCAGAGTGGGAGATAAAAAAACAGATAGGAGATCCTTTGCTTATCCTTATTGGTTTTCTAACAGTGTACCCACCAGACATTTTCCGTAAATATCGGACATCTGTGTGCTGCCCATGGTGAACATTTTGATCGCAATATATATTTACCTGCACTACCTGACGTGAACTTTTTGACACATAATATTAGCATTATTTAAGTGGACGCTCCCCATTAGGAAAAATTAATCATTCTTGGAGGAACTGGGGTCCCTTGGATAGCACCACCCTGAAATATGTCAAAGATACACAGATGTGTTAAAGAGTAGTAGGTAAGTGTGATTTCTGATTGCTTGTGGCCACAGACGGACAGACTGTAAGAAAGAGAAATGAATATTTCATATTTTGTATAATTATCATACTCACTTCAGTCTTTTCGGGTTCGCAAATACTGTTATATCATTTTCTTGTCTTCTTTGTTTCAGGATAGATTAACTAGAGACTTGGTTCTTTTACTTTATCGTCTATCCCTATATATATATTTATTAACTGTAATCTTTTGGGTTAATTACCTCTGTCGGGATCTACTTTGGGATTCCTTTACAGTAGAGGAGAGCCTATTGGGTTAATAAATTTTCTTGCATTTTTTATGTCTGTAAACTATACCTTCCGATAGATAATATTGTTGTATGTGATTTCTTTAAGATAATAAACATAAAAAACCTAAGCTATCGTGTTGGTCAAACCCCTGCCCAGTATATGTTATCCATAGCTTGGTTCACGTCTGTACGTATTATGTCACAGAATTGTGTATATGTAAGTGAAGTGTAACTGATATATATGTACCAGGAGAGAAAGTAAGTCTAGTTAAATATTGTCGTGAGATAGGCTGGGATTAGAGCAATTACTCAATCCAGAGACTGTCCTTTCTCTTACACTCTCACCCCCTTGGGAAAAATAAAGCTATTTCTTACCCCTTATTCTCACCTCTGCTCAGACGGGACCTTAAACATCTTCAACCTATCTCAATACAATCTACGACAATCCTGTTACATGGATGCAAAACGTGGACACTCAATAAACAAACAAGAAAATCAAATGAAGCAAACAAAAATGTGAACAACCATTTTTTTTTTTTTAAATGCACGCAAAATTGGAAATTTTAATTTGCCCTGTTCACAGTGATTGGACAAAGATATGATACCACTTTCACATATCGGCAGTTATTCATATTATTGGAATTGAAAACAAAGTATATCCTAATTATAACCCATTCGAGGTTGAACGGGATACTTCTCATCGTCAAACTGAAAAAAAAAGAAAAGAACCCATTGACGATGTCCTGAGAGAGGCGTGATTAGCAGAAAAAGCTTATTTTAACACATCACGAAGAATGTCCCCACAGTTTATGTGGCCATGTAATAACAAGAGGTGAGCTAGAATATTTTTGGATGACAGTATCACCACCATCCCTATCAATTCCATCCCGACCGCTACCACCCAACCATTACCCAAGACAATGGAAGGAAGGTTATCTGGTTAAGTTGCCTAAGAAGGGAAATTTACAAGAGTGCACAAATTATCACAAATTGTAGAGGAATAGGGGGTCGGAATGGCTAAGAGGCATGGCGTTCGCCTCGAATTCTAGAGGTAAATAAATATTAGACAAACATAAAGGTATGTTTTCAGGCACTCGTAAGAAATAAAGAAGTAGAACACTAGACAACAGAAAAACAACAGACGTGAGTGGCTTACCCAGGGTTCGAACCCCGTACCTTCCGTACGACAACACCGCCTAGCTATACAAGCGAATCACACTATCCTCCCGGCCAGCTAGGCATCACCATAAAATGATGCTTTACTGACCGGTCATCAGTGCGAAACCGAGTTCGATTCCCAGTTGAAGGAATGTAATTTATGGACATTTTTTTCAGAACCAGTAGTCCTAATGATGTCATAGGCCCCTCTGGTCTCCTGGGTAGTGAGATCGGATGACTAGCCTTCTTTGATAAGGGCGAAAAAATATGAGGTCCCGTGCGCAAGTAGCGCACGTTAAAAATCCCACGGCAGTTGTAAATCGTAAAGAGTAGGCTGTAAAGCCACTGCCCTGGCAAAATTTAAAAATTAGAACCCTACCTACCACAAAAATATTTATAGAATGTGTGATTCCTACATACACGCACTGGGATTCTAGTTGGTGCTACGGAATTCGGGCACTGTGCTGAGATCCTCCTTGTGTGATCTAAGGGAGGAGATCGGAACACTGATGGAGTTGTCCGTGGGCAATGATGATAGTCCTTAAAAATAAACCAAACCATACCCAAGACAAATCTAGGTTTACGTTTAATAAAATGTTTCAACATACCAAACACTCTCGTATAAAACATAAAATATTATTAACAGCATCTTACGACCAGCTACAATGGTGGCTCCTTGCTCCACGGGCAGCAAAAACGACAAAGATAATGGTGATGAAAACAACGTCTTGAAATCAGAGGCATAAGAAAATGTAAACAGATCCTGGAATTTTAAAGTTGACACGAATTTAATATACAAGGTGTCCACAAATTATTCACCCCATTATAAGCTTTAATAAATTCATTATTATAATGGCTGTCTTAAAACGATTTGCGGTAATTACTAACACAACTCAAGACATTATGTCTGGTAAAGTTAACATACACTAGAAGAATCAGTGGAAATGCAATCGCCACTTATTATCACCTTCGTCGATTTTCAAAAAGCCTTTGATAGTCTACACCGCCCATCATTGTGGAAGATACTTACAATCTATGGTTTTCCAACAAAATATGTGAATATAATCAAAGCGCTATATGACAATGCAAGATGTTGTGTTAGAACAAATAAAGGGAATACAGAATGGTTTACAGTAGAAACAGGGGTGAAACAAGGCTGTATTATGTCACCACTACTTTTTTGGAATAGCTATTGATTGGGTTATGAGAAACTATACCCACAATGAACAATTAGGTATAAAATGGACAAATGGAAAATTCCTGGGGGACCTGGATTTCGCAGATGATTTAGCATTCTTAAGTTCAACACCCAGACAATCCCAAGAAGCAGTAAATAATTTGTGTCATCTCTCGGTTAAAATAGGTCTCCAAATAAATGCCTCTAAAACTAAAGCTATGAACTTTTCTAATGAGACCTTTGATATCATCTTGAACGGGGAAAAACTACAGAAAGTTGAAAGTTTCAATTATTTAGGCAGTAAAATGACTCAGGATGGTGACACAACAAGAGAAATTCATACTAGAATTGCTTTGGCAGCTAGCGCCTTCAATAGATTATCTAACATTTGGAAATTACGATCATTGAATATACATACCAAGCTTCGTCTGTTTAATTCAAATGTTATCTCAGTGTTAACATACGGCTGTGAGAGTTGGAAAATAACAAAATCATTGGAGAACAAGCTGAATACATTCGAGAACAAATGTCTTAGAAAACTCATGAACATCAGTTGGAAAGAATTCAAGGCTAATCGACAAATAAGAGAAGACTCTAGGCAGAAATATGTCTCCGACTATATAAGGAAAAGACGATGGTCATATATCGGTCATGTCCTACGAATGCAAAACAACAGAATACCACTACAGGCGCTCACTTGGGTTCCTGAGGGTAAGAGGAAAAAAGGAAGACCAAAAGAAACACTCAGAAGAACAATAATAAGAGAAGGAAGAACGTTGAGCCTAAATAATGTGCAAGAGCTAAGAGGAGTGGCGTCACAACGAACAACCTGGAGAGCACTGGTTTCTGCCTTATGCGCCGTGTTTGGTGCTTAAAGAATTTATTATTATTATAGCCGTATATGGGGATCAGAAAATCCGCATGAATTTATTGAACACGAGAACGGGACCCAAAGATGCAGCAATAGAGAATGCAGTCAGCGACCCATAGCTTGACTGCTTGCGTCAGGGTCAGCGAACCAGAGCTGACCAAGACCCTACTCCACCTCCCCGTGGTGGTCCTGGAAACAGGCTGCATCACTGCAGTCTGGCTAAGAGAGTAGGGATCGAAGAGGGAAGGCTAACGCGGTCCCCAGAAATGCCGTGCAGAAGTCGGATGTATCGGCCGAAAGGCGCAGATATCGCAGCTCCGGTGTAAACAGACACAACGCAACCAACGTCCTTTTCAGGACGAACGAGGAAGAAGAAGAAGAAGAACACAAGAACGACAGTCCCAAGATAACTTTTGGTGTGCTCACTACCATACCCGTGTGACTGGACTATTTTTCTTCCATAACTACACAGTGAAAGCTACACATTACATTGATATACTTCATTCGTGTGCTGCATCTCAGCTTGAGGATATTGTTACGCACAAATAATTACTTTTTTCAAAGCCTTTGTATGATCATTTTTCGTATGTATGATCATTTTTTTGACTGAAGTGTGTATTATGTTTTTTACAGTCAAAGGGACATAATCCGAGTTATCGAGACTACAATTTTTTAGGAGTTTGCCTTCTCTTGTATAGAGACACGTTCGGTCTATAATTTCTTGAACGAAGCGTGACCATATCTCCTTATTTGGTAGTATCAGTCAACTGTTGTAGATGCCTGAAACCTTTCTTAACGCTTCTTTTCATGACCATAAAAGGCGCGACTGTGTAAGACTTTTATCTCGAATGTTCTTAGAATCGTCTTATTGTGAACGGCGACTCAGAGATTGTCGTTCTGCGCATGTCTCGACCTGGTTTTCGTTTGTTGTTCCGGCCAGCTCGGGGAGTTTAGAAATGGTCTAAGTAGCGAGCAGACGCGACCTGCGTCTTGTGATTTTCTGAGGGAAATACATTGTCTTTGTGAGTTAGTTAGCTAACTAGACTATTTCCCAGTATTATTCAAGCCTGCCTGGAGGCATATGTTCATGGTTGATTTTCCGAAATAAGGTAATTCCTCTTGTATCGAACTTTATGCTATCATCTAGAGGTTCGTCATTTTGTCGCCTTTTTGCTCGCCAGTGTGATTCAAAATGGAGAGGTACTTTGACTAGGATTAAGTCACCGGTATCTTTATACCTGAACTAGTTATATATATATGGGTCGCTCTAGACCAACAAGACTATTGTCTGTGTTCCAGGATTCGTTATATCAGAGATCACGTCCAAGTCAGATGGTTAGACTTAGAAACATTATAAAGGTCGAGCTGACCTGTAATCCATGTATGCTATTCACGTGCAGATAGTAAACGGACTGATTGTATACATCTGATCTGCTAGCATCAGAAAGGGAATATTTATTATTGTCTATGAACAGTGATGATCTGCAGCTGACACTGTTGCAGAATTTATATATATATATTATTTATACAGCTTCACGAACTAGAACTCTATGATTTTGAATGCTGAACTCGTTGAACTATGTTGATGATATAAATATCCTGACTGTTTTGTGGCGTGCAATAAATGGAAAAAAATTATACAACGAAGTTACCATTTCTATGACTCTACACATCATGTTGCCTGTGTTATACTCTGTGAACTGTTCTACTACCACACATACACAGCAACATCCTAAAATCAGAGAAGACACCTACATCTTGCACTTTAATACCAGGTGTCGATAGGGGTGGCAAGTGGTCGTCAATCTTATACGGAGCTAACGTACCTGGCATTGTGGCGCACCATTATCATTTAGCCTAAATCCACCCTTATCATTTTTGGTGGCCAGTCGTTGGTTTAACCGGGCATTTTGGCACACCTTTATCATTTTTGGTGGCCATATGTTGGTTTACTCTGATACCAGCTATCAAGGGGGTCAACAAACCCAGACATCATCAGCAGACTACAAGACAACGTTGCAGTTTCTATTCATCACCTTCGATGAAATTTTGTTGAAAGACGCGGCATTACTGACAGTTGTTGATATTTTGAAACTACCCGGCGCTGCTCGGCAGTATTGAAGTTTGTCTGCAACTAGAAGGACAAGTACCGAGCGAATGGATTTCCTGATCTGTTAAGAAGAAGGACAAGTGCCGTAACAACTGTTCCGGTCTCAGAAGTCAATTTGTAGAATTCAGAAGGTCAAGTTCAGAAGCTGTTTCCTGTCAGAAGCTCATTTCCCTCGTCATGGCTGTCTATGGGAGCAGATGTTAATCAACGTTGGATCTTTATCCTCAGAATGCTGACGACATCCTGTTCTGCACCGTGCTGACGTTTGGGACATATAGAAGTTAAGTGGCCTGTTTTGTTTGTGAACTGTGCCCTTATGTTCTAACTGAGCCTTCTGTCTATCACATTTTCACACTATTTACATGTTTATATGTTATATGTTATTTGTATTTGTATATTTATATGTTTATATTCAGCGGGTTTTCTCGGTTGGGTGGTGTCTTTCAGTAGAAGATACCACGTCACAGAGGTTCTACTGTTAGCGTTTTCGTTAGGGACTGTGCGAATTTCCTACTGTGAAATTTGCTAGCGACAATCGTTGCTATATCTGTTTAGTTGTGACGAGTTGTGCTTTATTTTTTGTTTCTTGTATATTTTTTTTTTCTTTTTCTTTTCTCTCTTTCTTTGTGTTTTTTAGTTTCGATTTCGATTGTTTGTATTTGTAGGTCTCCCCTATCTATTATTCAGTTCTTTAAGTATATTTTTGTGTATACACTGTAGCGTCATTTGTTTGTCATATCTTCGCATTTTGTCATCACATTTCTTTTTAGTTTCGCTGTTTATTTATTTGACTTATGCGAATGTTTTCATATTGTTTGATCTTTGTTATTGTTTACATTGACTCTGATCTTTGTTGTTGTTTACATTGACTTTGATCTTTGTTGTTGTTTACATTTGACTTTGATCTTTGTTATTGTTTACATTGTTGGTGACCTTTGTTATTGTTTACATTGTCTTGTTATTGTTTGCATAGTTCTTGCATAGTTAGCTTTCACTATTGTTACATATATGCTCATGCACTATTGATCTATAGTGCACTTATCATAACTAACTGGTGGTTTTTTGCTTATGCACTATTGTAGTGCAGTTATGATATATAACTGATGGTTATGCACTGATTTGGGTAGTGCACTGATAATTAAGAGGTGACTTGTGATATTATTATACATTTGATAATACAAGTTGGTGTCAAGTCTTGTTGCCCACAGAGATTGGAGTAAACATATTGATTACACAAGCACTTTATTAAGTCTTGTTGCTATTAAGATTGAAATAAGATAATTAATTATTTCAGGTTCTGTACTCACATTTTAGACATCATGTCTACATTTGAGTACTTTATTGAGCAGGGTAAAGCCCTTGGGAAGACAGGTGATAAATTAGAAGAATTTGCGACTGTTCAATATGCCAAGGCATTGAAGTCGGAGGAAAAGAAAATGAAAGAACTAACTGAACAAAAGAGAATAGATGCTGAAAATTTAAAACTGCAGATGCAGGTAGATGAAAAGAGATTACAAATGGAAATGGAAAAACAAAAAAGAGAAGCAGAATCACAGGAGAAGAGACTTCAGGCTGAGGTTGAAAATAAGAGACTTGAAAAAGAAGCTGAAAATAAGAGACTTGAAAAAGAAGCTGAAAATAAGAGACTCGAAAAAGAAGCTGAAAATAACAGACTTGAAAAAGAAGCTGAAATTAAGAGACTTGAAATAGAGGCTGAAAATAAAAGATTAGAAAAACAGGCTGAGGCTGAAGAAAGAAAGTTACAGGCTGAGGCTGAAGAAAGAAGGTTACAAAGAGAAGCTGATGAGAGAAAAGCAAAAATGGAGCATGAAGAAAAACTCTTAGCTTTGGAGTTAGAAAAGTTGAAGTTATCTAGTAATGCTAATGATGCTAATAAGGTATCATCTGCTAATAAGTCTAATGCTGTTGATTTCAAGCTTAATTTACCAGCATTCAATGCTTCAATTGATGATATAACATTTTATCTAGATAGATTTGAAAGTGCATGTAAGGTGCATAATATAGATAAAACATTATATGTTTATCATCTGTCCAAGATACTTAGAGGTGATGCTTTGACTTTATTGGGTATGGTAGATGTGCCTGACAAAAACAACTATGAGGTTGTCAGGGCGGCATTGTTAAAGAAGTACCAACTTAACGAGGACGGATATCGTCTTAAATTTAAAAACATGTTACCAGAAACTGGAGTTGAATTCTCTGAATTCATCTCAGGCATCCGTCTTACTTTTTTACGATGGGTTGAGTTGTCTAAGACAGAGAGTACATTTGAAGCTCTTACGGACTTACTACTTAGAGACAAGGTTATGTCTTCTGTTAATGAATCCTTTCTTTCTTTTCTTCATGAGCGTAAGCCTAAAAACATAAAAGAAATGGAAGAATACTGTAGCCAGTATGTTACTGCGCATCCTCACATAACCATTAGCAACTCTAAAGTAAAAGAAGGTCTGCCAGTTGCTTCGGCAGCACCTTATGGCTCAAATTTTATACGTAAATTTCAGGGTAGCCAGCAAAATTTCAATAAAAAGAGTAACCGTAATTATGCCCAGAATCATAGTAATCAATTCCAGGGTGATTCTTCTTCCCAGAACTGGAGACATCCTAATACTACACGTTATTCTACTCCGGTTAACTTTAGAAATTTTCACAAAGGTAATCGGTATAGAGGAAAATATTTTTCTCAGAGACCTCAATACCAGGATAATAGAGGTTCTCAACAGTATAGAGATGGTAATGACAGTTATGGAAACTGGAACTCAAACCAGGATAAAAATTACAGTAGGGACTTTAATGATAATTGCAGAGGCAATAATGGTCGCGGTAGATCGCAACATAAGAGAAAAAAATATCAACAGACAAACTCTGTTCAACAAGAATCTCAGGGAGTAGATAAACAGGTTAATGATAATAAAGACCATAATGCCATCGGATGCTCATCTGTTGATTTTGGTAGGGCAAATAAATGTATCCAATGCAGTACTTTATTTGACCCGAAGACCGTTACTACTTTAAGCTGTGGTCATCCTTTGCCCGCTCTTCCTGCTAATGTTGCTCATGATGGGAGAGGTTCTCTTATATTACATAAGGGGCTTGTAAATAGTAATCCAGTCTCAGTGTTGTTTGACTCTGGATGTACTACTGTCGGGGTTAGGCAATCTCTTGTAGATCCATCCTGTGCTACAGGAAAGGTCATCAAATGTGTCACATTTGGTGGCACGTTGGAAAAGTATCCTACTGCTATAATACACATTGCTACTCCTTTCTTCACGGGAGAGGTCCACGCGTGTCTACTTCCAAACCCTATTGCGGACCTTATTATTGGTCGTATTCACGGAGTTAGGGAATGTACCCCACAGCAGATTGCTGTTTGGGAAGAGCAAAACATTGAAGCTACCAATGCGGTGGTCACAAGAGCACATGCTCTGGATCCACCTCAAACTTCATTAACTAATAATGATGAAGTAAATGACCAAGATAGTCACTTGACTATTACACGTGACTCATTTATCAAATTGCAAGAAGAAGATCCTTCTTTACAAAAATTCTTCATTCTAGCAAAAAAAGGTGATCCTAATCAAAATACTAATAGAAAATCTTGGATTTCTATGAAGAACGGCGTACTTGTACGTATGGTACAAGACTCGACTACGTCCACTCATTCACAAATTCTTGTGCCTAAGAGCATGAGATTGCAAATATTGCAACATGCTCATGACTCGCAATGTGCTGGACATATGGGTTTTTCCCGTACAAAGTCGAGAGTTCTTGCGGCTTTCTTTTGGCCATTTGTGAGCAAGGACATACGAATGTACTGTCGCTCTTGCAAAGTATGTCAGGAGGTCAAATCTAAAGGACCACGACATGCTGCGCCTATCCAGGCTGCTGACATTCCTATTCGCCCTTTTCAAAAAATGGCAATAGATATTATCGGTCCTTTTAGAATTAAGTCGGCTAGAGGACATCAATTTATCCTTACATGTGTCGATATGTGCACACGTTGGCCAGAGGCAATACCTCTCAAGAGCATCTCAACTGCTGACATCGCAGACGCTCTTTGGCTGATATTTTCTCGCTTGGGTTTTCCCGGAGAAATATTGTCAGACCATGGCACTCAACTTATATCAGACACTATGTCACAGGTAATGTCTATGCTACACATTAAAAGGTCTCTCAGCAGTATCTATCACCCAATGTCTAATGGGTTAGTCGAACGTTTAAATAGGACTCTGAAAACTTTACTTGGTAAAATAACTGAGGATCATCCTCAGGATTGGGACAGGGTCTTACCCGCGGCTCTCTTTGCGTATAGAGAGGTCCCCAATGAACATACGGGGTTTTCCCCTTTTGAACTTGTCTTTGGCGCGCAACCGCGCGGCCCTATGTCTTTACTTCACGATCTAATCACTGCCGATAATATTAGCGATGAAACTCAATCTTCTTATGAGTACGTCATTGCTCTTAGGCAAAAGATCATCGAGGCATGCAAACTAGCAACTTCGTCTTCCGAATTTGCTAAAGAAAAGGCAAGGCAGTTTGCAAAAAAGAATAGATGTCTACGACAACTTTGTCCAGGTGACAAAGCTCTCGTTCTACTTCCTTCAAGGGAGAACAGACTTCTAATTGCATGGAAAGGTCCATATGCAATAGTCTCCAAAATTTCTGATGTCGACTATGTTGTCGATATTGATGGAAAGCATAAAACTTTCCACATAAATATGCTCACGGAATTTCATGAAAGACCAGACTATTTGCAGCCTATTTTCCAGGCAACGGACAATTCTCAAGTACCTCATGGTCAGTACTCATCTCTGTCAGTTATACAGGATGAGGAAACTACTTTTTCTGATGTCAATCTTCCTCTTTCTATGGTCCCACTTTATTCTACGGAATCTTGGAAAAACGTGACCGTTTCTCCAAATCTTTCCGCTGAGGAACATCGACAAGTTTCTTCGATGTTGCAAACATTTCAGGATGTTCTTACAGACATCCCGGGACACACACATGTCATTGAACATGACATTGTGCTAACTGATCATAATCCTATCAGAGTCAGACCTTATCCAATACCTATCCATTTCCAGTCTCAAGTAGAAAAAGAATTGGATGAAATGATACGTTTGGAAATCATTGAACCATCCACTTCAGCATACTCTTCGTCTATGGTTATTGTTCGAAAGAAGGATAATAACATTCGCATTTGCGTAGATTATCGCAAATTGAACCAAGTTACGAAGTTCGACGCTGAACCTATGCCTTCATTAGAAGAACTACTCAATAAACTTTCTAATTCTAGATTCTTTACCAAACTAGATTTGTCTAAAGGTTATTGGCAAGTTCCTCTAACCGAACGTGCCAAACCTTTTACAGCTTTTTCTACACCTAGGGGTTTATTCCAATGGAATTTCATGCCTTTTGGTCTTATGAACGCCCCTGCTACATTCGTACGCATGATGCGGCGAATTCTCGCATATCGTACAGATGTCATAGCATACCTAGATGATATCTGTCTATTCAGTGATTCCTGGGAAGATCACTATTTGGGTTTATACGAATTACTGTCCACTCTTCGCGAGTATAACTTGACTGCAAAACCCTCTAAAGCCTTTATATTATTTAGTGAGATTTCTTTCCTAGGTCATCGTGTTGGTCATGGTCTTTTAAAGACAGAGGACCACAATGTTTCAAAAATACTTAACATTTCGGTCCCTAAGACGAA
Source organism: Oreohelix idahoensis (assembly GCA_024509875.1). Taxonomy (NCBI): domain Eukaryota; kingdom Metazoa; phylum Mollusca; class Gastropoda; order Stylommatophora; family Oreohelicidae; genus Oreohelix; species Oreohelix idahoensis. Next base: position 196,219 of record JAMPIV010022505.1, on the reverse strand, counting down.
GAAACAAGTAAGGAGTCTATTAGGTTTGATCCAATTCTACGGACGATTCATTCCGAATCTGTCCTCCATTATGGCACCGCTTTCTACTTTATTGAAGAAAGGGTCGCCTAATCTGATCCGCTGGTCTAAAGAATGTCAATCCTCATTGGACCAGGTTAAAGCCCTATTTTCATCTCCACCTATTCTTAGGTTACCTACTATTGAGAAGACTTTTGTTCTTCGAAGTGACGCCTCGTCAACTGGGATTGGGGCGGCACTAATGCAGGAGTATTCTGATACTCTGCATCCGGTGATGTATATCTCTAGGAAATTAAATGCTGCAGAAAAGAATTACTCGGTTTTAGACCGTGAGTTATTGGCTATGGTATGGTCTATTCTGAAGTTACAAAGATTTCTTCTAGGCGCACATTTCATTGTGGAAACCGACCAGAAAGCGCTTACTGCTATTCAGAGCAAAAACTTGAAGAGCTCGAGGTCCACTCGTTATGCCATAGCTCTTCAACCATTTCATTTCTCGGTTCGAGCTATCCGTGGTTCGGATAATGTGATGGCAGACATTCTGTCCAGATGCCCACACGATTCCACATGATTCTTCTGTCATATATATATATTTCCTGATATACAGTCCAATGTTGTAATGACATGTTAGTAGATTTTTTTTTCTCACTTTTTTGAGGGGAATTTATAACATTGTACCATGTAATTATCTAAGAAGGCTTAGTTAGTGATATACGGGCCAAAAGATCACTCGGCCACATTTAAATAAATTATTTTCAGGATTGTATTAGGAGATTTACCAGTTGTCTTTAAGATTTGTGTTATTGATATTTTCGCAGCACATCGTTGAAGTCTGCGAGTTTATGTCCATTGTGGAACTTTGAGGATATCAAGTCCTGTCCTAGATTGGGAGCGGATGATGTCCACATCTTCTTCTATTGAATGTTTTATGTCAACGAAGATCAACACATGTATTACTTATTAATTACTGTTGCTTTATATAATGTAATAATATAGTGCGGTATATTAGTAAATTACACCGCTATTTGCAACACATTGTATGATACCATAATAATATATTTAATTTCATATATTGGTATGAGAATAATTTGATTTTCATTATGATGTTGCCATCATTGTGGCGTGTGTTGGTGGCACCTTCCTGGAATATATAAGCGTATACTTAGATACATTTTTTCTCTAAGGAGCTGAGATATGATCTCAGTGTCGCTCCATGCGTTGAGCTAATTTGTTAGGTATATATCCGCGCATCATACGTGCGTTAGGAGCCTAGATTTTTTTTTCCGGCTCCAGGATTTAAAAAAAAAAAATGTTTCATTTTTTTTCCCCGGGAGGGTGCGGTAATGTTACGCACAAATAATTACTTTTTTCAAAGCCTTTGTATGATCATTTTTCGTATGTATGATCATTTTTTGACTGAAGTGTGTATTATGTTTTTTACAGTCAAAGGGACATAATCCGAGTTATCGAGACTACAATTTTTTAGGAGTTTGCCTTCTCTTGTATAGAGACACGTTCGGTCTATAATTTCTTGAACGAAGCGTGACCATATCTCCTTATTTGGTAGTATCAGTCAACTGTTGTAGATGCCTGAAACCTTTCTTAACGCTTCTTTTCATGACCATAAAAGGCGCGACTGTGTAAGACTTTTATCTCGAATGTTCTTAGAATCGTCTTATTGTGAACGGCGACTCAGAGATTGTCGTTCTGCGCATGTCTCGACCTGGTTTTCGTTTGTTGTTCCGGCCAGCTCGGGGAGTTTAGAAATGGTCTAAGTAGCGAGCAGACGCGACCTGCGTCTTGTGATTTTCTGAGGGAAATACATTGTCTTTGTGAGTTAGTTAGCTAACTAGACTATTTCCCAGTATTATTCAAGCCTGCCTGGAGGCATATGTTCATGGTTGATTTTCCGAAATAAGGTAATTCCTCTTGTATCGAACTTTATGCTATCATCTAGAGGTTCGTCATTTTGTCGCCTTTTTGCTCGCCAGTGTGATTCAAAATGGAGAGGTACTTTGACTAGGATTAAGTCACCGGTATCTTTATACCTGAACTAGTTATATATATATATGGGTCGCTCTAGACCAACAAGACTATTGTCTGTGTTCCAGGATTCGTTATATCAGAGATCACGTCCAAGTCAGATGGTTAGACTTAGAAACATTATAAAGGTCGAGCTGACCTGTAATCCATGTATGCTATTCACGTGCAGACAGTAAACGGACTGATTGTATACATCTGATCTGCTAGCATCAGAAAGGGAATATTTATTATTGTCTATGAACAGTGATGATCTGCAGCTGACACTGTTGCAGAATTTATATATATATATTATTTATACAGCTTCACGAACTAGAACTCTATGATTTTGAATGCTGAACTCGTTGAACTATGTTGATGATATAAATATCCTGACTGTTTTGTGGCGTGCAATAAATGGAAAAAAATTATACAACGAAGTTACCATTTCTATGACTCTACACATCATGTTGCCTGTGTTATACTCTGTGAACTGTTCTACTACCACATACACAGCAACATCCTAAAATCAGAGAAGACACCTACATCTTGCACTTTAATACCAGGTGTCGATAGGGGTGGCAAGTGGTCGTCAATCTTATACGGAGCTAACGTACCTGGCATTGTGGCGCACCATTATCATTTAGCCTAAATCCACCCTTATCAGATATGGAGCCCCATGTGTTTTGTCAGTAAGATGGGGTACCGCCGCACTGGGGGTTAGAAGTGCTGAGGTTCCTCTATGACAAGTTCCCTTCTCGTTGGATTTGGCGAGATGTCTCTATTCCATGGCCTCATCGCTCTCCACTATCAGATGTCTCTATTCCATGGCCTCATCGCTCTCCACTATCATGCCTCTGGATTCCTTGTTATGGGGCTGCAGGACGGTGAAAAGGACGGTGGTTGCGTTGTGTCTGTTTACGCCTAAGCTGTGATATCTGCACCTTTCGGTCGACACATCCGACTTCAGCTAGGCATTTTTTAGGGACCGGGTTTGCCTTCCCATTGCGATCCGCACTCACTCAGCCAGACTGCACTGCTGCAGACTGTTTCCAGGACCACCACGTGGAGGTGGAGTGCGGTCTTGACCAGCTCTGGTTCACTGGTCCTGATGCAAGCAGTACAGCTATGGGTCGCTGACTGCATTCACTATTGCTGCATCTTGGGGTCCCATAATTAAAACATTGGATTGAAGAGACATTAGCTTTCTCTATCCCCTTGATGTTCTGCTGCTACTAATGAGGCTCACGTGAAAGTTTACTGACTTCTGGTTTACTGACGTATTAACTCAACTGTTGTAGTCTTGTGGCCGTGCTTGTGATGATGGTGTGTATAGTGGGTTCTCATCACTGCCCTAACAGTAGGTAGTTGTGGATGATGATGCTAAGTACTTCAGACGAAACTTGTGACGACTACCACAGCTGGACAAAACAGATGGTTGATGATTAAATAGCTGGTAACACACCTCCCGCCAACAGCAGTGAACTTAATATAAAGTTTAATTGCATCTATGAATTCAGCAACAGTTGAAAAGTGATGTTCTGCCCAACCTTCCTCTTGAGGCCGGTGACGTTTATACAGCAAAAAAATAATTCATTTCATGATGAGAGTTCTAACGCATCTTCCTTGCATTCTCCTTATATTCTTCTAAGCACTGTCACTGCTTCTATTTATCTACTGACTCTGATAGTCAAAGTGGTAATGGCTTGAGAACCACTGTTGTCATTTAACGTTTACTGTCATGGTGTTTTATCTCAGTACTCGACGTTTATAGTTCTGCTATATTTGCTCTGTCGTGCTTCTATCTTCACAATGTTCTAACTTCGAATCTTTGTGTGATCACTTGGTGTATCTTTATGATAAGACTGGCCTAAACCGCCAGGGGTGATAATTTATACCAAAACTGTCTATTGGTCACACTTCTTATGGCTAGCTGCTGTCTAATGTCTTCTCATGATCTCAAAACAGTTGATCATACCTGGTCGTCTTGTGAATCTTGAAACCACTTGCACAACTTCTTGAACCTTGTGAAAAGCTGTCTCTGGACTGCTGAATCAGCTATGCTAACTATCATACTGGCGTACCAAGCGATTAATGAGCTAGACCAGAGGTTTTCAAACTTTTTTGGTCCGCGGCTCCCTTGACCTGTGCATAAATCACCGCGGCTCCTCTCTATACTATATATTATATATAAGCAATTGTACCCCAAAAGATATTAATGACTTCTGAATGTGCATATTTTACACCAGCATCCGCCATGATGACATCAGAGTTAGTGATCGCTGTTCGTAACATAGACCTGCTCTGGAGTTTTATAATGCATTTGTCAATAACTTCTAGTACCTAATGACGCGTATTGTTACATGTAATAATACCTCGGCGCAAACATGTCGTCCTACGAAGATCTATATTTATTGATGGACCTTGGCTCATAATATCGAGCCCAACACTTTTCCCAAGCTACCGCGACGCCCTTAGCCGAGGGCCGCGACGCCCCTGGGAGCCGCGACGCACAGTTTGAAAACCTCTGAGCTAGACAACAGTAATTATTTCTGTCATCACAGAAGCAACCAACTCATTGGCATGTTGTTATCACTTGCCATATCTCAGTAACTAACACTTGGGAGAGAACCCATATTTTCTCTACTTACGCCTAACGCGTCTGAATTTCAACTGATTTAACCCTAGCACCCCGATTTACCATTACAGTTATTTACTAGTTTTTAGATCAGGCTTTGTCACGGGCAGTTCACAAAAAATCCCGTGCAAAAACTTGCTTCGTTCACTCTGTTCGAAAAAAAAAAAAAACCCTCAAAAGACAAAATTACAAATCATCGCTCTTTGCTAAGTAATACCATAAATCATGGACTCTTCTACCCCTAAGTTAACTTTAATAGCCTTATGCAAATTTGTGAAACTAGAATCTCTGACCCGTGGCTCACTATTAACTAAAAACAACGACATATTTCCCGTCACCTCAAAACCCACAAGTGTCATTTTATTTCCCTTTTAGTATGGTCTAATAGTCTGTTACCACTGTTATGCAAATTTTCTAAAACGGATACGTACACTCGATCCCTTTATTATTTTCTGACCTCGAACTGCCTGTTACTGTCTACTTAATTAAACATAAATATCTTGAGTTAGGTTATGAATTGTCGAAAACCGTTTTAGGATAGCTCCTATAATAACGAATTTATTACGACATATAATGGGAGGAATAATTTATGGACACCCTGTAATGATAAATTTGGTATTTTAAATGCGCAAAACTCTTGATATATGAACAAGAAGCAGACAACATTAGAAGTGTGCGCGTTTAAAATCATAAATGTTTTAGAAACATTGCAGCGTTTAGAACAGTTACATACGATCAACAAAGAAAGACGGACACATACGAAGAGACAGACACCGTTACGATGAAACACGTCTAATGTTTTGTTTAAGTTCAGACATTATAAAATTCAGGTCGTTTAATCTTATACGAGAACCGGTTGCCCGCCAACTAAACAAGGTGTTATCCATTAATCAAGCTGTGCTATTTCCCTCTTCTAATTATTCAGACACACAAACAGAAACCAAAGTCGAGAACGAGCCATTGAGACGCTGACACTATTAGAAGCCATTTTCGGCACCAGGTTTAGCAAGGGAGTATACTGTGACAGTCGCGCATACACATTTGGCGGAGTCAAGAATCTTTCAGGTAAGTTTAAATCCATAATTATCGTGTATTACACCGACGTAGATTGTCTGCCTTAATACGGTTACTTGCTTTCTGTTGATTCTAGATTCCATCTTCTTATCTCTTGTTTTGATCGGTCTTTTTAAGCATCATAGATCACCACTGCATTAGGCCTCTTACAGAAACAAATGGTGGCCAATGCACGACATCATTATTATCGTTATTTTCTTTTGTGCTACTTATGGAGCATGAGGCGACCACTGCAGCTGGTTCCCTTGCAGACGACGTGCGTCAAGCAAGCTCATGCTCTTGCAGCAGTATTTTCTATGACGATTTGTTTTTCGTCATGACGCTGCCAGCCTCATGCACAGTCATATTAGTCTCATGCACAGTCATATTAGCCTCATGTACAGTGTCAACTACCAATTTATGCTGTGGATTTTATAATGATACTAATTTAATACTTGGCTCGCTTCGCTAGGAGACGACCACAACATGAAATGGTGGACACAGAAAGATAACACTTTCTACAGGATTCCCTTTTTAATAGAACACTGCACACAGTATAGCCACACACGGCTGAAAACAGTATGGAATACATACAACACTGCCCGAGACACCTCTCGAATTAATATATCAAATTTCTCTCACACATGACAGTATAACAGTACTATAAAACTTGGTGCTGAAAATCGCTCACTATGGAGAACCAGACCTACAACAATGGAAAACTCAATCCACTGGCAAATTATACCCGAAGGCCTGACAATATATCACTGGACACTAAACCACTCCAGAATTATAATTATGTCCAACAGAATAAACCACTATTGTAAACTCTCGGCCATAATCCATACTCAATGAAAAGGGAAACCAACACACGTCCCTCTCGGACAAGCCAGAAGCTCTCTCTCTCTCTCTCTCTCTGCCTTTCCCGCTTAATCTATCTTCGACTTCCGTCCTCTTCACGTGAATCAGTCGTTTCCTAAAAGTTATCAGGGTTGCCAAAACTCGCTGATAACGATGTCACCAACCTAGTTTTTCTGCCACTAGAAAATACGCCGTGACATCCAACCCCCCTTTAAGAAAGAAAACGTAGTTTTCTTCCATCGGAGGAGTCCTCGCCCGACCCCGTAAGGAGTTGGGACGAACCTATGCCATGCCAGCATCTCCTCATCTGCCTAGAGAGTGCCATAATTCTCCACCACCATTGTCGTTCCTGCCTTCTCAACCTATCCATCAAACACAATATGAGCATGAAATAAGCTCCCCAGGTACTGGTAGTCGTGAAAAATAACAACGACTGTCCATACCTGGTCTAACAAATACCCTGCACAGAACATTCATAGTTATAGACAATCATTTGTTCATGCTATAAATCTACATTATATTCGATTCTCGTGCAGATTGCCTTTATGGCACCAAAATACGTACATTGCAAAGTATAACATAGTACAGCATAAACATGCATTGCAACGCATCACATGATCTTTACAAGTTTACAAAACCCACATATTCATATCAGAATAGTACTGGGGGCGTCGGTCAGACTCTAAGGTTCGGTTCCCGTCAACCGAAACACCTTACTGAACACGAACCCGAAACCTGGACTTTCAGCAGGTGGTTGTGAAGCAACGACATGCGCTTCCCCCTTACTGCATCACGCGCACCCCACCTATTCGCAAAAGTCACCCGTGCCATTTTGGTATTGTCGCGCAACGACAATACCTCTATAAATCTAACCGGCGCGACCTCATCAAACACTCGTCTGAGTGTGCGCCAACTAGCACTCAGGGGAACGTTGCGCACCCAAACTGTGCAATCACCAGCTATCGGACCCTCGTATAAGTTCCTACTGCTACCGGTCATGTCATTTGGTACTTGCCGCGAACCACGTCTACGATGTACCTTCTGGTCATCCCCCTTGGAAGTTCGGTGATGCTGAGCCTCTGCTCCAGCCACACCCCTGGCATTATGCACTCCCCGTACATTGCCGACGATTAAATCGGCAATTGGATCCTCGAGAACGAACGCGTTCACTCTCCCCGATAGGAACGGGGTGTCTACATTGATACATGCCTGGGGGTAAGACTCCACTTTTCCCCCAAACGTGGTGCATTTCACAGTTTTGCCCGTAAGGCAGGACTCGTCGATGCACGACCGACGCACCCCAATTGTGGTACACCCAGTGTCCCTCAACACGTTGACTGGTTTCATCTCCACCATACCTTTGTGGAGATCCACCTTGCCAGTCTCATGGACTGCCGACAGACATGGTGCCGCATGCCCACCGTGTAGCACTATCCTCTCGTTCGCCAGGAACAGAGGACGACACCCCGCACAGTCCTCGCTGTCACTGTGTCCAACACACACGCGGAATTCGCGTGTTCAATCGGGGTGGGACACCTGTGAGAGCAATGATTATTTCCACCACAATTGGTACACAAGTGCTCTCTCTTCGACTCATCGCGCGAACTCTTGCTAGAACCTTTAGATGACAACGACCGCGCATCAGAGTCTGAAGATCAACTCTCTAAGGAACCACTCCTCTGCTTGTGATGTTTGGTTTTATACCAAAACCGGTCTTCGTCCCTAGAGTCCTCGAAGTGTACCTGCTTACGCGTTTGGCGCTCTCCTGCGTCGTTATTACTTGTCGGTTCTGCCAGTTCGAGCGGCCATTCCGATGAGAACGGAAATTCTCATAATTTCCTCCTCGTGGCTGATAGGGCATAGAGGAACTCTCGTGCTTCTGCTCTTGGCACCTGTCTGCCTCGCCAGACCGATTTCGCCATGGACTGCGCTGAACTTTGCCGACGCCTGCAATCAAGGCGTCTGGGCAAGGACATAATGATGCCCCAATTGGGCCATGGACTCAATGTCTTTTGGCTGGCGCTCTTGGAAGAACGCCACCAACTCAGTCGAGCACGACGACAACACTTTGTCTCGTAGCATCAAGTCTAGCAAGCCATCATAGTCCTTAGTGATTCCTTCCATCTCGATCCATCTGTTTAACAGAAGTTTGATCTTCGAGATGAAGTCCTCGAAGTCTTGGTCTGCGCTTGGCATCGCGTTTCTGAAACGCGTCCGGTACCCGTCAGCAGTCAGACCGAACTTCCGGAGCAGCCTTTCCTTTACTTTGTCGTAATCGGCCCTTTCTTCTAGCGGGAGGCTATAGAAAGTCTCCATCGCAGGCCTCACTAGCAACGTCGATAACAGAGATGGCCACTGATCTCTGTCAGCCTTCCAGGCCACGCATTCGGCCTCGAATCTTTCAAGGAAAAAATCTAAACTGTCGATTTTGTCATTAAAATTCGGCAGACGCAGCCTAAAGTGACGATGGGACCCCCACAGGAGTCGAGTTCTGACCACTCGCACCCACTTCCAATTTCTTCAAATGTATTTCCTTATCCATCCTCATTTTCTGTAATTCTAACTCTCTATCCATCTTCCTTTCCTCCAATTCTCTCTTTTCTTGTAATTCTCGTTCTAACTTCTTTTCTTCAAATTCTCTATCTTCTCTCAACTTCTTTTCTTGCAATTCTCGCTCTATCTTCTTTTCTTGCAATTCGAATTCCCTGTCTTCTCTTATCTTCTTTTCTTGCAATTCGAATTCTCTGTCTTCTCTTATCTTCTTTTCTTGCAATTCTCGCTCTATCTTCTTTTCTTGCAATTACGCTCTATCTTCTTTTCTTGCAATTCGAATTCTCTTCTTTTAAGCTCTAACTCTTCAGCTCGAGCATCCCTTAAGGCATTCTGGTTCTCTTTTGATTGGAATTCTGCCTTGGCATAATCCAATAATTCTTTTTCTGTGTACCCAGCTTCCTTGCCTATCCGCATGAAATTATCAATGCCCATGATGTACACTCGTACTTCTCAATAATAATTTACTGTGTGACTGCTCACTCTCATGTACCCTATACCACCTCGCTTATATGAACAGATACCTATATTCTTACAACGTCTGCAGTAATGATAGTCAATAGTAATATCACTTCTCAAATTTACAAATATCTATGCATGTAAGTATACTACTGGACAAAACTTAAGGACCACCATTCAGTTTAGACAAGGTTTATATAATTGATTGGCAAACTGTAAAGACAAATGAACATGTCATTAAAACTGAGCTAAGAAAAATGTGTATACATTTCTGTGTGCACTAGGTTAATATTTTTTAAATGTCCAAAAACTGGGTCACTTTAACCCGCACGTGAAAATTGCCATTGTTGCTGCAAAAACTCGTGGTTTTTGCAACACGCCCCACTAGTTCAAAAGGGGAAAAAGTGAGTTGAATTTGAATGCACGTAGAAAATGATCATCGGTAAAGAGTGTTCACCGTTGGTATGCAATAAATCAGTATGACAAGTGGTCGAAATGATCACTGCATTAGCCATGCCACCAAGGAGAAGTCTCAGCACTGTAGACCGTGGTCGAGCCATGACATGGATTCAGGATGGTCAATATGTTCGTCATGTTGCAAGACGTTTAGCAGTGTCCCACCCTACCATTCAGAGACTTCTTGAGAGATTTCAAGCTACCGGACATTTGGAAAATCGACCCTGCTCACGAAGAATTATATAAACCTTGTCTAAACTGAATGGCGGCCCTTAACTTTTGTCCAGTAGTATATATAACACCTCACCTCTCACTGTCTACACATCATCCACTTCACCTCTTATTGAACAACTATAGTCTTACTTTGCCCCTTGGCTACCGTCTCCTTACTCAGAGAATTATTCAATTATTACTAATCTGTCTTACATAAGTGCTTACATTGGCAAAATGAACACTACACAGATGAAAAGACATACACCAAGCACTACGAAAACAAAAATCCCAGTCACGAGGAATAAGATGATAGACACAGTTGAGCAGAGGTAGATTAGTATATACAATGCGTGACTGCAAACAAACGAAAACAAGGGATCCCTGTAAACGTATTTACAAGATAGCAGGATGGAACGAGCGAACACACCACTTAAACACAACAAAAGAATTACTGAATGTGCAAGACAATGTCAATACAAACTACACCAATACACCTAACACCAACAGGGCTTGGAATGTTAAGTAGGGCAGTCGCAGGAAAACCGTCTGCCTTACTCCACCACTTAACATACACAGCCACCCCATAGAAAGAAGTCAGTCTAATTCAATCTTTTCCCACAAGTAGGAACAAAATGAATTAAACTCGCCACCCGTCCACCCTTAGACACACAAATATAACATTAAATACCGTAGACTAAACAACAACTACATACAACGATGAATTACTGAGAGCTATCTCCCTCACTAGCCATTATCAGATCACTCCAGTCAAAAGAAACTAAATAACATATAACCAATAATAACAGAATAACATATCAATGCCTTACTCTGTAAATAATACCAATGACCCCACGTAATAGGAAATAGGGTGAAAGATCCCACCTAACTAACTAACACCATATAAACATCCAGACTAAGTTCTACTAAGAAAGTAGGGAAAAAGCACAGAACAAAAGGAAAGAAAAACAACAACAAACCACTAAACAAGCTTCACGAAGCAGATGAAGAAACAGAACTATCCTCCTACTCTAAAAGATCAGACTGTACGATAAATAGTAACAGATTGATAGACAGAAAAGAAAATTTAGAATTTAGAGGAAAAACAAGAAACATCAATATAGCCCAAAAATTACAAACAAAAACTTAACTGACGCTCCAGCGATGCTTGATCACATAACTCATCAGCCCCAGTGATGAAAATGAGAACAAAATGAACAGTACTCCACACCGTTGACAAAATCCAGACGAATATAATGTTACACAGGGTGCTATCACAGCACTGTCCATAAAAGAAACACGACTGAATACTCCTGTGAATGTTCAGCTACTCGACCAGCATACTCGTCTATGAGCCCGATAACCAGACTTTTCCGTAAGCCTGAGTGCCAGATAATACAAATATGTCCTTTGGCACACTACTGTCACCACTAACAAGGCGAATAATTGTTCTAAACAGGTGCTATCACAGCACTGTCCACAATAGGATAATAATACGATTATGTCAAATATCACGACTGAATGTTTCCACGAATGTTCACGCGAATGGACAGCTACACCAGTCTATGTGCCCGATTCTAACGTACTGTATTTTGGCACTACGATACGTCAGGATAAATATGTCCCCGTACAGAACACTCCACAGTACTACACTTCAGGAATCCAGCAGACTTCAGGATAGAGTACTCCGGAACCATACAGATCAGCAGGCTTCACACTTCAGGACAGTAACTTTAGTAACATGGAAGTCTCAGCACACTGGACCGTTGTTTACACCTACAGCGCAGGTTGGCAGAAAAACATGGACATCTTCTGTCACAGTCTATTGCACAGGAACACAAGCAGGAAGGTAGCAACAAGTGTTCGGCTGAATAGCTACTTCATGTGGCGGGAACAGGACAACTCGCCTACAGCCAAAACACACTAACACAGTCGTAGACCTATGTAAACTTAAAAGTTCACAAAGGTACTCCACAACAACTCCTAACCCTTCTAAGGTAACACTCAAAGTCACAATGTATCAATCAGGATAGCGCAACAACCGAAGTCGTCTCCCAGCCCTGTTGAACACGTAACTTTACTCCGCAGGGAGCCCCGAATGTTACCAAGAAATCGTGAAGACTACCTTGCTATATGTCTATTGAAAGCCTGACATCACTGCACCTCTATTTCAACACTCTAGACATATTCTCACAATACCAGCCACACTAGCATCGAAATTAACTTGAAGCACAGTGTCAACCACCATAGCAATGTCTAAGTATTATCTGAACTAACCCCAGAATGACAACAACCTACACTGTGACCTGAAAAAAAGAAAAGAAAAAAACTGGGTCACATACCGCTACGCGTCACACTTGACCGATCACAGTTCACAGCTACTGACTGACAAACACACTGACCTGAAGCTGGGCAATCGAAAATAACTCACTATCGTGACTTCGTACACCTGAAGGCGCCAACACACTGTGACTACAACCTTCTAACACTCTGTGTGCAACCTAAGCTCTGGTTTTATAATGAACATTTAGGCCCCATGGTCTTTTATAGGACGAACCACCCAGATGTCAACAACCAATTTATGCTGTGGATTTTATAATGATACTAATTTAATACTTGGCTCGCTCCGCTAGCAGACGACCACAACATGAAATGGTGGACACAGAAAGATAACACTTTCTACAGGATTCCCTTTTTAATAGAACACTGCACACAGTATAGCCACACACGGCTGAAAACAGTATAGAATACATACAACACTGCCCGAGACACTTCTCGAATTAATATATCAAATTACTCTCACACATGACAGTATAACAGTACTATAAAACTTGGTACTGAAAATCGCTCACTATGGCGAACTAGACCTACAACAATGGAAAACTCAATCCACTGGCAAATTATACCCGATGGCCTGACAATAATATCACTGGACACTAAACCACTCTAGAATTATAATTATGTCCAACAGAATAAACCACTATAGCAAACTCTCGGCCATAATCCATACTCAATGAAAAGGGAAACCAACACACGTCCATCTCGGACAAGCCAGAAACTCTCTCTCTCTGCCTTTCCCGCTTAATCTATCTTCAACTTCCGTCCTCTTCATGTGACTCAGTCGTGTCCTAAAAGTTATCAGGGTTGCCAAAACTCGCTGATAACGATGTCACCAACCTAGTTTTTCTGCCACCAGAAAATACGCCGTGACACACAGTTATATTAGTCGCCTTGTACTGCATTGCCTGAGGGCACATTCGTCCTATTTATTTTTATTTCTCTCTTTAGAGACTTCCCGGGAACTGTTATGTAAAGACTGTAGTCTGCACGTGATGATAACTGATCAGGTTGCTTCTAGAAAGGAGCTCAAACAATTTGATTTCCTGTTTCTCTGTGAAGTTGGTGACAAAGAAAAAAGGGTTTTCATTGCGCTGAGAAATTTAAAGAATTCACGTCCAACACAACAATAACAATCTCAGCCAAAGTAGTCCGATTTAATGGCTCTGACACTTGGAGAACAACAATATCAACCGTGACCACCAGAAAATTACAAACTGTATTTTCGTAAATGGATGGTTGCGCAGACTAGAAAGATAGATTACAATTGTATGTCAAGATGACCAGTGTGGAACTAATAGAAAGAACCAGACAAATAACTGGAAGAATATTAAATAAAAAGACGATAGTGTTGGCCAGGGCACATTTTGAGGGCGCCAGTTTACAGCATTAAAAAGTAGTCCTATTTCTTGAATCCACAATGTAAAGAAAAAAAAAAACAATGGAGGCAGACCCAAAAACACACGGGGAGATAATTGGAGACATATTTAAATATGATAAATACGACACGGATAGCAGGCCTTGACGTGAACTGATTAAAGGCGTACACCATCCACGGGACTGAAGCGTTAATGCATGGTCTTGATGCCATCAGTATCTTGACGTCATTGTTTCTCATTCTGTGTCTTCTTGTCACGTCTTGTGACATTAACAGTCTAACTTGAACGTTTCATCTCATGTGATGTGATCTTACTGTCTCTTCTTGTAACGTCTAGTAACATTAACAGTCTAACTTGGACGTTTCATCTCATGTGATGTGATCTTACTGTCTCTTCTTGTCACGTCTAGTAACATTAACAGTCTAACTTGGACGTTTCATCTCATGTGATGTGATCTTACTGTCTCTTCTTGTCACGTCTAGTAACATTAACAGTCTAACTTGGACGTTTCATCTCATGTGATATGATCATACTGTCTCTTCTTGTCACGTCTATTAACATTAACAGTCTAACTTGGACGTTTCATCTCATGTGATGTGATCTTACTGTCACGTGTTGTAACGTCTAAACTTGGACGTTTCATCTCATGTGATGTGATCTTACTGTCACGTGTTGTAACGTCTTGTGACATCAACAGTCCAACTTGGACGTTCCATCTCATGTGATGTGATCTTACTGTCTCTTCTTGTCACGTCTAGTAACATTAACAGTCTAACTTGGACGTTTCATCTCATGTGATGTGATCTTACTGTCTCTTCTTGTCACGTCTAGTAACATTAACAGTCTAACTTGGACGTTTCATCTCATGTGATGTGATCTTACTGTCTCTTCTTGTCACGTCTAGTAACATTAACAGTCTAACTTGGACGTTTCATCTCATGTGATGTGATCTTACTGTATCTTCTTGTCACGTCTAGTAACATTAACAGTCTAACTTGGACGTTTCATCTCATGTGATGTGATCTTACTGTCACGTGTTGTAACGTCTAGTAACATTAACAGTCTAACTTGGACGTTTCATCTCATGTGATGTGATCTTACTGTCTCTTCTTGTCACGTCTAGTAACATTAACAGTCTAACTTGGACGTTTCATCTCATGTGATGTGATCTTACTGTCTCTTCTTGTCACGTCTAGTAACATTAACAGTCTAACTTGGACGTTTCATCTCATGTGATATGATCATACTGTTTCTTCTTGTCACGTCTATTAACATTAACAGTCTAACTTGGACGTTTCATCTCATGTGATGTGATCTTACTGTCACGTGTTGTAACGTCTAGTAACATTAACAGTCTAACTTGGACGTTTCATCTCATGTGATGTGATCTTACTGTCACGTGTTGTAACGTCTAGTAACATTAACAGTCTAACTTGGACGTTTCATCTCATGTGATGTGATCTTACTGTCACGTGTTGTAACGTCTTGTGACATTAACAGTCTAACTTGGACGTTTCATCTCATGTGATGTGATCTTACTGTCACGTGTTGTAACGTCTAGTAACATTAACAGTCTAACTTGGACGTTTCATCTCATGTGATGTGATCTTACTGTCACGTGTTGTAACGTCTTGTGACATTAACAGTCTAACTTGGACGTTTCATCTCATGTGATGTGATCTTACTGTCTCTTCTTGTCACGTCTAGTAACATTAACAGTCTAACTTGGACGTTTCATCTCATGTGATGTGATCTTACTGTCTCTTCTTGTCACGTCTAGTAACATTAACAGTCTAACTTGGACGTTTCATCTCATGTGATGTGATCTTACTGTCTCTTCTTGTCACGTCTAGTAACATTAACAGTCTAACTTGGACGTTTCATCTCATGTGATGTGATCTTACTGTATCTTCTTGTCACGTCTAGTAACATTAACAGTCTAACTTGGACGTTTCATCTCATGTGATGTGATCTTACTGTCACGTGTTGTAACGTCTAGTAACATTAACAGTCTAACTTGGACGTTTCATCTCATGTGATATGATCTTACTGTCTCTTCTTGTCACGTCTTGTGACATTAACAGTCTAACTTGGACGTTTCATCTCATGTGATATGATCTTACTGTCACGTGTTGTAACGTCTAGTAACATTAACAGTCTAACTTGGACGTTTCATCTCATGTGATGTGATCTTACTGTCTCTTCTTGTCACGTCTTGTGACATTAACAGTCTAACTTGGACGTTTCATCTCATGTGATGTGATCTTACTGTCACGTGTTGTAACGTCTAGTAACATTAACAGTCTAACTCAGAAGTGTCATCTCATGTGATATGATCTTACTGTCACGTGTTGTAACGTCTAGTAACATTAACAGTCTAACTTGGACGTTTCATCTCATGTGATGTGATCTTACTGTCACGTGTTTAAGATAGTGACCATGTTTAGCTATTGTTGCGAAAAGTTGGTATGAATATGTTTTTTCTGTTGTTTTGTTTTCCGACATATATAAAAAAGAAGGATCTCAAGCAACTGTCTTAGCCCTTGGGCGTCATATTCTGTACTTTTTAAAATTTGTTGGTTGAGCATTCTTTTGTTGAATACGGTTTTCAAGTATTTATATTCTTTGACTTTCTTGAGGTAGGCTTGCATTATTGATAGGTATATTGAGTGACCCTATGGTTCTGCTATACGTATAATACCGCGAGGCCGATCTTCACATTTCACGTCTCGCGCGTTAGATTGAGCGTATTTGAATGATCATGATCCTTGAGTTTATAAATGTGACACGTTACTTAAATGATGATCTTTTTGATTCTTCAGTTTCTTAGTGTTTTATATTTACCTCAATATTTAATAAGAACTAAGTACATGCAGCCACAACCATTAAATTTGAGATGACCGGCATTTCACGTCCAAAAACAAACAAACAAACAAACAACTACGGCTTTGTTAGTTGATATCATTACATTGGAATCCTTGTTTTGGAACCTCCACGGTAAGCGAAATAGAGGGAGACCAATAACGACATCGAGAACGAAATTAGAAGTAGACGTGGGGGGAATAAGGAAGACATGGAAAGATCTGTAATGGATAGCACAGGACACATACACCTGAAAGACGGAATTTTGTAATAACTTCCGGACAGAAGTGTTACAAGGACATTATTTGTGATAATGTAGGGAGTTGTAGTGCAATCATTACCGAGAATCGACGGATATAACAACAATTTTTATAGGGAAAATGACCTTTTAAATAACATGCAGAATTTTCCTATGAGGAAATCTTTTAAATAGACGCCATCAAACCACGCATGATTGTAACTATTGGCCGGCATTCGAGATGTAAACATAACAACATTTCTTATTGGAGCCTGGTCTAATAGTAAACAACAACGTGCGTGAGACGAAAGTTGCAATATAACCTGACATTTTAGTAGGTTGAAAGCACTGTGAAATTCAACTTGTCAAGAAACAGCCAGACCTGCCAGAGTTAAGAAAAGAATCAGAATTCATTTATCAAACCGGGCTTGCTTGAGCCCCTTGAGGACTTAAAAGCCCCGGAAAACTATTATTAGCAAAGACAACTGGAATCTGAGGAATCTAAAACACGGAGTCAAAGTGGGAACTTATTGATAAAGTAACAACCCCAGAACACGTGTAAGAGGCATCTTCAACAAGCTGTCTTAACTCTATCTCTGAGCCTGAAGTCTGTGGCCCCAAAGTCAATTTGGGGTAATTTGTATATCTATAATTCTATGTTTTGCATTATTAATACGTGAAATAATATGTATATATTGACATGTGAATATTAATATGTGAAAATTGCTAAGTGGAAAGTGGATGTCCAAGTCATTTGAGGCTGGCAACCTCAGCATATAGAATGATGATTTCATGAACCACCACTGCAAGGACTGGGGACTGCTTTATGCGAATTTCTTACAGAGAACTAAAAGCAGAGGTAGTCCCAAGTTCCATTTGAAGCAGGGAGGGAATGATTAGAGAATGATGTACATACTTATTATATTTTTAAAATTTTCAACCAGTGTAGATGTAAATGTAAACATATTCACTCTAAATGTAATGAATGTTTTTCCGCTCAATGGGATTAATATTAATTATTAGCGAGGGTAAACGTTCTGAGGTAGATGGGATGGTGGAATGAAAAGAGGTGGGGACATGCGTGTGTGTCAGGAAGACGCAATACTCAAGAGGGTATTAGTTATCTTGTTTTGTGACACTAGTCGGTGGTACCAACTGAGGGTACTATCTCTAGAACAAGTGAGGGTATAAGTGGCCTGAAGTTGACGCTAGACACCATCATCAGACGACTCCTAGAGACGCGGGACCAGCTTGGTAGTTACTCCCTGACACTTCTTGGAACGTGCTACAACTTTCAAACTTGACCAGTGACGAATGTGATCCAGTAATCCATCTACAAATAACCAAACATCAGCTGCAGCAGAACAGACAAACTTATTGGCAACTAAGTAGAAACATAAAAGCTGCCAAGTGAACTATCCAATTTTTTTACGCCATAACATCACCCAGTTATGGTAACTTTTTCTATAAGGAATTATTCATTTTTATAACTGTTAAAACATAATTGATTATTAAATTTGTTACATGTATAAAGACAATAAAGACAAATCTAAAGTTGATTTAATCATTTTGAATGTACTACATCCGTATGTCTCAGACAATTTCTTAAATACACTTAAACAGAGCTATTAAATAATAAGAGGAATTTCGCTGACTTAACTCAGCTGGGGGCTTGAACGAGCTAACGAATTATGAGATAACCATATCCTTCACAAATGTTGACGGCAGATACTAGAGTTAACATTTGCTCAGCCTCATGCAACATTGTTCTCGCTTCCTGAATATCTTGTGAAAAGTCCCTTGAGGTAGAAGTATCATTATCCTTCTACACCGTCGCGAGACGATTTGCCTATCTACATTTTATGACTTTAAATTTACTCTACAATTTAATTCATTTAATTGGTGAGACGAATCTTCTTCAATTCTAACGCTATCTATAACTTAAACAGAGCCTCTGGTTAAATCTCTCCCTGTTCTTCTTTCTCTCCATTTGATTTCCTCTTTTTCCCCCTCTCGTGAGAAAGAATGCATTTTGACCATAGCCAGACTTGTACCGGCCAGAATTATTTACGAGGTCAGTGGCATAGCTTGACAGCTGACCCACGCTACATCACGTGGGCACGCTGGTAGTTTGGGAGCGTCTTGTTAAAAATATGTATCCTAAAACTGTGGGTACAAAAACATTCCCCAAATAGCCTGGTAACCGGGCTGTACTTTTAGTAAAGATGATCTAGCAGACATTTGCTAAAAACCAACAGCAAACCTGCTGTGGCCTTTTCGTCACTGAAAAGATGAGGTTTTTAAGCTATTAGCACTGCTAAACACGTAACTAGAATTAAGTGCCTTTACAAAAGAGACAGCTTAGATTAGTGGAACAACCATCAAAAGAAATAACGAATAGGGGACCACTAGAGCTACCATTGTGAGAAGACCAGGCAAGCCACCTCGAGAGGCATCTCTGTGGTTGACATTTGGGACGGGTATGCATAATTTTGTTATTCTTACTTTAATACATGATTTGTGTATCTAATACTTAAATTCATGTTCATTATTAAGATGGAAGCTGAAGCTGTATTTCATTGCATTACTCCACTATTATTCCCTAGTATATGCAAGCTTCGCAACTTCTTATATACTATTTCTCTTGAGTTCATTATTATCCACTGTCCTTGTCTTCTCTATGCTTTAAATGCAAGACATAATTCCACAGTTATGATCTTCATAATTCTTTCTGTGACCATCTAACAAACGTTGGACCCTATGCTCCATGCGCAGCCAGAAATATTGTACATATCTATCAGTAATTTCTAACTTATATCATCTGTGTGAATAATAATCTATTCACTGTTTTCCCTCTTACTTTATGTATACAGTAGTGTTTATTATTATAACACTTTTGATATGTATGTAATGCATATAACTAGTGTCATTTTATATGGGTGGGAATAGTATTCTATAATTGCTCATGATTATAGAACACTTGATAGAAACAGAGACTAAGAACAGTAAAAACTCAGTCATGTTTTTGCTCAGCCAGGCTAGCGAGACACCCTGAAACTAATAAAGAGAGTGGGGGCAGAAACCGTAGAATGCATGGTTACAATACCACACTGGAATGATACCTGCTTTAGTCGGGGTCATAAATTATCTGATGTACTGAGTCCTTCAGAGAGGGCGGGCCAAATGCGTTGCAGCTTAGCACTGAGCTAAGGCAATGCTACATTTATTTGCTTTCTAGCCTTATTGTCGAACACAACAGCTGGAATCTTGAGGACCAAAACGTGGAACTGCAACAGGAGCATGACAGCACTACATCAGGAGTCCTGCAGAAGAGTCCAACACTTCAGGAGACCAGGAACACTTGGCTTACCTTAGAGCCAGCCGGACACACACACAAATTAGAATATACTACCAGCATTGAGAAGCTTTAATACATGTGTCCACATGAAGAAAACATTCTTTATAACACACCACATAACATAGTCAAAGTAACAATTCTAATGTATTTGAAAAGATACCAAACTATCAATTAGATTTTCTTTTTTTGTCACATTTGGTGTCATTCAAAATAACACTTGTATTTTATATTTGTAAAAACAACACTAAAGACTGGGTTTTCTTCTAGATTATATCTCTTTTGGAAATTCAATTTGATAATAAATCAAAAATATCGAGTCTGTTTTATTGTCTTTGTGTCACATTCATGTTGAATGTAACATTTCTGGTAATAAGATAAAGCCTTTTATTCTTTCACCTGGTGGAAACTAGCCAAAATACACTGTAATTGTAGATGACAATATAATTACAGAAGTGAGGTAAGGGATAAATTGTGACGAGAATGCATAAACCTCTACTTATATTCTATATTTTTCCAGTAATTTGTGAAACTCGCTATTGGATGTCAAAGTCATTTGAGACTGTCAACCTCAGCGGATAGAATGATGATTCGTGAACCACCACTGCACGGACTGGTGATTGCTTTATTGATAGTTTCGTAAAGAGAACTAAAAGCATAAAGTAGTTCCAGGTTCCCTATGGAGCAGAGAGGGAAAGATGAAAGAAATGATGTACATTCTTAGTATAATACTTACATTTTCTAAGCAGTGTACATGTCCCTATAAACACAGTCACTTTAAAATTAATGTAAGTTTTCAAGCTTTAGAGCAGTGTAAATGTCTATGTGTAAATATTCATTTTAAAATAATAGAAGTGTCAAACTTTTCAATCAGTGTAAACATAAATGAAAACAAATTCAATTTATATTGTGAACACTTTTCAATGTGGAGATGTATATGTAAACAGACTCTATCTGTATTATTAAACTTTTCATTTAAATGTCATGTAAAGCTAAAGCTATTATATTTAAATGCAAAGGAAGTTTTATCTCTGTCGTGAATTATTCTAATCCCCATATATAAATTAAAACGTAAATGCAAAGCCTAACAAATAAATTTAATAAAAGGAAAGAAGAATGGTAAAGAACAGTGCTGTCACAATGCCTGTACTCGAAATCCCCCTTGTTTTCTACTTCGTCGGCAAATTGTAACGCTTTCACGTTGATAGTAAAAGCCTACTGTGTCGCTGCACGCTTTCTTCAATGAAACGTGTACTGTATTTCTTGGAAAAACCTTGAGATACGCAAGCTGATCAATGACCTAAATTTAATATTTCATTCATTCCATTTTATACACGGCGTAACTAAAAGACAGGTGGACTAAAGGATAGAGAGAAGGGAGAGGCAGAAAGCAGGGACACCTGCAACACTAAACACGCGTCGCGCGATACACAATTGCTGCCATCACGCGTGTAAGGCCACATGCACTAACTTTATTTCAAATCGACAGTGATAAAATTCACTACCCATACCAGAGTTAGGTTTTAAAATCCTGAAAAACGCTTATTGGGAAAGATGACATTAGATGGGTTTACGTTTGAAAACATGACAGTACCCAGACACCACATGGGGATTGAAGTGAACAGGAGGTGGTAGAAAATGCACATTTTGAACGCAGCCACCTAGCTCCCTTAAATTCGTATATTTGGGTTCCTTAGGGTTTGCTGACAAAGAATATGTAAAACGTTACGCAAATAGTCTAGGAATTACCAAGTTATGGCCAAAATAAAATAGTGGGGGTGCCTGACAGCATGAAATCATTTCTGCTCATAAAATTTTTTTTATAACGTGTTTGAAGAAACATTACGTTACGGAAATAGCCTACCATGTTAACTCCTATTTGATTGGAGCGCAACAAATGAAAGACTAAACACGATTGGTCGGACTATAAATACTATCTTGTGTTGTCAGGGGAAACGTGAGAAAGGGGTACTTTTTTGAAAAGATGTGTAGACATGGTTTGATTGGGTAGAGCTGCGAATATACTCAATTCAGAGCGTCTGTTCATTGCCACATCTTGTAATAAACCTACTAAGAAGCAGTGCGTTGAGCACCAGTGTATATTTTTTATAAAATAAAGCCTGGGACATCGGCAGATCGGAGTTGTGCTATATTCATTGCCAGTCAACGAAACTGTTTATTATTATTTCCATGAATTGTGGGACCGTGGTCTTAAAGTTATTGAGCAGCACCTGGTCAGAGCTTTGTTGAAGCCAGAGGTGGACAGCATACTCCTTGGTCCATATAGCAACCAGTGGGGTGGCTCCAGAACTCATTTAAGTAATCAAGCAGAGGAGTCTTTTACTGCAGTCATCACGCAAGATAAGAGAGTGTGGCCATGGAGCTCAACATTATGTACCCCCATCTTAAAATGACATTATAAACTAAAATTAAGAGGGGAATTTAATTGTTTTAATACCAGGAACTGAGAACATCTCCAATACTAGTTCCAATAGAAACAAACTATTGAAGTCATGATGACAAATACCAACAGAGCTTGAACAAAACAAAACCAGTATTACCTCATATTACCACTACACAACTGACACACATAGGATACCATTAATAATATATGTCACTACAAGAATCATATTAATAAAAATTCTGTACATATAACTTGTAATTAAAATTGATTGTGATTCCTGGTTCCCTTTGTATTTGAATCAGGACACATATACATTCATGACAGCACTGAATACATATTGTTATTTGAAAAGTTATCAGTGACTCCTTTAAGATATCCTCTTAGAGTGTTATATGTATGTGAGTGTCACAGTGTTGTCAAGTGTGGTGGAATAAATTAAATTGTTTATCTGTCTGTTGTTGTTATGACTTACACTTCATCATACACATACCCTAGACATATAACGTAGTCATCACACTATTCCAGAATAATTCTGACTGAGGTATACATATGTGGCAGTAAGTAAGGTTATCTATAATACACTACTCTTATTAGATATAGATACCTTCACAGCTGATCTCAGTCAGTACACTAAGTCCCCTATAAATATTTATAACATCCCACTTTACCACATATATTGGGGTCTCGCCCTCGGGATTTTGAATCTTTCCCTATTACAAATATTGGGGGTAACTCACTTCAGGGAATAATAAGAATTAAAGGTATCCTTGGGTGAAAATAAATAAGGTTGAGCTCACGGTGCCTGTGTTGTCTTGAGTTAATTAGTCATAGATAAAATTGTTTAGACATTTATCTGTTAGACAATGGCCGACCTGGCAAAATTTCGATCTGCTGCTGTACAGACTGCGAAAGAGTTAGGAATGGACGGACAAATTATGATTTCTTATGTCACTGCTGAATGTGACAAATATATTGAACGGGAAGAAAGAAGATTAGAAAAAGAGGCCGAAAGAAAATTAGAATCTGAAAGATTGGCCGAAGATAAGAGAATAGAAGCTGAAAAGAGATTAAGAGGTTGCAGATTGAGGCTGAGGCTAAGAGGTTGCAGATTGAGGCTGAGGCTAAGAAATTGGAAGCAGAAGAAAGAAGATTGACTGCAGAAAGAGAAGACAAAAGATTAGCTGCAGAAGAAAGAAGATTGACTGCAGAGAGGGAAGCAGAAAAGGAGGAGAAGAGATTACAAAGGGAACATGAGTTACGACTAAGGGAGTTTGAGTTTCAGGGCCATGCTCCTGAAAATGGTGCCAGTCCCTTTGCCTCTGATGCCACTGCTAGCCAAGGAGCCTCAACCTCAGCTATGAATTTTCATTTAGATCATTTTGTTGAGAAAGACGATGATATAGAGAGCTATCTAAATAGGTATGAACTATTAGCTACCACATATGGGTTAGAGAGAGAAAGGTGGAGCTTAAAGTTATCTCAGGGACTTCGTGGGGCAGCTTATGAAGTTTTTGCAAAAATGAGCAGAGGTGATCAGGAAAATTATGACATGCTAAAGCAGGCTCTTTTGTTAAGATATGAAAAGAATGCAGAATTTTATAGGAAAAAATTTAGGAATGCTAAACTACTGTCAGGTGAAACCTATCACCAGTTCTCTGCACGAATAGAGACATACTTGGAGAAATGGACTTCTCTGGGGAAAACCCAAGATCTTAAGGAAATGGTCCTTATAGAGCAATTAAGAGAGTCCATGGCTCCAGACCTGAGAAAGTTTCTCATGGAACAAGGTGCAGAGAGGCTGGGTGAGTTGCTAAATGTTGCTGAAAGGTATCAAGCAGCTCAAGCAGAGGTAACAGGTAATAAAAAGAAACAAGTGGATAACTTTAGGGCACCACAGAACTTTAATAAATTTGATCCTAGGGATCAAAACAAAGGTAAGCACCAGTTTGATAGGCCACGGTATGAAAATAAAAATAAAATCCCACCATTCGATGAAAGGAAATATGATGAAAGAAAATCTTACAACCAAGGAAAAAGGTGGTGTAAAAATTGTAAGATGAACAATCATGACACTGACCATTGTAGAAGGAAACCTGTGTACATGGCAACCCTTCAGGTCAGGTCGACCTCAAGACAGGAGGAGGATATTATGTTGAATACCACTCCAGAAGAGATGAGGAAGGCACAGGCTGGGGACAAGACCCTCAAGCCTTGTTTCAGGAAATTGTCAACTTGTCATACAACTCCAGGCAAGGGAGATTTTTACATGAAAAACAAGTTGATGTATAGGAAGACTGGAGCTAGATCCAAAGGTCATGGACAGCTGGTTCTTCCAAAGAGATATAGGACAGAATTAATAAGGAGCCTACATGTGAAACCAGATGGGGACCATGAGAAAATAGGTACCATCATCCAAAAGGTGGCTCACAATTATTATTGGCCCAAAGCAAGATGGGACATTGAGAATTTTGTAGAAAGGTGTAGCATAGCACATGAGGGAACACCCACAAGTGGGAACATTGATCAGGACCTGGACACGCCAAGGGGCAAAAGTAGGCCTGAAAATACAAAGAGATATAAATTTGATAAGGTGGACCAAAGGGAATGGGAAGCCCCTTTTCACGGACAAGCTTCACTTAACTGTTTTACAATGGCCACTATGCGGAGAGTGCAAAAAGATGTCTTACCCCAGGATAAGCCGAAAATCCCTCAATCGGACTTAAACAAACTGGAGGAAGAGGATGTAGAGAGGAAATCTCTCATCAAGAATTTTAAGTGGGGAGAAAGCCCCAAAAGAAAAATTGGTAGCGGTCGTTTTATGCATGATAATTCTGGGAAGAAAAATCATCACTATAGAGCTTCGAGTGGAAGAGACCATACCGGTGCATGGACAAATAGGTCCACAAAATTAAAGGTCCATATGTAGCTTTGTTAAGAACGTGGACTGATGAAAAGGCAGAGGAAAACATTACATCTTCATACCAATATGTGAATGAGCTGACCACTCGTTTAAAAACTGGCTGGAAACTTGCCAATGAAAATTTGAAACAAGCCAGGAAGAAACATGCTGCCTATTATAACAGGAAGGCGAAAGACAGAGATTTGGCTGTGGGAGAGAAGGTACTGCTTCTTCTCCCCGGGAGTCAGAATAAGTTACAGATTGGATGGCAAGGTCCATATACAGTTTTAGAGAAGGTGTCTAGAACAAATTATAAGATAGATAAGAAGGGGAAGAAAAAATCTATCATGTGAATCTCCTGAAGAAATATTTGGAAAGAGAACATCAGGAAGAGACACACTTGTTGACCTTGTCCATCGCCATGGAGATGAAAAAGGAACCACTTTCATCATTTGAATATCCATTACACCCCTGTGAGACAGCAGCACAGGTGAAAATCAGTACACATTTAACGAAAACTCAGAAAGAGAGAGTGCAACAGGTTCTAAATAATCATGCAGAGGTGTTAACAGACCGACCAGGGCATACAAACCTATTGGAATATGATATGAAACTGATAGACCCCACACCTGTCTGTATGAAACCATATTCGATTCCGTTTGCTAAGGAGAAAGCTTTGAAGGAAGAGATAGACTATCTGTTGAAGGAAGGAATTATTTCGCACAGTGAATCCTCATATAGTTCCGGTGTTGTACTCTTAAGGAAGCCCTCTGGAGAACATAGACTCTGTATAGATTACAGGAGACTGAATGCTATTACAGAAGGACAGGTGGATCCATTGCCGGATACAAATCAGCTGTTTGCCAGACTAAATAAAGCTAAATATTTCTCAAAAGTGGATCTGAGTAAAGGATACTATCAGATTCCAGTAAAGCCTGAGGTTAGACCATACCTAGCTTTTAGTACCTCAGAAGGACACTATGAGTTTAATAGATTGCCATTTGGATTGAAGAATGCGCCTAGTGTCTTCTCTAGAATGATGAGAAAATTATTGGACCCTCTGAATAATCCATGTATAACAAATTTCATGGATGATATCCTTATAGCAACAGAAACATTTGAGGAACACATTGACTCTCTGAAGATGCTGTTTGATCGACTTAGGGAAGCAAATTTAACAGCCCGACCAACCAAATGTTGCGTTGGATGTAAAGAATTGGAATTTTTGGGACACACAGTTTATCAGGGAAACATGACCCCTGACCCAAAGAATTTAGAGAAACTAAAGAAAGCCCCGAGACCACAAACCAAGAAGGACGTGAGATCCTTTGTCTCATTATGTGGTTTCTACCAGAAGTATATCAAAAACTTTAATTCCATATGTGCACCGTTAACTGATTTGACACGTAAAGGACATCCAGATCGCATTACATGGACACCACAATGTGAAATGGCTTACCAAGAATTGAAGGAAAAGCTCACAAGTAAACCTATTTTGAAATTACCTGACTTAAGTCAAGAATTCATAGTAAGGACGGATGCCAGTAATATTGGGTTAGGTGCAACTCTACTACAGAAATCAGATGCATTGGATGGGGAATTAAGCCCAGTGGCATATGCTAGCAGGAAGTTGAATAAAGCTGAAATCAACTACTCAACTAGCGAAAAAGAATGTCTTGCAGTAATATGGGCAATAAAGAAATTCAATATTTATCTGTATGGGAAGGCATTTAAGTTGCAAACGGATCACAAACCTTTATCGTTTCTAGCCCAGGCTAGGCATGAGAACTCTAGGTTACTCCGATGGTCCTTGCTTTTGGCTCCCTATAATTTTAGCATTGAGTATATATCTGGAAAAAACAAATTTGGGAGCGGATTTTTTAAGCCGCCATCCGTGTGATGAGAATCACCGTAAACCCCAGAAATAATAATAAATTTCTCTATGTGTATATAGAATAAAGGACTGACATATAATGTCTGTTTTAAGAGGGGAGATGTCGTGAATTATTCTAATCCCCATATATAAATTAAAACGTAAATGCAAAGCCTAACAAATAAATTTAATAAAAGGAAAGAAGAATGGTAAAGAACAGTGCTGTCACAATGCCTGTACTCGAAATCCCCCTTGTTTTCTACTTCGTCGGCAAATTGTAACGCTTTCACGTTGATAGTAAAAGCCTACTGTGTCGCTGCACGCTTTCTTCAATGAAACGTGTACTGTATTTCTTGGAAAAACCTTGAGATACGCAAGCTGATCAATGACCTAAATTTAATATTTCATTCATTCCATTTTATACACGGCGTAACTAAAAGACAGATGGACTAAAGGATAGAGAGAAGGGAGAGGCAGAAAGCAGGGACACCTGCAACACTAAACACGCGTCGCGCGATACACAATTGCTGCCATCACGCGTGTAAGGCCACATGCACTAACTTTATTTCAAATCGACAGTGATAAAATTCACTACCCATACCAGAGTTAGGTTTTAAAATCCTGAAAAAACGCTTATTGGGAAAGATGACATTAGATGGGTTTACGTTTGAAAACATGACAGTACCCAGACACCACATGGGGATTGAAGTGAACAGGAGGTGGTAGAAAATGCACATTTTGAACGCAGCCACCTAGCTCCCTTAAATTCGTATATTTGGGTTCCTTAGGGTTTGCTGACAAAGAATATGTAAAACGTTACGCAAATAGTCTAGGAATTACCAAGTTATGGCCAAAAATAAAATAGTGGGGGTGCCTGACAGCATGAAATCATTTCTGCTCATAAAATTTTTTTATAACGTGTTTGAAGAAACATTACGTTACGGAAATAGCCTACCATGTTAACTCCTATTTGATTGGAGCGCAACAAATGAAAGACTAAACACGATTGGTCGGACTATAAATACTATCTTGTGTTGTCAGGGGAAACGTGAGAAAGGGGTACTTTTTTGAAAAGATGTGTAGACATGGTTTGATTGGGTAGAGCTGCGAATATACTCAATTCAGAGCGTCTGTTCATTGCCACATCTTGTAATAAACCTACTAAGAAGCAGTGCGTTGAGCACCAGTGTATATTTTTTATAAAATAAAGCCTGGGACATCGGCAGATCGGAGTTGTGCTATATTCATTGCCAGTCAACGAAACTGTTTATTATTATTTCCATGAATTGTGGGACCGTGGTCTTAAAGTTATTGAGCAGCACCTGGTCAGAGCTTTGTTGAAGCCAGAGGTGGACAGCATACTCCTTGGTCCATATAGCAACCAGTGGGGTGACTCCAGAACTCATTTAAGTAATCAAGCAGAGGAGTCTTTTACTGCAGTCATCACGCAAGATAAGAGAGTGTGGCCATGGAGCTCAAAATTATGTAACCCCATCTTAAAATGACATTATAAACTAAAATTAAGAGGGGAATTTAATTGTTTTAATACCAGGAACTGAGAACATCTCCAATACTAGTTCCAATAGAAACAAACTATTGAAGTCATGATGACAAATACCAACAGAGCTTGAACAAAACAAAACCAGTATTACCTCATATTACCACTACACAACTGACACACATAGGATACCATTAATAATATATGTCACTACAAGAATCATATTAATAAATTCTGTACATATAACTTGTAATTAAAATTGATTGTGATTCCTGGTTCCCTTTGTATTTGAATCAGGACACATATACATTCATGACAGCACTGAATACATATTGTTATTTGAAAAGTTATCAGTGACTCCTTTAAGATATCCTCTTAGAGTGTTATATGTATGTGAGTGTCACAGTGTTGTCAAGTGTGGTGGAATAAATTAAATTGTTTATCTGTCTGTTGTTGTTATGACTTACACTTCATCATACACATACCCTAGACATATAACGTAGTCATCACACTATTCCAGAATAATTCTGACTGAGGTATACATATGTGGCAGTAAGTAAGGTTATCTATAATACACTACTCTTATTAGATATAGATACCTTCACAGCTGATCTCAGTCAGTACACTAAGTCCCCTATAAATATTTATAACATCCCACTTTACCACAATCTCGAGGGATTACATTTAATTCTCATCGAGGAAAAATTCTGAGTAATTGGGATGGTGGTATGGGAAGATATGAACCCATAACTATGGGGTAGAAAACGCCTTACTCAGAGGAGCATTTCGTTCTATTCTTTTACCATAGTTATTGGTGGTACCAGCAGAAAGTACCATCTCTGGAACAAGAAGGGAACCGTGGCCTAAGCTTTAAGTCGAAGGATCCTCGTGGTAGACTCTCCTTGACATTTCTGGGAAACGAGCTACCCCCGACAACCTTTATCAGAGACGTGCTTCAGCAGAGTGAAAAGAACCAACCCATAAGAAGGAGCAAAACCATCATTGACAGGTAAGTTCAAATATATGCTGCCACTTGAACTTCTTGTAATATCTCACATTCCCCAAAGGCTGTAATGATGATTTTCTTGATCCATAACTATTCAAATTATTTCCAACTGTTAAAACCTAAAGTGATTATTAAATTTTGTTATTTGTAATGTTAAATTTTAACTTTGATTTAATCATTTTAAAGTTACTGCATGTTTGTCTCAGTCAAATTACTACACACACTCTAAACAGAGCTATTCTACAATAATATAATTCCACTGAGTAAATCAGGGAAAAGGGGGGGGGGGCCTTAAACGAGCTGAACTTAAGAAGTGCTTAAATCCTTCACAAAAGCGTCGGCAGAATTACAGAGTTAACATACTCAGCCAAAGCAGTATTATTCTCGCTTATTCTGAATATCTTGTGAAGACTCCTTTTGTAATAGAAGTGTCATCACCCTTCTATCTACATCTCTGCCAAGAGTAATCTTGTGCGAAGGTAGATACCTTTGAAGCCCATATTAGATACTCTTGGGTTTTGGCCACTGGTGGACCACTACTGCAAAGCAGGGGAGGCAATACCGTCACAATCTTCTTACGTCCCTGTTTACCAACAGCCTGGCTTTGGAATATGGCAAAATGAACACACTTTTTAAAAATACAATATGTTGTCCAGGTTGGAAAACCTGAGGCAACATTGTTTTGTGGTAATTCTCAGCTATTCCTGTCTACGAATCAAATATTTGTTATCTTCACTCCTCGACACAACTCTGGGTTTGTCGCCATTCTTCTAACCGGGGCAAAGAAGATACCTAGCACTAATTCATCTAGTGCTAATGATTAGTCAACCAAGTCAAGCAGTCAGGTAAACCGGGGGTACGTGGCAAAATAGAATAAGATAACCTTGAACGATGAAAGCGTACCCAAAAAATGAAAGAAAGAGAGGACTGACGGAAGAAAAAGAGGACGAAAGAATTTAAACAATTATTCAGTGAGCGTTTGACTTCAGTCACTATATGGGTTAACAGCCCTGTCTTCCAGGTAAGTACATTTGTCTTATATGATTACTTACAATGGATACTCTATGCTAACATGGTCTGAATGCTCCATTATACAATCTACCAGCCAAGCCCAGCTTTGCCATTCATTCTTGGACTATGGTTTATCATTATAAGGCAGTGTAAAAATTTTAAATACCTTATGTTCTCTAATTGGATACCGTTACTGTCCACCAGCTGCCCACGTGCCTACAACTGCATGCATACTGTTAATGACAGTTCATCACTTTTCTAAATTCTATCTTGAGCCCACTCAATTATCACCATTATCATCAACACAATTAAAAATATAATGACATCACTGATCAAGGCTTTTATATAGACATCGTGCCGGATCATCTCAGTACAGATGATGGGATGTACCCCCTTCAGTTGTTGTTGTTGATTTTGTTTTTCTTTTGTTAGGCAATGTTGATTTTCAGAACATGGGTACTGCGACTTCCATGGGAGCACAGTTATCAGTTCGGGGCCAAGTCTTAGCGTGTTATTTTTGCGTTACAGCTTCATAAATTATCTAATCTCATGTGCTCTCGAGGCGTTTACAAAACACGTTGTAACAGAATGCTCTGTCTTGTTAAGGTACACGTTCAATGACTTGGAGGAAATAGATTTATCGTTCAAGATTAAGTTGACAACTCCATGTCTGTGCATGGATGAGATAGTCCCATGGCTGATACAGCCGTAGAGGAGTAAAGTGTTTGAGCCCTCACCATACTAGGTCCAGCATCAAGAGGTGGGGTGACCTGTTCCTTCTCTGGATGCCATTTCGTTTCATAACCCTATAGCAGAGACAGGTGCCCATTTACAGCTAGAACGTGACACCTCCGTGTGAGACAAAGATTATGTAGATGGAGATGTGTGTAAGTTTGTGCAGGTTTCTGACATCTTTTGAAAGAGTGTACGTTAGGGCTGGATTTCTTTTTAAAAACACAAATTAATTGTCTATTTGAGTATTTATTTCCGAATATCCTACTACAACCTAGACCTGTAAAAACACTTTAATCAAAATGAAAATTGCTTGGGCCACATGCGACTGTTGGAAAAGTTTTCTACAGGCACTTTTCCTTATACAGTATCCGTCTGCTGTTTCCCAGGACCAGAGCTGGAAGTTTTAGGCGTCTTTATGTGATCATGACGTCCTTAGCTAACTTTTACACCTTACCGTTCCTTCCATCATAGACCATGCTTCTCCTTCCGTTAGCGTTTAGTATTGCAAGCAGGGCCGTAGATTGGGGGGGGGGGTGTTTAAACACCCCCCTTCCCCTTTTTTTAGGGAGGAAATTATACTGTACCGGTACCAAAATAGTGCATACAAATTTTGTTTTTTTAATTATTTTTTAAATAATTTTTTATACTGAGGGTGATAGTGACCTCATAGAAACTATATGTTTGTTTGTCATTAATGTGCACTTTGCAGAGAACGACAACGTAAACAAACAATTATCGTCCTTTCTTCACCTTCTTATTGTACCGAGCACGTTTTCCTCAGAAATAATCTCGTTGTTGAGTTCACGTTTCTATGTAAATATTTCTTAGTTTTTTGGTTTTTTTTTGCTCAGATGTAAACGAGGTAGAACGAAAATAAGTAATGTATAGTTTACTAGGACATAGGACAAAGACACGACCAGGTAGTAACTGTCCAGGCTTAAGTATGATACATATTAGTGGACTATACCGTTTATGAGTATAAACCGTTCATTTAAGTCTCGTTCTTCAAGTACATATTAGTGGACTATACCGTTTATGAATATAAACAGTTCATTAAAATAAATAGAGTTGTTTATGAAAAAACATGAAGCACCGATGTATTCTACATATATAATTGATTTGAAGGTGGCTATCGTTAAAAAGTCACTTTTCTGGGCCTGACTGGGGTACTTATCGTTGACGCTGGGTGTCGTACTGATAGGTTGTAAGTTATTTTTGTCCCGTCTGAATAGAGTGGATGTTGATAAGTACGTGAGAAAAAAAGGTGTGAGAAATAGATTGAATAGCTATACGGGTGAATAGCTTAAGGAGAAGATATGTCTCTGGAAAGAGTAAGTTTCTCTAGTCCAGCTATCTATACGACTATAACTTAGTACAAGACAACCTTGCCCTCCTCATACATATAAATATAAGTTTAACTACACACACACACACACAGCTATGTGACAACAAGACACACAAACGTGAAAAACTACGGTTAATTAGGTATGGGTCTGACCAACACACAACGTTAAGTTTCTTTTGTTGTTTATTATCATTTAAACTTGACAACATCAAACATCTAAAGAAAGATCAAATAAAATCAGATTTACATAAATATGAAATAACAGAATAAATGTGCCCTCCCCCTATTGAGAAAGGAACCCAAAAAGTTAATAACTCAAAGGTCAAAGGTTAGCACTATGTTACAGAATAGACAGTAAAGAAACAAGTTCCTACTAAATGCTACCCAGTAAAGTAAACAAGTTTAAGCAAAATCCAATGTTGGTAAAGTTCCTGTAACAAAGAAAAATATTCACTCTCTCTGTCATACAGTTGCCACTCAATCACGCTTACCTACTCTTGGAGATATCCCTTGGAAATACAATTATCCTGAATATAAAAATTGCCAGGCTTTATTTCCCAAATTGGCCCCAGTCCATCCCCTAACAAGTCAAGACTAGCGAGGTGAACGCCGAATCTGGTGTGGGTTTTTCCTGGATGAACAAATATCACCGCGAATAGTTAGTGTAGCGAAACGTGCTCTTGAGATTCACATTTAAAAAAAAAAAAAGAGGAAAATACTTCCAGTATTGGGAAACATCTGGTAGCTAAAAAAATGTTACAAATGATGATGATGATAATCCTATCGGCTGACTCTATGGGAGAGTGCCGATTCTGAAACAGCGTAACTTTTCTGGATAAATCCTCTTCATACGACTGTCAGAAGTCGGGAGTATAAGTGTTCTTTTGTATACCCCAGTGGGCTAGTAAAATTGAAAAAAAAATCGCTGGGTATTGTAAGTCCAGTTAAATTTACAAGTTAAAATGTTTCTCATGTGTCTTTGGCAAGTCCTTGCTCACAAATGAAATTGGTGACGCACAAGCCAAGAAAAGACAACATTAACCAATCAGTAAATGAAGAAAAAAAGACCGCTGGACGCCCTTGATCAGGTCTGCTAGGAATAAAAAAAACATTTAGGGAAAAATACTACTATTCTATATAGCTATATATATATGCACACAGACGAGAAAAAGACGATCTCTTATCCACTCCGTCAGTCCTGATTAAAGTTAAATGGCACAGGTGTTTTCCTCTACGCCTATACGGTCAGCTTTTGCTAGCGCTCAGATTAGGTCAGATGGAGTATGCAACTCTCCCGCCCCTCTCGCACCGGCACTAAGCGTACAATGTTAATTATTATTCAATTATCCATTCGCGCACTTACGTAAATATCGCCTGTCGTTAATAGCTATTAAATTGTCGGCGTCTGTTTGTCATCGCATGGTATTAAATAATAGGCACTTATAATAAAATACACAAAATGAAATATAACGTGAATTCTTTTCTGTCACTATCCGTCGCGCCTAGCATATAAATCAGTCAACTAAAACTGTCTCTTCTTGTGGGAGAAAGCTGGTGGTGAAAATTAACGTTATAACTGAACATCTGGTATAAAATAGCTACGCGTTATTTTATTTCACTAGTTCTAACAGCTAGAAAATCTAAGTGAATTATAATGGTAAAAGCTTAACATTTTTAATTGGTAAAAGGTAACCTTAATTTCTATTACCAGAAAATCATAATGAAAGATCCCCACGAATGCTATTAGCACATTTTCCACAATAGTTCTAGAACTACGTGCTTAGACTATCCAAAAATTCTGAGTGACAACTGATAGCAGGTTTAAGAAAACACAGTTTATATATCATCATGTTTCTCTGATCTATAGATGATGTTACTTTTCACACTATTGTGTATACCTGAGAATCAGAAACATGAGTTCCCCAGATAAAGCTTTATGCCCGTCTTCTGTCGAGCGCTGTTAATCGACATCAGAAGAGTTCTTACGCCTAACGGGTCTCTCAAAGATTTTCTCCGTACGAATGCCCGCTTCTGAGATTAAAGAGCCCCGGGGTTTTTGTGACTCCCCCTGAGTACGAACTTCAAAGCGTACTCGGTTAAAGATTTTGCCCGTGAGTCTACTTCAAAATGTTCTGGGTTTTTCACGTGCGGTCTGTCAGGTATCGTATGATTGACAGATAAGCTCGCGTGAGGAGACCCGATAAACAAACCTGATTCGCTACCTGTTTATGACGGGCAGGTCACGAAAGTTTGTAAACAATTATGTTCGAAGAAAGAGGCGTGGATGAAAAATAAGCTTGTGTGAGTAAGACAGACAGAAAAATGCATGGTTTTGCTAGCAAATCATAGAACGCTAACGGGATTACAAAGACTGTCAGATTACCGTATGCTCTCTTTCCATTATACGTCACACTGGGTTCCGTTACTGCTGGTTCCCAGGTGTGTTTTTGGACTGTTCTGTCATTAGTCAAATTCTGTGGCAATAGCACGTCCCTTGCAGTACTTCTGGGGTAAATACTTTGGTTGTCAACGCAAGCGTTTTCAGGACCCGTCGAATGTAGGCGTCTAGCGTTAACTGCTGGCAACTTAAACTACAGACTTGTACCACAAATTAAGAGAAAACAAATGTCTATTCTAAGTACATGGTCTCCTGACACGAAAATCAGGCGTCCCCGCTTCCATCCATCATTGCAGTTTCCCCAGATTGTTTACTCTCCCTGAGCATTAGTTGTAGACTCAGTGAGTCGGATGAAACTGCGTTTAAAATGCTGAATACTCCGTATACATTGTAGACGTCTTGACACGCCATAAGAACAAACGCCAGAATGCGGAGCCTGCAAGAAACAATAATAGAAAAACAACATATAGAATATGCTATATAGCAGGGCTTTGGAGCAATCAAATTTCGTAAATGCTCCACCCAACATCGATACTGACTACCCTAGCTTCACTCCGAATTGCTCCGCGATCCAACTCAAATTATGTGTGTGTGTGTGTATAAATGCCCTTCGCTGTCACGTGAGTGTGTGTATAAATGCCCTTCGCTGTCACGTGTGTGTGTATAAATGCCCTTCGCTGTCACGTGTGTGTGTATAAATGCCCTTCGCTGTCACGTGTGTGTGTATAAATGCCCTTCGCTGTCACGTGTGTGTGTATAAATGCCCTTCGCTGTCACGTGTGTGTGTGTGTATAAATGCCCTTCGCTGTCACGTGTTATTCATTCAACTCTTTCCGTGTCTTCTTTATCCCTGTCCTCTATGTTTCCAGTTCCCGTCTCCGCGTGTTTTTCCACAATTTCTCTTGCCCTGGGGATTCCAGAGCAGGGACTACCTTTAGTGTATATCAGCTGGTGTCTCCCCCCTTCCTCCAGTGTGTCCTACCCAGCGCCAGTGGCGTTGCTCCCCTGGTATTGATATTTTTCTTACCGTCAGTGTCACATTACCTTCCTAATTCTGTTCATAGTCGCCATGTTCGGAGATGATACCTATTCATCGCAAGACATAACTTTTACATCAGGCCTAACTCATTTATTTTATTGTATTTTCTTTGCTGTGTGATTGTAGTTACATTCTTTGCTTTGATATTTCTGTCTTTTTTATTACTTTTATTTGCTAATTAAATACTATTTCTTCCCCCCACCCCACGTTTCTGCTGTTGTCCTTTGTTATTTTATCAGATCACTCCATAAGTACTCGTACCATTTGGGCTCCCTGTGGAATATGTCCCCACTAAAAACGTGCCAATTTCCTCCTATTTCCCCCCATCCTGTGCTATCCCTTTTAATTGGTTCCATGTGTTCCTTATAATTATCATGGCTGTCTCTAGTTCTCTTCTTGTGCGTCTGGTCTCCCTTTATATCTCTTACACTGATGAGACAGGATATCCCATAATTGTGTTACCTAGTTGCATAGGACAGCGAAGGACATCATTTTTCCCCTCTTTTTCCGTTTATTGGGGTGTGTAAGAATCTTATTCCCATATTACTAATTGTATAAGTGAAACCTCGTAAAAAACAAAAAACAAAAAAAAAACAAACAAACGAAAAATGGACATAATCCCAACACCTTGTCGGAAAAATGCGGGAAAGGCTAAATTGAAGACCAATTAAAAT
Source organism: Oreohelix idahoensis (assembly GCA_024509875.1). NCBI lineage: Eukaryota > Metazoa > Mollusca > Gastropoda > Stylommatophora > Oreohelicidae > Oreohelix > Oreohelix idahoensis. The sequence continues at coordinate 158,902 of JAMPIV010022505.1, read as the reverse complement.
GACACACAGGTCTGTCCTTCCTTTTGTGATGCATTGTCCATTGACCACAAGTTATACGTTTGAAATCGAATGGAAAAATGTATAAAGTGACGTCAGGAGAATTAATGCTGTCATTAGGACATGAAGCAGAGAGAACACTATATAATGGTTGCCCAGTCATGTCTTGGCGGGTTACTTCTTCATAATTGAATAATCCGTTATGGTATATACAAAAAGCTGATCAGATCTTCCAACTAAAGCTGGCATTACCTTCTTTAAATACAACTGAAATTATTGCACAATTTGATACCAGTATTTTGTGTAATCTGTTATCTTAAATGCAGATATGTTATGAGGATAACACATTTTTTTCCTACTGTAAACATCGGATCTGTGTTGGAAATTTCCACACAAAGAATATCTCATTGATTATTTAAAGGAAAATTAGAAACATCATAGAGCGAATCACGTGCTGAGATGCCACAACAAGTGGGTCTGAAAAATTGACATGGAAAAGACAAAGATAATGAGAATAAATGAAGCAAGTGATAAGACGATGGACGTGAAAAAACACCATATAATATCTAGAATCAGACAAATATCTTGGTAGTTATATAGACAAAGTTAGAGTGACAGAGAATGATGTTAAATAAGAACCAAAAGGCAATAGGAGCTTTCATTGTTTTAGGAAATATATGAAAATCAAGTCCAACACAAGAGCAAGAATCTTCAACTCAAATGTCAAGTAAGTCCTATTATAAGGCTGTGAAACTAGGAGAACAACAAAAACAACAACAAAGAAGCAACAGACTTTTATAAATGGGTGCTTGTGTAGAACAGAAGGCCTGAAATGGTATGACAAAGTCACAAATGTGGAATTGATGACAAGAACCAGACAAATGCCAGTGCAACAAGAGTTGAGAAGAAGACGCTGGCGATAGTTAGGACACACATTGAGGAAACCTGTTGATAGCGTTATAAGGCAGTCCTTGTTCTGGAATCTGTAAGGTAAGAGAAGCAGAGGTAGACGAAAAAAACTGATGGAGAAGATAACTGGAGACAGAAATAAAATTGATGGAAAGATCTGGAACTGCTATCACGTGACAGGTGGACTAGGCTAATGGCAGGTGTTTGTTGACAGCCTTTGTTCCTTAGGGAAGCTGACGGACAATAATGATGATAATAATGATGATGATAATGATGATGATAATAATGATGATAATAATGATGATAATATTGATGATAATAATGATGATAATAATGATGACACAGATAATTAATACTGTAAAACTTAAATTGGAAGAAAAAAAAACCAATCGTATATCATTTTAAGGCGTTGCAGATTAAACAAAAAAAAAAAAAAAAAGTAAAACTGAAAACCTTTTGCATAAAAAAAATTACACAACAACTCTAACTTAGGGCCCACTCCCGCCAAGAAAAATAAATAAATAAAATTAAAACAAACACTATTGTGTGACTAATTATTTAATTAATTAAATTGTGTGCTTAAAAGTCTCCTTAGTCAACAAGAAATCAACATATAAGATGTAGGCAACCATGTCCTACATATATAAATGTTGTAGATTACCCCTACTTCAGACTCTCATACTTGTATCACAGCTTATGATTACAATAGTGTTTTTTAAGATAACCAAAGTGCAAAGTTTACACAGGTCAGTTAAACGGTATCTAATTTTCTTTGTGTATTGAACTAAAAAAGAAAATGAAAAAGTACATCAGTCAATGTACACACATTTTGATTCGTACGCGCGTGATGCTATAGGGCCCTTCCGCCTGAGGACGCATTATAAATGAAAGATCTCATAGTGACATAATCATAATTAGGTCTCATTATGAAGTTCTCATCAACAGCGGAACTAATCTCTGGACATAACGCACGTGGAACAGCTGAGTCAGTGACGCAATTTAGGCAACCTTAGAATAAATTATACTTATATTGCAAGTTGATTGCTAGGCAATGGTTTATAGTAAGTATTGAATTGGGCTATATTAATTAATTGTGCTACATACATCTGCTTTGTTGTTTGAATTATTTGTGCTACATAGACCGTGCTATGGAAAGTGACTGTGCTATAGATAAATTAACCGTGGTGTAAACTGAGTCGTGCCTGTGAATTTCCTAAGCACGTATTCCTTACAGGTGCGCAGGTGTCTCTGACTAATTAGTGCGGTTTGTTTGCTAGTCAGAGCTAGTTAATGATAAATAGAACATTGTGATATAGTAATTGTTGTTATATTTTGATGCACGTTTTCCCTCTGTCTTGTCTCTGCTCCAAGGTGTGTGCATTGATGGCTGTTTGAAGTTTATATATGGCTTTCTACCGGCGTGATTGAAGCAAAATGTCTGTAATTCCCTTGTCCTTATTTCCACCGAAAATACTGCATTTTACGATACCGCACGACAATTTACCACATTGAGCAACATTTTACGACACTGCATTACACTTCACGGAGCGCTGTGTCATTCAGCTAGCGAGTTGCGACGCTATACGAATTACAACATTGATAAACGGTGGATACTAATGTTATCCAGCAATTCTTCTTCTTCGTACACTCTCAGACGTCCACTTGAATGTTTTAAAAGAAAGCAGTAGTGTAACTGTCTTTTTTCGTTCTTGAGGTGATCACTTGCACGAGACAGTAAACATCATGTTGTTAGATGTGTGGTACTTGTAAGATGATGAGCTGAGTGTGGGTGCGAATGAAGGCGCGAATGTGTTTAGGCTCGTATATGTTGTGTAATGCAACCCATACACTCACATGCAGTAATCAAGGATGCTTGGACACTGCTGGCACGTTTCAAAACATTTATTGACGGAAACACACAATAGCATCAACAGGAACAGTCAATGTAAACAAGTTCATGTACATCATGTCAATGGAAATCGCTGGGTACATATCAGTCATTCTGGCTGGTGAACATTCATATATGTATGCATGTCAATAGTGTTATGTTCTTTTCATGTACTGTTCATAATGCCGCTTTTGGTATCTCTGACTGAACGCGTCAGATACCTTCATAACTCCGTCATACAAAAGACGAGCCCTTCACTCAAGTAATCCTATTACTAGGGCCGTCGTTCAACTTGGCATAACACGCCAGTTACTTCTTTTTATGCTGTAGAATAGTGGCCATTCCACCGGCCTAAATATGACGTCAGTTGTGTACTCTTCATCAGCAGGTTGCATAAACTCTGCTATCAAGTTTGTATAAATCTACCAGCATATACATATATATCTCTTCGTCACTGGACTTCTGTTCGTTTAAAGACAAATAGTCTTACATAGCTATCTTGAGCACAATGTATAAGTTCTGCATACAGGATCGGTGAGCTGTCCTCACAGAAGGTACTTCTTTAACAAATTCTGCCACCGAAAGCATAGTAATGAAAAAGGTCAGTGTTACCTTGCAACGAATCCTCAGAACATAATAACAACACTGTCGTCCTTCCTGACGCACAGAGAATCAATGGGGAAAACTGACAACGCAGTCACTTCGAAGATTTTCATCCCCGAAATGGACATACACGTCCCCAGAAGCCAGGACTTCACAACTCAACAAGACGGAAGTCTAAATTCGCGCTCTCCACTGCGCATCGCATATAGCCCAGAACTGTATTACCTTTGACCCAAAAGGTCAAACACAATGAATGAACAAACAAGGGAGATAACCCCTAATCAACCTGACACAGCAAAGTCAAGACATAGTTACTAAACCTTGACCAGGGTGAAAAACCTACAACCAATAGATCGATGTTTGAAACTCCATCAAAAATGACCGCAACATATTACTGCACCGCCCCTGTAAAAAAAAGTGACACATTTTTTTTTTCTTAAATATATCCATGAGCAAGATAGCACCAGCATAAATTATATGCTCATGAAAGAATGAACCTAATATCAGGTACAGTAGACGCATAAATAAAGCGTCTGGAGAGAGTAAAATCATCCCCCATCATAAGAGAAAATATTTCCTCTAAGCCAAACAAACTCAGGAGGTACCATTAAAGAAACCTAAGTTGCTGGCAATACCAATCATAGATATCATAAATTGTCAAATACTATAATTATAGCAATATACAAATATCATGCAATACAATACTATACCATCAGCATATCTAATGGATATATATCATGGATGGACATAATCAAATTTATTAAAGTCATATACATCATCCAACTAGTGACACAATTGTGTTAATATATATTTTAATATTAAGAACAGACATAAGTCTGGAAGTATATCAGGAGATCTAGGACATATGATTTAAATGGAATCATGTGGGCATCTAGACAATATGTCTGCCATCACATTATCCGAACCACGGATAGCTCGCACCGTAAAATGGAAAGGTTGAAGAGAATAGCATAACGAGTAGATCTCGAGCTCTTCAAATCCTTACTTTGCATAGCTGTAAGAGCTTTTTGGTCGGTTTCCATAATGAAATGCGCGCCCAGAAGGAATCTTTGTAGCTTAAGAATGGACCAAACCATGGCCAACAATTCACGGTCTAAAACCGAGTAATTCCTTTCTGCCGCATTCAGCTTCCTAGAAATATACATTACAGAATGCAGAGTTCCTGAATACTCCTGCATTAGTGCCGCTCCAATCCCAGTGGAAGAGGCATCACTACAAAGGACAAAAGTCTTATCAATCGTTGGAAGTCTTAAGATAGGATGAGATGAGAATAAATTCTTAACCTGATCCAATGACGATTGGCATTCTTGGGACCAACGCACCATATTAGGAGAACCTTTCTTCAACAACGTTGAAAGTGGTGCCATAATGGAGGATAGATTATCAATGAATCTTCCATAGAATTGTATTAATCCCAAGAGACTACGTACTTGCTTTTTTGTCTTCGGAACCGAGATATTTAATATCTTCGAAATGTTTTGGTCCTCTGTCTTCAACAGACCATGACCAACCCGATGACCTAGGAAAGAGATTTCACTAAACCCAACAAAGGCTTTAGAGGGTTTTGCTGTTAACTTATGCTCGCGTAGAGTAGATAGTAACTCGTTTAAACCCGAATAGTGTTCTTCCCAAGTATCACTGAACAGACAGATGTCGTCCAAATAGGCGATGACATCTGTACGATACGATAGAATTCGTCGCATCATGCGCACGAAAGTTGCTGGGGCGTTCATAAGCCCGAAAGGCATAAAATTCCACTGAAATAAACCCCTAGGTGTCGAAAAAGCAGTGAGAGGTTTGGCGTGTTCCGTCAGTGGGACTTGCCAATAACCTTTCGACAAGTCTAGTTTAGTAAAGAATTTAGCTTTAGAAAGTCTAATAAGTAGATCATCTAATAAAGGCATAGGTTCAGCATCGAACTTCGTAACTTGATTTAATTTGCGATAATCGACGCAAAGACGTATGTTATTGTCTTTCTTTCGAACAATAACCATCGACGAAGAATAAGCTGAAGTGGATGGTTCAATTATTTTCAATTGAATCATTTCATCCAATTCTTTCTCGACTCGTGCTTGAAAATGAATAGGTATTGGGTATGGTCTTACTCTGATCGGATTACGATCAGTAAGTATGATGTCATGTTCTATGACATCTGTGTGTCCAGGAATGTCGGTAAGGACATCCTGATATGATTGTAGCGTAGAGGATACTTGACGTTGCTCCTCAAAAGACAAGTTCGAAGAGACGGTAACGTTTTTCCATGATTCCGTAGAATTAAGTGGAACAACGGGAAGAGGTAAGTTAACGTCAGAAAAAGTAGTTTCCTCATCCTGTATAACAGACAGGGATGAGATATGACCATGTTGGACTCGAGAATCGTCCGTCGCCTGGAAAATAGGCTGTAAATAGTCTGGTCGTTCAATAAATTCAGTAAGCATATTTATATGGAAGGTTTTATGCCTTCCATCCACATCGACAATATAGTCGACATCCGAAATTTTAGAGACTATAGTGTATGGACCTTTCCAAGAAATGAGAAGTCTGTTTTCCCTCGAGGGAAGTAAGACAAACGCTTTGTCTCCAGGACAAAGTTGACGTAGGCGTCTTTTCTTATTAGCGAATCGCCTAGCCTTTTCTTTAGCGAACTCTGATGATGAAGTAGCTAACCTGCATGATTCGATAATTTTCTCCCTAAGAGCAATGACATATTCATATGATGATTGTGTATCATCGTCAATATTATCGGCAGTGATCAAATCGTGTAGCAAGGACATAGGACCGCGCGGTTGCGCGCCAAAGACAAGTTCAAAAGGAGAAAATCCTATATGCTCGTTGGGAACCTCTCTATAAGCATAGAGAGCTGCAGGTAGGACCATGTCCCAATCATCAGGATGATCCTCTGTTATCTTGCCTAGTAAGTTCTTTAGTGTCCTATTAAGACGTTCAACCAATCCACTGGACATTGGATGATAAATACTACTGAGAGACCTTTTAATGTCCAGAGTAGCCATCACCTGAGACATAGTGTCCGATATCAATTGAGTGCCGTGGTCTGATAGTATTTCTCCGGGAAATCCCAGCCGAGAAAATATGAGCCAAAGAGCATCTGCGATATCGACAGTTGATATGCTTTTAAGAGGAATAGCCTCTGGCCAACGAGTGCACATGTCAACGCAAGTAAGGATAAATTGATGTCCTCTGGCTGACTTAATCTTAAACGGGCCAATAATGTCTATTGCCATTTTCTGAAACGGCCGAATAGGAATATCTGCAGCCTGAATAGGTGCAGCATGTCTTGGACCTCTAGACTTGACCTCTTGGCAAATTTTGCAAGACCGGCAATAAATTCGTATGTCTTTGTTCACGAATGGCCAAAAGAAAGACGCAAGGACTCTAGTCTTAGTTCTGGAAAAACCCATATGTCCAGCACACTGAGAATCGTGTGCATGTTGAAGAATTAGGGCTCTCATACACTTAGGCACAAGAATTTGCGAATGCATAGACTTGTCCGAGTGTTGTACCATTCGTACCAATATACTATTCTTCATAGTGATATACGATCTGTGATTCGTATTCTGATTAGGATCACCTTTCTTTGCGAGAAGGAAGAATTTCTTCAACGAAGGATCCTCTTCTTGTCGTTTAACAAACGTGTCATGCGAAATCATCAAGTGATCATCTTGGCTATCAACTCCATTACTATCATCAGATGAAGTCGGAGGGATAAGAGCTTGGGCTCTTGTTACCACTGCATTGACCGCTTGGATATTTTGTTCCTCCCAAATAGAAATTTGTTGCGGGGTGCATTCCTTAACCCCATGAATACGACCGATTATAAGATCCGAAATAGGATTAGGAAGAAGACACGAGTGGACATCTCCTGTAAAGAAAGGAGTGTCAATGCTAATGATAGCAGTAGGATATTTTTCCATGGTACCACCAAACGTAACACATTTGACCACCTTTCCCGAGTAACAGCGAGGATCTATCAGAGACTGCCTATCCCCGACAGTAGTGCAACCAGAATCAAAAAGCACTGAGACTAGCCTATCATTCACTAGACCTTTATGCAAGATGAGAGATCCTCTCCCATCATGCGCCACTGTAGCAGGAAGAGCGGGAAGAGGGTGACCACAAATTAAGGTAGATACAGACGATGGCTCGAACAATGTTGAGCATTGGGGGCATTCAGTTGCTCTCCCAAAATCGAAAGCTCAACCAGTGATAGCATTAGAGTTCCCCCTATTATTTACTTGATTACAGGCTCCATTAAACTCTTGTTGTGCAGAGTTTGCCTGTTGGAAAGCTTTCCTTTTGTTATATCTAGGTCTACCGCGATTATCATTTCCCCTGTAATTGTTATCATATTGTCTATTGTAATTATCATTCCTGTTTGAATCCCGGTTTGTATATTCACCATCGTCATATTCTTGACGTCGAGAATGGTTATCCCGAGCAGAAAAGCTTGGGTAGTTTTTATTGTGATAACCTTTGCGAAAGTGTCTAAAATTATTACCACCAAAATTATGAAAACTCCCATCTCGTCTCCAGTTCTTAGAAGAAGAACCATCATATGTTGGATTACTCTGCTTATGAGTGTAATTCTGATTACTTTTCCTATTCCAGTTTTGTTGGGCACCCTGAAATTTCTTATAGAAACTAGGGCCATATGGTGCTGCCGAAGCAACTGTCAATCCTTCTTTCACTTTAGAATTGCTAACTGTAGCATGGGGATGCGCGGTGGCATACTGACAACAGTATTCCTCCATGTCTTTTAAGTTTTTAGGCTTACGCTCATGAAGAAATGCAAGGAAAGAATCATTAACAGATGACAAAACTTTGTCTCTAAGTAATAAGTCCATTAGACCTTCATATGTTTTCTCAGTTTGAGACAACTCAACCCATCGTGTAAATGTACGCCGTATTTTTGTAACAAAATCAGAGAAATCTACTCCATTTTCTGGCAACATTGTCCTAAAACGAAGACGATAGTCTTCTTCTTTTAATTGATATTTTTTTAGCAATGCTGCTCTGACAACATCATAATTAGTTCTGTTATGTTCTTCTATTGTCATAAGAGTAGTTGTAGTGGTTTTTGATGGTATTGTATGGTTGTTATGTTTCCTAGTGTACTGTATGAGGTCAGCTGTGAAGGCTCCTGAGATAAATGTTTATGTGAATTACAGAAGGCCCTTCTTACTACCACTTACGACCTCAAACAGATCTCTTCTACTATCATGAATGTAGCTACGTTAAAAAGTCTAGGGTACTGAAATGTAATGTGTAGTAATATAATATACAGACACACACATGTAATTAATAAGTCTAATAATATTAATAAACTCTATAACACACTGAACTAACTCTGGTGGTTTTAGTTTAAATTTTAACAATTTTTTTAAATTTATTAGTTCTGAACCAATGTTTTAGTTTGGTCAGAACATATAAAATGAAATGGGTTTATCAATGAAATGCATAAATATGTGGCATAATAAAATGTAATTTGTGTACATAGGTATATTATAAGAATGGTTATTATTAATGTTATCTATACTGTCTTTGGGAGAACTAGTACTGGATGTTACGTTGGGGTGGCGTCATCACGCCCAATCTGTGACTACCAAAATCATTGTCCATTGACTTATGGAATGAGGTAAATGTTTTATTTCTCAATAGTTATGTCTTTATTTGATGGTAGAATAGTTGTGAATCTCCAGCAGGCCAGAATTTCACTTATCTCGCCTGTGACGATCTGATACAGGATTCCTGTGGCCCACTCCTCTCCGTAGCTGGAGTACAATGGTAGGCTGCACAGACACAACTGTTAGGCGGCACACACATCTGCTTGTGTACTCTTACATAAGCATTTGGCACCTCTTTAGTGCCAAAACAGAAACTCACAATTCTGAAACAAAAGTTTTGTGCCATGTGTCAGTACTCTACCTACTGAGCCACTCTTATACACAACACAACACAACAACATTACACAGACTGGGTCAGATCTCTCTGACCAACATAGCACATCTTACCCAGTTGTTTTCACATAGTACCAGTTCCCCAAGACTGCATTGCATCTGATATATGTTCAATAGTTTCCTCTTTTATTCAATAAGATAGGTGATATGTTCCCACTGATCTCAATAATTGATCCGCCTTCCATAGTCTTAGTTAGGTGTCCATATATTTTTGGTTTGTCTCTAGACCCTGAACTGCGGCTGGGGACCTAGAGCGAGCACTTACTTGTCGTAATCATTTTTCATGATATGGCAGTATCAATCACTCAAAATATTAAAATAAACAAGATAAATGCTTTCATTCTTACCAGAATTCAGAATTGAGAACACAGTTAATACTAGCAAAACTCAGCTGAGCTGCTGGCTAGAGTATGGCGTCCCACTAGATTTTATGTATTCTTCCTTGGAAAACACCACTAGCAATTAATGACTGTGTCACTGGACAGACTTATATAAAATGGCAAAAATGTGTGTCTCCATCCCGCTAATATAAAATGCGTTGGCCAATCAGATCAGAAGACTAAGCTTTTCAATTCAAAATTTGAAAATAAAGTCAAAATTACATCTTAATTTTTCAAATGTACGTCGGTCACATTTTATCTTTTCCCAAAAAAGTCAAAAGTACATCTCAATTTTTAAAATGTACGTCGGTCACATTCTATCTTTATCCCACAATTTCACTTGTTTTTTTGGACTAACACATGTAAAAACTGCACGAACCTGCTTCCTAAGTTATTTTTAGCCACTATCTCCCGACTTTGCCCCGCTAGTTTATTACAGTTTGAAGTTTGCATTTTCTTGTCTCAAGGACGCAAAATTGAGACTTTAGTGAAAGTATGCACAACAATACTGTTCGCTAGTCTGATAGGAACAATACGGTCTTTCGTCAATATCTTCCTTGTTATCTGTCCGTCTGTATAATTAAAAGTATATTATTTCTCTGCTTAAGATGGGCTATCAAACTAGCTAGGTTTTATTGTCATAACATTATTATTAACGAAAACCTTACTTTCCTCAAGGTTAGTTTTTGAAATCAGTTTGTGAACGTTCGTTCACGCGGTTGCCGCTATATTCAAACTATAACGTCAAAGTACCGTAAATCTTCAAAGAAACGTCTGTCTCTGACAAGAGCTAAAGTCGTTTTCTATCAATTCATTACATTGTGTCAACTAGTGGCGTGATTTTTTTCTTTAAACTACAAATTACGTCTTTGCCTTTCTAGATTCAAACACGTGTTCAGACCGTCATAATGATTTTTATCTCCGTTTCCCTCCCGTCTACAAGGGTACCGTTTCGTCTGCATGTTTAACTTGTTAGTTTCAATGGCGGTAGGAAATGCGGGCATGGGCGAGCATGTCTCCTAGTATCTTACGCATTATTTTTATCCCTACATATTACCGTATCTTTATAATTGGAGATATTTTAACGTTGTATCACGGTAAATTCATCACAGTAGTCACAGTTTCACATGTAAAAAATTCCATCAGTTGTTCGACATATTTTTCCTTTTTTATCTTATGCGTACCACATAAAAATTCGAATCTATCAAGATAATCAGTTATATCGTCCTTTAAAGGATTGAAATGAGGTAATTTGATCTTACTAGATCTCTCCTTTGTTGTATCCGAAGTTGCTTGATGAGCACCCATATTTGTCACTTTCAATTTCTCTAATTCCAAAGTTGCGAGTCTTTCCTCATGTTCCATTTTCTGTTTCCTTTCTTCGGCTTCCCTATCCAATCTTCTATTTTCCGCCTCTGCTTGAAATTTCCTTTCCTCTGCAGCAGCTTGAAATTTTCGTTCCTCTGCAGTGTGGTGAATTGATTGTTATTATTGGTTTCAATATTATATTAATCGTATCTGGTGTGAGGTCAGCTATGCAAGTCCCTGAGGTTTATTAAATACAAATAAGTTTACAGGGTACTTGTCTGCTTCCACCACGACCTCACCCGATTATATATCTTCCCCTACTGAAGTGTATTGGTGTGTGTAGGTTGTCTAGCAAGTGTCTAGGGTATATGCAATGTGATGAAGTGTATGAACAGGACAACAACTACACCTATTACTAATAAACAATGATTAAACAAGTCACTGGGTAAAGTTTGGAATGTAACTTATTTTTTTTATAATTTATTTTCCTGTATCTAGTTATTCTTCTGACACAGGAATAATCAACTCAACATGATAATGAAATTATTTACAACCAATTATTTTACAACTGTCCTTGAGTCAGTGTTATCCCACAATTATTTATATGTCTCAAACTGGGAAAATGTCAAGTATTTCTTGCTCCTAGAAAAGGGTACAAGTTTATTGAACGTTTTTGTTCCTCACTGTCTGATACTCTATCTTTTGGGAAAACTGAGAGAGTGGAGTGTTTGTGATATCAATTTCCCAGACAAGTCTTATCTGAGGTCTCTGGAACCAGGCTGTTTGAAGTATGTATAAAACGCCAGTCTCCACTGCCAAGACACGATTCTGCTTCTATAGGTAAATCACTGGGTAGACACTCAGTAGTTAAGCCTCACTGCAGAACTTAGGGACAGGTGTTAGGTCACCTGGGCTCACTCGTAGATGAAACTCTGGAACAATACAAATGTGTCCCACTCAGCATCTAATAATCTCTCTCTTTCATTATTCTAACATGGCAATATCATCAGACATCAGTATGGTAACTAAACAATTAGTTAACGTTCTCAATTTGGTTGGGACCCCCTTCTGGATAAATAACTTTCAAACCACCGTTTGACATTTTCCTTGATAAAGGAAATATTTTACATTAATACTATCAAGTCATGTACAATCACGGTGACTTGCTGAAGAAGACGGCCAGTGATCTTCCTGGTCTTATGTCATAACACAACATTTTTCTTTTCATCATAAATATTTAATTTTCTTTTCTCCCCATATGGCAGAGAGCCTGCCTGGCTTTTCTACACCAGGTTAATACTGTTTCCTAACAACGCTGTGAAACAACACAGAGTTTAATGTTAGCTTCCCTCCAGATAAATGTTTCCCCTTTAAGGTTCATACAAATTCAATAATGCATACATAATAATGATAAAAATGACAATATAAATGTTAATATAAAGGTTTCAATATTTACCGCAATCAAAGAAATCTACACACTAAACAGTTGAATATTGCGGTATATGGCATAATCCAAATCGCTGCTTGTGCAGAATTAGCAACCAAGACCGTACTCTTGTCTTGTCTATAAACAACTTCTTTAGTGTATCAATTTTAGTTAACAAGTGGCCCCGAATACCAACTACTAATTGGTTTTATACAACCGTTTAGTCTAATACACTACAGCCAATCATAGACTGTTTAATGAATAGCGTTCCTTTTCAAATAAAACTGACCTCAAATATTCAAAAATAAGGACTCCTTCCCCTCTCCTATTTAATTCAGTACGGCATTTTCAAAAAAAAAAAAATTAGGACGTTAACCTTAATTTTTTTCCCTTTTATTTTAAACTACCTTATCGGACGTTAACCTTACGGCGCCACGTCACATTGCGTGTGTATGTGTATCGTCTGCCAAGTCCAGAATATATGTCCAGAACGCGTGTCGAGAAAACGGGGTCTTTCAAACGCCCGTCATGGTATTAATGTTAAACCGCGGCAAATCGTTTAGGCCCTTACTTCGGTATGCAAATTGAACGTGCTGTGGAATTTAGCGTTTGTTCACACAGATTTCACTACACACCTCCTTTCCTAAAACATGCATTCACTGCAAGTTATTATCTGTGAGACAATTAGCATAACCAAAGTACTATTCCCTAGGCTTTTCCTGCCCTTGTGTTTTCATGGATTTCTGCAGTGGGGTCATTCAAAGTAAGCACAACTCAAGAAAGCTGCCTCAGACCTCTGCAATCCAAGAATCTATTTCAGTTATGTTACTGAACAGCTGCAAGTGTTACTGCTTGTCTTAATGCTGCTTAGCAATCAGTATTCGCCATTTCTCTTCTCTGAGTCTGCTCAACGACATGTCCCGAGAATATTAGATGTTCCTCAAATTGTACGTTATGAGGAGTTGATCTATATGGTGATATCTGAGTTGTGTAGGGGATCCAATAATTTCCTGATCAGCCTTAATAAACACTCGGACTATCCTCAATTCAAAAAGGCAACAATGGAGGCACTCTGCTCCTCCGAAATGTTCACAGCCAACAATTGGTCTGATCTCAGGCTTGATTGAATGTGGAAACACCCTTCTAATAATATTCTATAATATTCTATAATGTGCCACTCAAATGGAGGCCATATTCACCAACTATATTCTCCGCCTACCGACAATTTGGTGAAATAAGATAATATGTGGGGAAATGAGTTTCTGCATCAGAAATCAATTCGCCCTTAGCTTTGCTATATTATGTGTGGGTGATCTCCATCCAGGGTCCGATCAATACTTCCCCTTGGTGTAGGGTCGGGTTACTACCAATGTCACCAGTGCCCTTTTCATGCTAAATTAATAGCCATATTGTGAAGCGCTGTGAGCATTTTCCGGATTGCTCACTCGTCCACTCCCCACTTTTCTTCTAACATTTTGTTTCGGGTTCAAATCTGGCGGATTATCTTCAATATTAATTTCAGCCAGTTCCCTAACTGCGGCTTCAAACTGAGCCTGGGTTGACTGGTCTGAGTTTCTATTTTCTCTGGATGTCCTTCTCAGAGTTGCTAATCTAAATATTTTCGGTGAAAACTGTTGGTGGGAAGGTGGATACCTATCCTCTATGTCAACCTTATTATTTTCCTTGTTATTTTTAAGCCCATATGTTTCAGAATGCTTGGCTGGCATCTGATTATGATTTTCCCAACTTGGGGAATGTACCTTGCTACATTTTTCACAGGCCCCACAAATTGTGCAATATCAGCAGCTACTTGGGGCCAGTAATATTTTTCCGATGTCCTTTGACGTGTGGTTCCATTCCTCTGGTGTCCACCGTCGGGTACAACATGAGCTTGTGCCATCACTTTTTCCCTGTAGGGAATTGGCAATACCAACTGTCCCTGTTCTTTGGATCCTGCTCTAGCCTTCCTGAAGAGCAGTCCCTCCTTCAAATAAAATTGTCCTTTCTTAGGGTGTGCATGGCTTGTTGGCAATTTGTCAAAGCAAGGTTTTAATGTTTTATCCTTTGCCTGGGCCTTTCTCATCTGCTTATGAGAATAAACTAGTGGTGGTTCCTCCTCCGTTCTACTAGGGGTCGACCTAACCTGAAGCGTGGCCATTACCACAGGTTTTACCGGGCTTCCTAGAAAAAACATATTTACTTCCTAACACCAGCGGGTAATTAGGGTCGTCACACACGGCTGCTCTGATCACTCCTTCCACGTACCTTGTCTCTACATTGATCTTGGCTACTGGAAGTGTCATGGTGTCTATTCCCTTTACGGCCCCTTGTAGCTCCACTTTCTCTGTGGTGTACTGTTCAGGGTGCACTAGGGTTGCACTCACAACTGAGTCATATTCTAAACCTGAATCGTAAAGGCACCTAACCTTGGCACCATTACATGTCACTTCTTCACAGATGGGGGGATGTTGAAGATTAATATGATTCTCTGTCAGTTTCTTCTTCCCCTTGTCCACTGTTATCATGCATGCCGCGTGATATGGAGGAACTTTCTTACCACAGTCAATAGTATTATGATTATTCATCCTACAAACTTTACAATATTTCCCTTCTGGTTTGTAGGGTCTCCTTTCTCTGAAATGCGAGTTTCTATCTCGTTGGTCAAAACTTGGCTTATCATAATAGGCTTTACCCTTATTAAACTTATCTCTGTGTTCATAGGTAGGTTGATTTTGGTTTGGTGGAGCTTTATCATGGTCTATAGGCTTCTTCTTTAAACTTGCTATCTCAGACTGGGCTGCCTGATATCTCTCAGCCACATTTAAGATCTCCCCCAGCCTCTCAGCACCCTGTTCCGTGAGAAATTTTCTCAGGTCTGGAGCCATGGACTCTCTTAACTGCTCAGTCATAATTATTTCCTTTAAATCTTGGGTTTTCCCCAGATCAGTCCATTTCTCCAGGTATGTCTCCAAGCGAGCAGAGAACTGGTGGTAATTCTCTCCAGTCAACAGTTTGGCATCCCTAAATTTCTTTCTGTAAAATTCACTATTTTTCTCATATCTAACTAGAAGAGCTTGCTTAAGAATGTCGTAGTCATCTTGATCATCCTTGCTCAGTTTGGCGAAGACCTCATAAGAGGTTCCCCTAAGCCCCTGAGATACCTTCATACTCCATCTCTCTTTCTCTAGCCCATACATAGTAGCTAATGCCTCAAATCTAGAGAGGAATGATTCAATATCATCCTCTTTTTCTACAAATGGGTCCAACTGGAACCCCATGACTGAGGTTGAGGCGACCTGGCTTGCAGCAGAGTTTGAGGTGGATGAGCTACTTCCATTATCAGGAGCATGGCCTTGTAACTCCATCTCCCTTAGTCGCAACTCATGTTCCCTTTGTAACCGTTTCTCTTCTTTCTCAGCCTCCATCTGTAATCTCTTCTCCTCCTTGGCAGCCTCCAACCTCTTTTCTTCTTTCCTGGCCTCAGCCTCAAGCTTCTTCTCCTCCAACTACAGCCTCTTGATCTCAGCCTCCCTATCAGCCTCTAATTTCTTAAGCTCCCTAGCATCCTCTAACATAATTCTCTTCTCCTCAGCTAATCTCTTATCTTCCCTTTCCATATACTTATCGCACTCTGATGTCACATACTGAATTAGAGCCTGCCCATCTAAATTCATTTCCTTTGCAGTCTGCACAGCAGCAGATCTGTATTTGGCCATATCCGCCATGTTATAGTTAACAATATGAAATACTATCCACTACCTTAACTAATTAACCAACTCTAAACACAGGACAAAGGGCAATGATATCTCAAACCACTCTCAGATTATTTTTACTATAAGATTTTACAAATACTGGGACTAGTGACTCACTTAATGTAGGGTACTAAGAACCTTTAAATCCCGGAAGAGCGTCCCAATTAATGTGGTGAATTGATTGTTATTATTGGTTTCAATATTATATTAATCGTATCTGGTGTGAGGTCAGCTATGCAAGTCCCTGAGGTTTATTAAATACAAATAAGTTTACAGGGTACTTGTCTGCTTCCACCACGACCTCACCCGATTATATATCTTCCCCTACTGAAGTGTATTGGTGTGTGTAGGTTGTCTAGCAAGTGTCTAGGGTATATGCAATGTGATGAAGTGTATGAACAGGACAACAACTACACCTATTACTAATAAACAATGATTAAACAAGTCACTGGGTAAAGTTTGGAATGTAACTTATTTTTTTATAATTTATTTTCCTGTATCTAGTTATTCTTCTGACACAGGAATAATCAACTCAACATGATAATGAAATTATTTACAACCAATTATTTTACAACTGTCCTTGAGTCAGTGTTATCCCACAATTATTTATATGTCTCAAACTGGGAAAATGTCAAGTATTTCTTGCTCCTAGAAAAGGGTACAAGTTTATTGAACGTTTTTGTTCCTCACTGTCTGATACTCTATCTTTTGGGAAAACTGAGAGAGTGGAGTGTTTGTGATATCAATTTCCCAGACAAGTCTTATCTGAGGTCTCTGGAACCAGGCTGTTTGAAGTATGTATAAAACGCCAGTCTCCACTGCCAAGACACGATTCTGCTTCTATAGGTAAATCACTGGGTAGACACTCAGTAGTTAAGCCTCACTGCAGAACTTAGGGACAGGTGTTAGGTCACCTGGGCTCACTCGTAGATGAAACTCTGGAACAATACAAATGTGTCCCACTCAGCATCTAATAATCTCTCTCTTTCATTATTCTAACATGGCAATATCATCAGACATCAGTATGGTAACTAAACAATTAGTTAACGTTCTCAATTTGGTTGGTACCCCCTTCTGGATAAATAACTTTCAAACCACCGTTTGACATTTTCCTTGATAAAGGAAATATTTTACATTAATACTATCAAGTCATGTACAATCACGGTGACTTGCTGAAGAAGACGGCCAGTGATCTTCCTGGTCTTATGTCATAACACAACATTTTTCTTTTCATCAGAAATATTTAATTTTCTTTTCTCCCCATATGGCAGAGAGCCTGCCTGGCTTTTCTACACCAGGTTAATACTGTTTCCTAACAACGCTGTGAAATAACACAGAGTTTAATGTTAGTTTCCCTCCAGATAAATGTTTCCCCTTTAAGGTTCATACAAATTCAATAATGCATACATAATAATGATAAAAATGACAATATAAATGTTAATATAAAGGTTTCAATATTTACCGCAATCAAAGAAATCTACACACTAAACAGTTGAATATTGCGGTATATGGCATAATCCAAATCGCTGCTTGTGCAGAATTAGCAACCAAGACCGTACTCTTGTCTTGTCTATAAACAACTTCTTTAGTGTATCAATTTTAGTTAACAAGTGGCCCCGAATACCAACTACTAATTGGTTTTATACAACCGTTTAGTCTAGTACACTACAGCCAATCATAGACTGTTTAATGAATAGCGTTCCTTTTCAAATAAAACTGACCTCAAATATTCAAAAATAAGGACTCCTTCCCCTCTCCTATTTAATTCAGTACGGCATTTTCAAAAAAGAAAAATTAGGACGTTAACCTTAATTTTTTTTTTCCTTTTGGTATTAATGTTAAACCGCGGCAAATCGTTTAGGCCCTTACTTCGGTATGCAAATTGAACGTGCTGTGGAATTTAGCGTTTGTTCACACAGATTTCACTACATGCAGCAGCTTGAAGTTTTCTTTCTTCTACTTGAAGTTTTCTTTCCTCTGCAGCATTTTTTTTTTGTTTCTCCATTTCCATCTGGAATTTTCTTTCATCAGCTTGCATTTGCAACCTTAAATTCTCAGCATCTATCTTCTTTTGTTCACCTTGCATCTGCAATCTTAAATTCTCAGCATCTATCTTCTTTTGCTCCATTTCCGCTTTAATATTATTTTCCTCTTTTTGTCTCTTTTCTTCTGACTTCAATGCTATGGCGTATTGAGCAGTTGCAAATTCTTCTAACTTGTCACCTGTCTTCCCAAGGACTTTCCCTTGTTCAATGAAGAAGTCTAGTGTAGACATTCTATCTGATGAGATCAGTAACCTGACAAATTAATTAAATTAATTACCTTATCCCACTTTAATGGGAGACAAGTCTTCAATGTTAGACTTGTATACTCAGTTCAGTTTATTTCACTCTCTTTGAGAGTCAAGTCTTAATCAAAGACCTTGTATGGTTACCTTATTTCTTTATAATAATTTTCTATCAATACTCCCAATATGAATAGTGTATCATATTAATAACGACAATAATAATACATGACCAAGTATATGTATGTAGACTGTGTATGACAATAATGTATTACAATCATAAAGACAAAGATACAGAACAATGACCGAAAACGTTCGCAGAAGTCAAATAAACAATACAGCAGAAAGTAAAGAAAATGTTACACAAATGTGTAATGATGACCGCGAAAAGTAAACAAGACAAATAGCAACACTGTTATAAACAAAAAGGTGTAAAGAAATAAACGGAAGGAAGGAGAGACGAACAGATACAAACAAAACAAATCGAAAATCAAAGAATGGAAAAATAACGAAAACAACACTAACTCATGTCGTCACAGCTAAACGTAAACAGCAACAATTGTCGCTAGCAAATTCCAATTAAGGAAATTTGCAGTCCTTAACGACACGCTCTCAATAGATAACCTCTATTACGTGGTATTTATCTAAAGGAGTCACCTTACCCAACCAGCCCGCTGAAAACAACAGAAAAAATACACCACAATATTACAAATAACATATAACATTGCATATAATAGAATGTGTTGCAAACAAATTTTAGTTACAAAATACAATATAGTAACTCTCTTGTTCTTTGTCAACACTGTAGTATAATGTCAAGCGCGCAATGATTGTTCGATCCACAATAACATGTAGTGGTCTCCAGGAACATAATGTCACTATGACCTTCTCGAAACTTGAGTCTTGCACATCGAATGTTGACAATTTCACGTACTGTTTACAAACACTTGACCTCGAACAATGTAACTTGAATGCTCGGACGTAGAAAAGTCTGTTGTTGACTGAGACGTGTAAACAACCAGCAGTACTGTTCACAATAGGGACTTGACTTGCAGTTGTGGTCCACGTAGCAAATGCCTAGATGCCCACTTCAGTACTTGTCATGTTGTGGTTCATGTAGCATTATAACATAAATGCTAACACTGTTTATTTGGGTCAACAGTTGATGACCTATTTCTGTCCTGTGTAGCCAAAAATTGAAAGTGTAGAGTATGTGTGTTATTCTCTTTTTCTGTCCACCTTGTTTCTCAAAACATGTAGCACAAAGTCCACGGAAATGTTAATTTCTCGCTCTGTCCAGCTTAAACCCACAGATCTGGCCTACCAGAAATGTAACTGTCTTTTTTCGTTCTTGAGGTGATCACTTGCACGAGACAGTAAACATCATGTTGTTAGATGTGTGGTACTTGTAAGATGATGAGTTGAGTGTGGGTGCGAATGAAGGCGCGAATGTGTTTAGGCTCGTATATGTTGTGTAATGCAACCCATACACTCACATGCAGTAGTCAAGGATGCTTGGACACTGCTGGCACGTTTCAAAACATTTATTGACGGAAACACACAGTAGCATCAACAGGAACAGTCAATGTAAACAAGTTCATGTACATCATGTCAATGGAAATCGCTGGGTACATATCAGTCATTCTGGCTGGTGAACATTCATATATGTATGCATGTCAATAGTGTTATGTTCTTTTCATGTACTGTTCATAATGCCGCTTTTGGTATCTCTGACTGAACGCGTCAGATACCTTCATAACTCCGTCATACAAAAGACGAGCCCTTCACTCAAGTAATCCTATTACTAGGGCCGTCGTTCAACTTGGCATAACACGCCAGTTACTTCTTTTTATGCTGTAGAATAGTGGCCATTCCACCGGCCTAAATATGACGTCAGTTGTGTACTCTTCATCAGCAGGTTGCATAAACTCTGCTATCAAGTTTGTATAAATCTACCAGCATATACATATATATCTCTTCGTCACTGGACTTCTGTTCGTTTAAAGACAAATAGTCTTACATAACTATCTTGAGCACAATGTATAAGTTCTGCATACAGGATCGGGGAGCTGTCCTCACAGAAGGTACTTCTTTAACAAATTCTGCCACCGAAAGCATAGTAATGAAAAAGGTCGGTGTTACCTTGCAACGAATCCTCAGAACATAATAACAACACTGTCGTCCTTCCTGACGCACAGAGAATCAATGGGGAAAACTGACAACGCAGTCACTTCGAAGATTTTCCTCCCCGAAACCACAATGGACATACACGTCCCCAGAAGCCAGGACTTCACAACTCAACAAGACGGAAGTCTAAATTCGCGCTCTCCACTGCGCATCGCATATAGCCCAGAACTGTATTACCTTTGACCCAAAAGGTCAAACACAATGAATGAACAAACAAGGGAGATAACCCCTAATCAACCTGACACAGCAAAGTCAAGACATAGTTACTAAACCTTGACCAGGGTGAAAAACCTGCAACCAATAGATCGATGTTTGAAACTCCATCAAAAATGACCGCAACAAGTAGTCAGTTTGAGCCTATTTGAATCTCCGTAGAGCTTTTCCATGAATAGTACTGGTGTCTGCCATACGCGCTTTCGCATATGTTGGGCAAATTTGAAGCAGTTGTTCAGCACTCATTTTATCAATGCCACAGTTACACTGATCGGAAGTCCCTAACTTTAGCTTGTTGAATAGATGGTATCTCAATCTGTTGTGGTCAGTGCGGAGTCTGAACATTACCACTTGTTCTCTTCTGTTGAGCTGGTAGTAAGCATCATTTTGTGTGTGACCTGGATACTCTACATCCCATTTGTTTCTGTACCTGATTCTGATAAAACTCTTTGCCTCCTCGAAAGTTATGCTTCCATCAGGCTGAGGTAGATTTCCACCTTCCTTTGCCAATCTGTCAGCCTCTTCATCGCCGGTGATGTTCCATTTAGATGGGATCCATTGGTTCACAACACTTGTGAATCGCTGACATAGTTTGTGGAGCACTCTTCTGAGGTCATCCAGGTCTGTGTTATTTTGGCTTTTCAACGCTGCAATTACTGACTGTGCACCGGTAAAGAAAGCAACTTGTCTCTAGCTCTCTGTACTTTCCAACAATTCTATAGTAAAAAGTTTTTTTCCCCAGTGGAAACGCAAGCCAGCTTATTAAAATTCATTTTATTCGTGAACTGTATAACATAAGTTTTTTTTTTAAAAGTGAACATTCGGTAAACTATTTCGTAGTCGTTGTCCACCGCTTTGTCGTTGAGATTGCAGGAAGCGGATCGTGTTGCAGTGATATAGCCTTCATCGCAGCGTATTCCAAAGTTCAGATACTCTGAAACCCAAAACCAGACATGATTTCATCACGGTAGATTTTTAGAGAGTTCAGTGTTTCTAACGTAGATCCTCGCAGCTCCTAGGTTGTCTACCGCTGGCATAAAGAAATTATCATAAAACAAAGACTTGGATGAAGGTATAATCGGGGCATTGTCTCCTGCCATGCACAGAAGGGAAAAGGATTTCGCCAGTTTTTAAATGACTTTATTTTCCCTCCTGGCATCTGCTTTCATTCTGACTAAGGTCACCACGTAGACGGATAAGTGAAACTCTGATAAACGAAATTCGGATAAACGAGATGGGAAATGGCTTGTTCTAGCAGCGAAAAAAATAGTTTCTGTTTCTTCATTGACTTGAATAAGTTTTTAAAAATCGGTAGTCAGTGTCAGGTTGTTGGTATCTCCATAGAATCTGCCCAGGAATGGTATTGGTGACGGTCGTGTGTACTTTCTCAGTTCTTCATGTTTGACACTTTTACAGCTTTAAAAAAAAAAAGAAAAAAAAAAGACTTTTAAAGCTATGGGAGGGTAGTGGACCAGCATCAGTTGATCTTTACTTGCTTCCGCACAACCATCATCGTGGTCTACCCTGTTCAACTTAATTGGCGGTTATAATTAGGGTATTTCGTGTGAGTTTATTTTAAATGTTGTGCTCTATTCAAATACATATTGTCATTTACAATTGAACTTTGCAGCAGGTGTTCAGCTGTCATTTTATCAGTACCATAGCTACACTAATGGGTAGTTCCTATCTTATGAAAAGATGGTATCTCAATCTGTTGTGGCTTGTGCGGAGTCTGAAGATTATCACGATCACTTGAAGTTTGACAATTGCTTGATCCTACCTACGCTATCTGGGTTACGATGTTCACAGGCCATATTAACGTCTGGTCTCGCCCCCTCTCTCTCCCTCGTCTATACCTTATTGCCTTACTTGAATGATAAAACAAAGACTCTGGGACATCACTAAAAGTCTTAACGTAAATGTATTTATTCATTTCATTACCCGTAACATCTATGTTGAGCATAGGCTGTTAAGAGGTTCACGTCAAGTCTCCGTGTCCTGTGCCGGTTCACGTCAAGTCTCCTTGTCCTGTGCCGGTTCACGTCAAGTCTCCTTGTCCTGTGCCGGTTCACGTCAAGTCTCCTTGTGCTGTGCCGGTTCAAGTCAAGTCTCCTTGTCATGTGCCGGTTCACGTCAAGTCTCCTTGTCATGTGCCAGTTCACGTCAAGTCTCCTTGTCCTGTGCCGGTTCACGTCAAGTCTCCTTGTCCTGTGCCGGTTCACGTCAAGTCTCCTTGTCCTGTGCCGGTTCACGTCAAGTCTCCTTGTCCTATGCCGGTTCACGTCAAGTCTCCTTGTCCTGTGCCGGTTCACGTCAAGTCTCCTTGTCTTGTGCCGGTTCACGTCAAGTCTCCTTGTCCTGTGCCATCCGTTCAATGTGTTCCCATGTCTTCTTTATCAAGTTGCCCTCCAAGGACTACCTTGACCTTGTAATGCTACAAATTGGTTGGGTCCTGTCCAGTGGTAATGTCTTTCCCTAACCTCTTGTTCCACTGGTAATTTATCTGACTTTTCCCCGCTGGTTCCACATTTGTATCTTGTCATGTTATTCTAATCCTTCTGTTAGAGGCGTCTATTATGAAGTTGTGTATGTGGGCTGGCGGCCTCGTCGTCTTTTAATGAACTCATTTCATCAAGTCATCTTTATCACAATACCCTATTTTTCTGTCATTACTTCTCACGGCTGTTTGCGAGCGATCTTTTAGTTATTTCCCCTTTTTCCCCGTCCGCGCTATTTATAGCCCACTTGACAGAGGTCACGTGGTCAGCTTCCTAATGGGAAAAACATGTGGCGATGTTTACTTTTGATAGGGCTTAATTAATGCTTTTAGGCTACTTTTTTATTATAAATACCGGCTTTAATTTTGCGTAAAGCTAGACTAGAAATGTTAGAGTAAATTTTAGAACAAGAACAAACATTTTATCACAATTAGAACAGAAGATATAATAGTCTGAAATAGTGTAAAATTTACGTCTTTTTTATATTTTGTTATGGTTTGTTTATAATGCAATTTTCACTAAATCGGTCACAATCAACATGCATAACAAATTACAGAAATCAAAAGTAGAAAACCTGCAGAAAATGGATATCAAAGATTTGTTTTGGTTTCATGCGTCAAACATTAATTATTGAAAGTTTAAATTGCAAGCCCACATTTATTACCTTAAAATAACACACCCAATTGTCCCCAAAACATGTTTGAATTGCTTTTATGCTACTTTATTATTATAAATACCGGCTTTAATTTTGCGTAAAGCTAGACTAGAAATGTTAGAGTAAATTTTAGAACAAGAACAAACATTTTATCACAATTAGAACAGAAGATATAATAGTCTGAAATAGTGTAAAATTTACGTTTTTTTTTTTACATTTTGTTATGGTTTGTTTCTAATTCAATTTACACTAAAACGGTCACAATCAACATTCATAACAAATTACAGAAATCAAAAGTAGAAAACCTGCAGAAAATGGATATCAAAGATTTGTTTTGGTTTCATGCGTCAAACATTAATTATTGAACGTTTAAATTGCAAGTCCACATTTATTACCTTAAAATAACACACCCAATTGTCCCCAAAACATGTTTGAATTGCTTTTATGCTACTTTATTATTATAAATACCGGCTTTAATTTTGCGTAAAGCTAGACTAGAAATGTTAGAGTAAATTTTAGAACAAGAACAAACATTTTATCACAATTAGAACAGAAGATATAATAGTCTGAAATAGTGTAAAATTTACGGTTTTTTTTTTTTTACATTTTGTTATGGTTTGTTTCTAATTCAATTTACACTAAAACGGTCACAATCAACATTCATAACAAATTACAGAAATCAAAAGTAGAAAACCTGCAGAAAATGGATATCAAAGTTTTGTTTTGGTTTCATGCGTCAAACATTAATTATTGAAAGTTTAAATTGCAAGTCCACATTTATTACCTTAAAATAACACACCCAATTGTCCCCAAAACATGTTTGAATTGCTTTTATGCTACTTTATTATTATAAATACCGGCTTTAATTTTGCGTAAAGCTAGACTAGAAATGTTAGAGTAAATTTTAGAACAAGAACAAACATTTTATCACAATTAGAACAGAAGATATAATAGTCTGAAATAGTGTAAAATTTACGGTTTTTTTTTTTTTTTTTTACATTTTGTTATGGTTTGTTTCTAATTCAATTTACACTAAAACGGTCACAATCAACATGCATAACAAATTACAGAAATCAAAAGTAGAAAACCTGCAGAAAATGGATATCAAAGTTTTGTTTTGGTTTCATGCGTCAAACATTAATTATTGAAAGTTTAAATTGCATGTCCACATTTATAACCTTAAAATAACACACCCAATTGTCCCCAGAACATGAGAGCTAACAATTATCTCAATCATACATCATGAGTTCTGATCCAGTCTGCGCAATGTTTTTCTAATATGTGCTGTTTATGAATTGTCTTACTAGGGAATAGCTTTCTGAACAAAGACATATAAGTCTCTATCGATGCTGTTATTGATTCTTTACTAATTGGTTTACTGTGTGATATTTTGTTGTGTACTTTCTCAAATGCTTCTTTCAGTGAGTTGAATTGTTCTTGGGCAATAAAAGCTATGTTAGTTATATCTTGTTTGTCTGTAATTTTCAGTGTTTGTGTAATGATTGCTCTTGTAAGATCTTTATAAACTTTTTGTGTGAGATATCTGTGGCAGTGATTCCCTATAAATGCTCTGCTATTATAAGCCTGTTGTATGATTTTGTGTTTGGCTAGTACCTTGTCCATGTGTGAGCAAACTGGACCAGACCTAGTACACAGATCTTGAAACTGAAGTTTGGCCAGCGCATCTTGTGCATTTTCAAGTCTAACTTTAAAATTATCTGTCTCCTCCTTATCCTCACAAAGTTCAATACCTACCTGAAAAATTCAATTTTAGCTCCTAATTCTTCTGCCTATTTCCAGTTCCTACTAAATCTCTTCAAGTTCTTAAAAGTACTAATGTTTGCATGTATCTCTTGCGAATTCTCAAATATCTTTGCGTCTATTGTATCAGCTACCTGTTCTAGAAGTCTGTGGTGTTTCAAAACAATGCCTAATAAAATATGAAGGTAAGGAGGAGCTACATTTTCAATTTCAATCTCTAACATTGGTTTGTGTAAACAATTATGGTAATGTGCCACTTGCCTTTTATTCCCTTTCCCATATTTCATATATCTATTGTAATCTCTTATCAACATGGCCAAACTTCTTGGTTTGCAAGTTGTATGCTCTCTGGATGTCTTTGATGAAAATGTTTGGTTTGTCTGGAGCTCAAGGAATATACCCATGTCTGTGGTGTCTCCAGCAAAACAAGGAAATAATCCCCGAATAAGAAAACAACAACTTGTTTACCATCCCACTCTAAATATTTTAGTGACTCTATCTGAGCTTTCATGCCATTCATAAATATTTCTAAATTATCATATGTATCTCTGACTCTAGCCATTGATAAAAGGATGGTATTAGATTTAGAATTTGGTTTCTCTAAATTTACTACCTGCATTGTAACTTTGAATGAAAGAAGATATACAAACAGTTACTTAGAATTCGCTGGCAGCCGTCGTGTGCACAGGATTGTCTACCAAAGAACACCAATGGAACAGTCCTTATCTCACACACAATTAAAAAAAAAAAAATTCATATTATAAATAGAAGATTAACAAGACTTGAAAGATAGATCAAATTATGTGGAAGTAATCTATCTATAGCTTTACATGTTTTCTGACGCTTATATACGTAGCTAAATATCATTATAAATGAATGAAAATGCAAAAACAGATGGTGCTTTACAAAAAGTTATTTTTTTACTACCTTATTTAAGATTTGTGGGTATCAGGAATGCGTTTAAAGGGATTTAAATGCTATAAAATCTGGTGACAATATGCTTGTTCTTGTAATGCCACACTCACAAAACTGACTACCACACATTCTCAAGATATGAAACCAAAAAAAAAAGTATGTGGAAATAATCTTTAGCTTCCCTTCGAGGAGTCTTTATAATTATAAACTCAAACGAATGGGCCGATTTTTAGATATTAAATTAATAAAAAGATTACTTATTTTATGAATTTCCTTAAATGATGACGCTGTTTTCAAAAGTCTGTAACTCCGTCAAAACTAATTTCAAACAAATAAAAATGCAATCAAAAATAGAACACAGAACAAAGTTATAGTACACAAAAGAATTTTAGCGCTGTGTTTATCCAGAACGAGTGTGTAATGATTTATATTTTACTGATTTTACTCACACATCAGCTGATTTTCCCCGCCAAAAACTTAAATAGTCTTTTACGGTGCACACAAAATGTTATACCCGGTATCAGAATTCCGGTCACCGAAACTAAAAGAGCGCTCTGGTATAGGGCACAAACAGCCGTGATAGGGCACAAACAGCCGTGATAGGGCACAAACAGCCGTGTTCTAACAATGCTTACATATATCACATTGCTACCTCCACTACCCGCTCGTCTTCCACACATTGTCATGTTACCTCCATTCGCTGCAGCCTGGTTTTCTGCTTCTCCCATTACTGATGCTCATATTACCCTAGTATCTTGGCCTGCTCTTGACCACTATTGTTAATATTATCATTGTATCTTCATGTGCCAGGGTCGTCACGGAAACTAGTACAGAGAGAACCTCATCTTGAGAGTTTTACTTTGCAGTCTGCAGATACGGACAAATTTGGTAAGTAAGCTGCAGGCACGGACACATTTGGTGCGTAGGCTGTCAGACACGGATAAATTCGACATGTAAGCTACAAACATAGACAATTCAGTATGTAAGCTACAGACATAGACAATTCGACATGTAAGCTACAGACATAGACAATTCGACATGTAAGCTCCATAAATAGACAATTCGACATGTAAGCTACAGACATAGACAATTAGGTATGTAAGCTGCAGACATAGACAAATCGGCATGTAAGCTACAGACAAAGACAATTCAGTATGTAAGCTACAGACATAGACATTTCGACATGTAAGCTACAGACATAGACAATTCGACATGTAAGCTGCAGACATAGACAAATCGGCATGTAAGCTACAGACAAAGACAATTCAGTATGTAAGCTACAGACATAGACAATTCGACATGTAAGCTACAGACAAAGACAATTCGACATGTAAGCTACAGAAATAGACAATTCGACATGTAAGCTACAGACATAGACAATTCGACATGTAAGCTACAGACATAGACAATTAGGCATGCAGTTCTTATAGACATAGACAATTCGGTATTTGAGCTACAGACATATAGTATAGACCAGTGGTGGCCAAGCTAAGGTTGGCCGTAGGCCAGATTATGGTAAAGGGTAACACCCGAGGGCCAGACCTATAAAATCCTTAAAAAATAACGTTCTGAGATTTAGTTTTACATATATAATGAACCACGTACAGAAAGCAACGGCAAACTACTGTACTGCACATCTGCCAAGACATGTACCTGTATACCAGTCTTCGGACTGAAATTACTGTTAAAAAAATATAATGAATCTGTTGTTTTAATTTGTTTTGTAATTTGTAATATGACATGTAATTATTTATTTCAAACATACATTTGTGTGTTATTTCATTGTGAAGAGTGTGGCTTATCAAAACTTGTCACCAGTGATTTGAAGTCTACTTCCATTTGTGACGTAGCAATTCTGAGAACATGGGATAATACAGTCAGTTAATTAATCTGTTTCTGGTCTTGGATTTGATAAGCTTCATGGCAGAAAATGTTGTCTCACAAAGATATGTGCTACCAAATATATAGCACACTTTTAGGGCCCATTTTCTCAGAAGTGGGTTACGTTCCTTTGGTAGTAATTTCCACAAATCAGATCCAGTTGCTTCTGTTGTGTTGATGAATGGGTCACATTGGAGTTCACATAACTGTAATTGTAGTTCTGCTGGCTGAGACTCCACTGTGTACTTGAATGGGTTGTTAAAAAGTTCCATTTGTGGGCGAAACATCTCAAAATCTTGAAATCGACGATCAAACTCAGAAATCAGCTGTTCAATGTCATCTGTGTACCTCCTGAAGTTAACACGCTCTTTCTCAGACAGCTGTTTACAACAAGGAAAATGAAACAGGTCATTCTTTTGCAAAGACAGACTAAATAGGCTCAGTTTCTTTTTGAAGCCATCAACATAGCCCATCATTTGAAAAATTGTTTGCCTTTTTCCTTGTAACTGCAAATTCAGTACATTCAAATGTTGTGATATATTTGTTTTTTTTTTTTTTTTTTTTTTTTTTTTTTCCATCAAAACAAGTGATTTATTTACATCAAAAAAATTCCATCATAACAGGAGGCATGTGGTACAAATTCCAGGTACAAACATTTCCTAACTGCCTCTGTAACTCCCATTTCTGGTACATTCACATATCTACATATCTATGTTATATTCTCTGTGAAAAATTCAGTTATGGTTTATACCTATCTTCTTCCCTTAAGGCCTTTCTATTTATTCTGGCTTCTCCCAAGCCTCTCATCAACTCTTTCCTGAGTTGTTTTCCTTGATTTACCAATCCTGTCAATTTTGACTCAATTTAATCAAATACCATCATCAAAAAAATTCATATATGCAAATCAATACATTGGTAAGTTTGCGGCATCCTCATCTTATACCTGCAGGAATCCTTTAAATACAAAGCCTATTTTACTCATCCTTCAGCAGTCGATGTTGCAAAGTTCATTATACAAACGGCTATTAAGTCTTGTTCTTAAACAGCTTTTAGTCTCAGTTTATTCACCTCGAGTCAATTTTGTAGCTTCAGCTTCTCTCACCTCAGCTTATGTAAGCAGTCTGAGTAATACCTTATTTCAACTTCGTAATTCTATTTAATGTCTATCAAAAGATGAGTCAAAGGACCTACTTCTCTGGTCTAAAAAATCACCTGCAAGGAACTTCCTGTTTCTCACAGAAATGTGAATTTTTTTTTTTTTTTTTTTTTTTTTTTTTAGAGCTGTGTCCTCCTCTGATCAAATTCGTTATTTTCACTACAGTAGCCATAGTGTCATTTAGGTTTATGGATTTTGCACAAAGGGCCTCTTGGTGAACTATGCAATGTAATGTAGGCAATAGTCATAATTATTCATTTTGCTTCAAAAAATATCCATACAAAACCAGTATTTTTAATGATAACCCAACCAATAAAATACACACAAGTTGCAACCATGAATGGTACAAATACATGACATGAGATGAGGACATTTTTCAAACCCAAAGCTACCTATTGTTCCATGGCATAATTTTTAAAACCATGCAAAAAAATTTATTTTTGTCCATCCCCATTTACTTGTAAAAAATTCTACTGTCATGCCAAAGAATGCAAACTTTGAGTTTATTTTGAAGATTCAATTCATGGTAAACAGTAAAGTTCTTCCTTCATCACAAAATTTAACAAAAGCCATAGCATGAAGCTGGTTAAACAGAATGTCTTCCTGTGAGAGCTGTGTCCTCCTCTGATCAAATTCGTTATTTTCACTACAGTAGCCATAG
This sequence comes from Oreohelix idahoensis, assembly GCA_024509875.1. Lineage (NCBI taxonomy): Eukaryota > Metazoa > Mollusca > Gastropoda > Stylommatophora > Oreohelicidae > Oreohelix > Oreohelix idahoensis. Next base: position 128,432 of record JAMPIV010022505.1, on the reverse strand, counting down.
TGTCATTTAGGTTTATGGATTTTGCACAAAGGGCCTCTTGGTCACGTCAGTTTTATTTTGCTTCAAAAGTCCAACAAAACCAGTATTTTTCCCAACCATAACCTTGCAACCATCGGTACATACAGCAGACAATTTTTCAAACCCACCATATTCTTCCATGGCATTTTGAACTGCAGAAAATAAATCCCCTTTACTTGTACCATGGGCAAACAATTTTCAAAAGTCTTCCTGGAAAGATTTTTCATCAATCGCCAGTGAAAAGTATGGACAATTTTCAATTAAAGATTTCAAGTTCTGGGACACATGCAAACTAATATCTTCTGTTCTCCCAGCTACGGTTTGTTTTGAAAGAGGTACATTTTGAAATTCTTTTACTACTTTTTCTTCATTGAACGCTTCTGCCATTTGAACTGCACACTTTTTCACAAACTCTCCATCAGTAAACGGCTTTTTTGCTTTTGCAAGCTCATAACTAATCACATAGGACGCCATGAGCGATGATTCCTGAATCTTATTTACATGACTAAATATACTCTTTTGCTAATTCAGTTTTTTCTTGAGTTGTTCAATCACAAGCTTTCTCGACTCGCTGCTATGCTCGTCGTTGTTTTTCTGATGATTTGTGATGTAGTGACGTTTCGAATTATATTCCTTCACTACGGCTAACACTTGGGCGCAAACTAAGCACTGAGGTTTATTATCCTTATTGAGAGAATGAACAAATAATCGAACTCCCATTCTGGTTTAAATGCGCGATTTTCACTGTCCACTTTTCTATACTTAGAAAACATTTTTACAAATGCAAACTCTTATACATGAAAACGTGCACAACAGCTACAAGCCCAGAAGTGTAACTGGCTGATTTATACTTAACACACTACACAAGACCAACTGTGCACCTCAACTCCTTCCTATAGAAATGTACCCACCACCCACCCCCACTATCACTTTCCCATACCGATGCTAAAGACAAAGCAACATCATTGGATCTCAGAGACTTCCGACCCCAGAAAAGATCTGTCATTGCTTTCAGTTTCTCATTATCAAAGTAGGTACCGACACTGTCTTCGCCTGTCCACGTGCACGATCCGAGATTTGACGTTATCATTTCCGTTTTGTCGGCACTATCTAGTAGAGCTCAATTGGTATGATAGAGAGAGAGAGAGAGAGAGAGAGAGAGAGAGAGAGTTGGTGGTGTTGTGGGAGGTGGGGAGATGTTAATCGTACATTTTGGGTCTTTTTGGTTTTTTTCTGGTGCCTGTGCGTGCTATTTTGTAATATCTTTTTTAGCACAGTGGTCGGAGTATACAGTAATTTTCAATCAACAATAAGAGGCAGACCAAAACAGGTTAGCGGGCCGGTAAAAACTGGTTGGAAGGCCGGATCTGGCCCGCGGGCTGTAGTTTGGCCACCTCTGCTATAGACTATTCTGTATATAAGCTACTGATATAGACAATTCGGTATGTAAGCTGTCAGACACGGGTAAAACAGGTACGTAAGCTACAGCTTATGTTAACTGTCGGGCATGCAAGCTGCAACCAGGGATAATTCGGTATATTAACTGCCTACATGCGGTATGTCAGTAAACTGCTACGCTGCAGGCACGAAAAAAATAGGTATTTAAGTTGCAAGCACCGACACATTTGGTATATAAGCTGTCTGTGTTTGATACATTAGATATATAAGCTGTCTGTGACTGATTACTTTAGGTATATATGCTGTCTGTGACTGATACATTAGGTATATAAGCTGTCTGTGACTGATACATTAGGTATATAAGATGTCTGTGACTGATACATTAGGTGTATAAGCTGTCTGTGACTGATACATTAGGTGTATAAGCTGTCGGTGACTGATACATTAGGTATATAAGCTGCAGACATGAACAGTTCGATATCTAAGCTGCACACGGGAACAATCAGGCACGTAACCTGAAGACAATGATAACCCTGTATGTAGCTGCAGGCACGGAGGAAATCTGTATATAAGCTGAACGTACGTCCAAACTAGTACTGTACAACGCATTTTCACAGAACCAGCTCAGCCAGGTTTCAAGACTCCACTGACGTCTTTTCAACCGCACTATAACCAGCGTCCTTTTCAGGACGTACACAGCGATCGCAATAGTCAAAATGGGCCGAAATAAACCATACGCTAAAAAGAGGAAGGTTTATACCAGCCCACCAGCGCAGAACAGCCAGGGAAATAACACAAACAACAAAGACAGACAGCCAGAAAGCAAAACTGCCTCAAGTACTCGTGCCGGGACCGAAATTTCTCCAACTCTTGACACGATGACGGAGCTAGCTGCGACGTGTATCGACACGGCTGAAAGCCGGAGTGGCCAGACTCCTTGCGAGGAAGAGGAGAAAGCAGATGCAAGCAGTTCTGACCGTGATGATGAAGACCCAGAATATGACTACATGATGAGCGCGCTAGAGCAGATAGAACAGATGTCAGAAAAAGAAGACCAGATGAAAGCGTTAGAACCGATAAAACAGATGCTGGAAAGAAGAGTAAAAAGAAGACAGGAGCCTAAAACCCAGGGACCACCACCACAAGTACCCGAATCGTCAGCAGAAACCCTGTCAACCACAGAGAGGCTGCACCAGACACCAATGACACCACCACACGATGCCGATTTGACAGCTGTGGCTGCCCCAGGGAAGCTGCTCCAAACTCAAAAGACGATAAAAACACCACTAAAGCAAGACGTCATAGTAGAGGCTCCAGTGTGTAGTAATCAGACAACTACAGAAAGTGATCAGGAGTCAACAAAACAGAACGTGAGACCGTCCTACACACCACACAATCTAACGCAGGCGGAAAGCAGAGCGCGTCACCTGCACAAACCAAGCAATACCGGTTGTCACAAGGCACTACAGGAGAGGATGGTTAAGATCACACAGATGTCTGGAGGTGAGGCCTCACTCAGGGCCCTACCAGATGACAAAGTGATCAGCATCCTAGAGACAATAACTGGCAGGAGAAGCATCTCTAAGGTACGGAGGCACGAAAAGGGAGTCGTGCTTTCGCTCAACAGCACGGATAAGACAACCTCACTGATGACAGAACTAGAGACCGGTCCGAAAGAATTCATGCTGCCTCACCAGATAAAAGTAGTGATGGAGACCAGCAAGACAACAAAGAAGTTGGTGCTAAGAGGGGTGGATACAAGATGGTCCGCTAGTGAAGTCCAGGGCTGCCTACAGACTGAAAACACAGGTACCCAGGTCATACAGGTCGAGAGGTTAAGGACATGGAATGGAAAAGATACCAATCTGGTGGTAGTTACTATTGAAGGAGTGACAAGACCTGAAAGACTGACATTCAAAGAGACGTCAAAGAGGACAGAGGCATATATCCCCCGGTAATACAGTGCTCCAACTGCCAGCAGTTCTCTCACACAAAGAAAACGTGCAGGAGAGATGCAGTCTGTCGATATTGTGCGGGTGGCCACCTATATCGCGACTGCCCCAAGGCGAAGGAGGATCTCAACTACAAAGCAATAAACTCAAACCGCACCTGTGCAAACTGCCTCGGAAACCACGGGGCTAGATACCGAGGCTGCCCGATGTTCCAGGAAACAAAGAGCATCTTGAAAGAAACGGTTTCCAAAAACATCCCTTTCAAGGAGGCAAAACACAGAGTGGCGGCGGATGTTGCAGAAAAACAGCGCATGATTGATAGACGACAGGTACACAAGCTGACCGCTGAAGTTAAAGAAATGAAACTGCAGATCGTAAACAGAAGCAAGCAGGCTCGAGAAGAACCAACCGTCAGCAGTGAAGACGTAATAGATCTACATAACGTCAGAGATATGATGGAAGAAATGAAAAGAATACAACAGCAGATAGAAGCAGATGTCAAGAAGCTGACGGAGCTGAAAGAAGAAAATGCAGAAATACTCAAAAGAATCGAGACAGAACGAAGAGCCATTGAGGTCATTACACCAAACAACACGCGAGAAACTAACACGAACAACCAAACAGAAGAAGAAATATCGAGGAAACTCTAGAAAGACTACTCCCAACAATCATAGAAAAAGCACTATTACAGATACAGGAACAGAAGAAGAAGACACAAGAAGCAGAAACGAGGAGGGCAAAAACTCATAAAACCAAACAAGCCAGATAGGGAGGCAGCAAATGTGTAGTGGATTTTGATGGTATTGTATGGTGGTGTTATCACCTAGTGTGATGCGTGAGGTCAGCTGTGAAGGCTCCTGAGATAATTGTAACTGTGAATATACAGAAGGCCCTTTCGTGCTACCACTTTATGACCTCACACATATCTTTTTTTACTAATGAATGTGGCTACGTTAAAATCTAGGGTACTGAATGTAATGTGTTGAATGGACATATACACACACCCACAGATATTAATTAAGTCTAATACTATCAATAAAATTTATAACACAATGAACTAAATTCAGCTGGTTAAATTTAGAATAGAAAATCTTTTTTTTAAATTTATTTGTTCTGAACCAAGGTTTTATTTTCGCCAGAACTTATGCAAAGATTTTGAAATTTATGAATGAATGGCATGAATAAATGGCATGTTAAATGAAAGATGTTTACATATGCAATCTTCAAGATTAATTATAGTATTACTGTTCGTAATGTTAATTTTTCTGGGAAAACTCTGAATGGATGTGCTGTTGGGGTGGCTTCATCCCTCCCTGTTTATGTCTACACAGCATTGTCCATTAATGATAGAAGGAAATGGGATGCTTCAGTAGTAAATTCTCTTGGGTGCTAGTTTTATGAAGTTGGTGTAAGTTCAGCAGGCCAGCTAGCCCACTTAACTTTGCCAGATTTGTTCTGGTGCTGGAATATGATGGCCCCACCTCTCCGTGCTTGAGCAATACACAGATGTTCTGTCGAAATGTACCCTGCACGGGTCCTCACTTCAATTATTAATCAGCATTTGACACCACCTTAGTGTCAAGATCGAACTCACAGCTCTGAAATAAAGTATTGGTTTTTGCTCAGAACCTTACCTAATAAGCCACTTCTACACATAACAAATTACAATAACACCACATAAACAGGGTCAGTTCTCTCTGACCAGACAGCACATAGCGAGCGATAGTACAAGTTTCCTTTTTCTCACTCGATAATACAAAGTATATGAATTTTAAAACCTGGTCTTTCTTCTCTCGTATTGTTCACTCACTATAGGACCCAGACCAAAAATGGTCATCGTTAATATGTCCTCATTTCTCATGACTTCTATCATAGAAATTGCTTAATATTATAATAATCTAGTGCTGATCCCTAGGGAACTGTTCGTCGTCCTTTGAATAAAATATTCTTTTCAAATGTACCACTGTGCATCTGTTTAGATTAAATTGTGGTTTTACCTTTCTATGCGAAATATAACTTTGCCATTCCTTGGCAAAAGAGAATAAACACTATAAATGGCTTATAGATCATTTTTTTCGGCGATAGGCCTGCTACCACAAAAATTCTACATCCAGACAGGATGACAGTACTTCCGCTGCATAGCCTTTGACCTTTTCTAAATAAGACAGACTCGTCCTACTCATACAAACACTACGTATAAATTCAGGCCATAGATATACTGAAGCAAGAACAATCTATTCCTACCCAGCCAAAGAATAAATCGCAGTAGGCCTAGAACGAATGATGACGGATTTCAAACTTAACTCAAAATATTCTCCTTAAACTTAAAAAGAAATACAAAGCGAAATAATTTTGGTCAATCTTACCTAGATTATGAATAAAGATTCTGAACATTATCTCACTGCCATAGAAATGCTAGCAAAAACCCATCCTAGCTGTAGCTGACCCCTGAAAGGGCTCCAGAGCGAATCCCTTATTGTTTGTAGTAGATTTCGGCGTATCAAATCACTGAACATTATTTCAAAATATTAATTTCAATTTTACCAGGAAATCACCTAGCACTCACTTGCTGGCTATAGTTGGCGTCCTGTGTTTCAATATCACTGGAAATCAACACTTGAAATATTGAGGACAAAACTATTGAGGAATGGCAAAAAAGCTCGTCTGAGCGCGGATAATATGATTGTCTGTGGCCAATCAATGCCTTGGTTTTTTTAAATTCAAATTTCCTACACGAAAGTCATTTCAGTCATGCTTCAGTCAAGTATGGCTTTTTATCTGTTAGTCTGTCACACAAACGTACTTGATTTTTCAACCAACCTTTCTCTCCCCTCCAAAATTTTGTCGTTATAAGTTATATTTAGACACAGCTACCACCAATATCCCTTCTCTTCTATGATAAGTAGATTTGAACACCTGCGTCTCGAGGGCGCGATTTTTCGTGAAAATAGCGACAACTTTGATTAAATGCAGTCTTTCGCTTTTGTGAACAACACTGTCTTTTGTCATTATCTTCATTATTATCTTTCCGTCTGTAAAATTAAAAACATATTGTTTCACTGCTCAGAATGGGCCATCCGGCCAGCTAATTTTTATATTCCTAACATTAATATTAAGAAAAAGTTACTTTTTAAATTTTGTAATATTTCAAGCATCTGCGTTTAGCCGCTGAATTCAAATCAAAGGCTTGGTATCGCAAAAGCGTCCAATAAATGACTGTGGCGTATCATATCCAAGGTCCCTTCTGTCGAATTCCTTACTTTATGTCAACTTGGGGGGGGGGGGGGGGGGGGGGGCGGGGGGCGGGGGGGGGGGGGGGGGGGGTGGGGGGGGGGGGGGGGGGAACGTGACTTTTCCTCCTTGCCCCACCAATTTGCGTCCATTAACCTCGCTAGTTCAAGTACGCGTTCAGTCAGATTTTTGTCTTTTGATCCTCGTTCCGTTTTGCCTTCAAGTCTAACACCTGATGACCCGCGGCGCGGGCGATCATGTATTCCAGCAGCTTACGCATTGGTTTTTATCCTTACATTTTATCCTTTGGAGATATTTTTACGTTGTATCACTCGTTAATTTTATGACAAAATGAACACCACGACACCACGAACGGACAAGCAGCAAAGAGGTATCCTGACAGGAAGCTAGTGGTCCTTTTTAGGACCAGTCCTTTTCAGGACTAACAACAGGCTAGCACCGAAGAAAGTAAACACACAATATACCCCAATTATAACCAACTTTCAGGTTGAACAGGGTATTACAGCAACATAGTAGACGAAAACAACAACAACAACAAACTAGAGATGTTAACTGTAGGCACAGATAATATAGATACTGAAGCTGAATGCACGGACGAACCAGGTTTGTAAGTTGCAGGCACGGACACGATTGTCATGTAAGCTGTTAGTCGCGGATAAATTAGGTATGCAAACTGCAGACATGAAAAGTTCGGTATGTAAGCTCTTGTCTGGGACAATTATGTATATAACTAGCAATAACCCGTCAAAATTGATAGGTTTTTAATTGCAGCCATCTTATCATTTTGATCCATAATAATAAGTCTGCAATACTTTAAATTAAAATTTTGTCTTGAAGAAACAATCAAAAACTTACATTTTAAGGTTATGTTTAAGAAAATGATGAGTTAAATCCGTTTCCCGAATGAAACTAGACAGAAGAGTATCTTGATTGTCTGCTGATTTAATCTGCATCTCCGCACCTTCCTGTCTCCAGTTCATGTAATGTTTATCAATTGTGTTGTTGGCTTCTTTCCATAATCAAACTGTTCATGCACACCGTCATTTGCGCACTTTTCTATTTTCGGGAGAGTACATATAAGGGAAACAATACAATTATTGTCTAACGTTCAACCACAGTTGCACCCATTAGCTGTGGTTGAAAGTTAATGTACTCTTTCGAAAATAGAAAAGTGTGCAAATGACGGTGTGCATGATGTGACCGACCGACGTACTTACGGCGGGAATTATGGTATTGGATTGCAGACTGCATTAGTTCGATATGTAAGCTGTAAGACACTGACAAATTTGGTATGTCAACTACATATATGAACAGTATGATATGTAAGCTGCAGAAAGGGACAGTTCCGTATGAAAGCTTTGAAATTATGATAAATATACTATGTAAGCTGCAAGCAGGATAAATTTGGCATGTAAGCTGTCAGACATAGATAAATTAAGTGTTAAAGCACTTGCTTCTCAAGGCAAAGGGACCATGTTCGAAAACAGGTTGCGATATGCTCAAGTCTACGCAGCCTCAAAAATGGACATTTGACTCGGGTCATGAGTTAGGGAAGGCAAAGGTAGCGATAAAGGAAACTGGTAACACACCTCATAAAGCTGGGACCTAATATATGAGAGTTCGCTACACTTCACTTCACTCTGACTACCCTATGTTAGTATCTGCTATATGAACGCAACACTTCACTTCACTCTGACTACCCTACGTTAGTATCTGCTATATGATCGCAACACTTCACTTCACTCTGACTACCCTACGTTAGTATCTGCTATATGACTGCTTCATTTTAACCTTAACTTAAGCTGCATAAGGAACAGTTCGGTATAAAAGTTTCACACAAGAACAGTTCGGCATAAAAGTTGCACACAGGAACAGTTCGGTATGAAAGTTTTACACAGGAACAGTTCGGTATAAAAGTTGCACACAGGAACCGTTCGGCATAAAAGTTGCACTCAGAAACAGTTCGATATAAAAGTTTCACACAAGAACAGTTCGGTATAAAAGTTTCACACAGGAACAGTTCGGCATAAAAGTTGCACACAGAAACAGTTCGGTATAAAAGTTGCACACAGGAACAGTTAGGCATAAAAGTTGCACAAAGAAACAGTTCGGCATAAACGTTGCACACAGGAACAGTTCGGTATAAACGTTTCACACAAGAACAGTTCGATATAAAAGCTGCACACAGGAACAGTTCGGTGTAAAAGTTTTACACAAGAACAGTTAGGTATAAAAGTTGCACAAAGGAACAGTTCGGTATAAAAGCTGCACACAAGAACAGTTCGGTATAAAAGTTTCACACATGAACAGTTCGGCATAGAAGTTGCACACAGAAAAAGTTCAGTATAAAAGTTTCACACATGAACAGTTCGGTATAAAAGTTGCACAAAGGAACCGTTCGGCATAAAAGTTGCACTGAGAAACAGTTCGATATAAAAGTTTCACACAAGAACAGTTCGGTATAAAAGTTTCACACATGAACAGTTCGGCATAGAAGTTGCACAAAGGAACAGTTCGGTATAAAAGTTTCACACAGGAACAGTTCGGTATAGAAGTTGCACACAGGAACAGTTCGGTATAAATTTTCACACATGAATAGTTCGGTACAAAAGTTTCACATATGAACAGTTCGATATAAAAGTTTCACACATGAACAGTTCGGCATAAAAGTTGCACACAGAAACAGTTCGGTATAAAAGTTTCACACATGAACAGTTCGGCATAGAAGTTGCACACAGAAACAGTTCGGTATAAAATTTTCACACAGGAACAGTTCGGTATAGAAGTTTCACACATGAACAGTTCGGTATAAAAGCTGCACACAGGAACAGGTCGGTATAGAAGTTGCACACAGGAACAGTTTGGTATAAAAGTTTCGTACACATGAACAGTTCCCTATAAAAGCTGCACACAGGAACAGTTCGGCATAGAAGTTGCACACAGAAATAGTTCGGTATAAAAGTTTCACACATGAACAGTTCGGTATAAAAGCTGCGCACAGAAACAGTTCGGTATAGAAGTTGCACACAGAAACAGTTCGGTATAAAAGTTTCACACATGAACAGTTCGGTATAAAAGCTGCACACAGGAACAGTTCGGTATAAAAGTTTCACACATGAACAGTTCGGCATAAAAGTTGCACATAGAAACAGTTCGGTATAAAAGTTGCACACAAGAACAGTTCGGTATAAAAGTTTCACACAGGAACAGTTCGGTATAAAAGTTTCACACAGGAACAGTTCTTTATAAAAGTTTCACACAAAAACAGTTCGGTATAGAAGTTGCACACAGAAACAGTTCGGTATAAAAGCTGCACACAGGAACAGTTCGGCATAAAAGTTTCCCACAAGAACAGTTCGGTAAAGAAGTTGCACACAGGAACAGTTCGGCATAAAAGTTGCACACAGAAACAGTTCGGTATAGAAGTTGCACACAGAAACAGTTCGGCATAAAAGTTTCCCACAAGAACAGTTCGGTATAGAAGTTGCACACTGTTAAGGGATAGAGACGGACGAGCCCCCAGTTATTTCCCTCCTGTTAAGGGATAGAGAAATTGCCCGAATTCTCTGGTTTGTTGTCTAGGATCCATTCGTTTTAATAAAGATGTGGAAGTTCTTTTATTTTTAATTTAGTTTGCATTGTCAAATATTCTGGAAGTCAATCTTCTTGGATACCCTCTTCTGTCAATCTTCAATTACTGAATAAGGCTATCAACTGGTCAATTGAACCTTGAATGATTGAACGAACCTCTCGACTTAGACGATTTGGCAACAGTTTAATACACAGTAAGTACGAATTCACAAAACGTCACAATCACGAATATGGCATGAATACTCCCTCTAACTTTCAGTCTAACATTATCTTGGTTCGCTTTTATACAATGTCACTCAACTTTCCCCTAGTTGATACTTTTATAACTTCATTCTTTGATTCCATTTAACATCGGGGTATTGAGCCTCCCGGCATATCAAATATTCATTATATCTTTTTCCAACAACATCGGGGGATTTGAGCGTCCCGGTATGTTTAATATTTATACATCATAATTTCCACTCCATAAACTTCGGGGAATGAGTCCTCCCGTTATAACACTGTTCAATTATATTTTCAACACACTTCTTTGTATTGGGAACCACCGTCCCGTACTGACTTCAACTATACTCCTGGCATATTCTCATGCCTCTCATTTAAAGCACATAGCTTACCATTTTTCCAGAAATATTTCTTGAACACATACAAATATACTGGCTGATACACAAGCCATTTTAGACACACATATTGACGGTATGACGTCACATCAATCTCTCTGCATCATACCTAGATACTCATCTCACCGCGACCGCTTTCATATATTTCTTGCGTTCAGTTGAGGTACAACATGGTGTGACAAAACCTGGAACTAATAATAAGTTGCCCTGATAAAAATCGCACCATGAAGCAGCCTCAACACACAGAAACAGTTCGGTATAAAAGTTGCACACAGGAACAGTTCGGTTTGTAAGCTCAAAAACTATGTCCAATTAGGTATGTTGACTTCAGGCATTGGACACATTTGGTGTTTAATATAAACTGCAGACACGCATAAATTAGGTGTGTAAGCTGCAGACTGGAGATAAATTAAGATATGCAAGTTGCAGGCACGGACAGTTCGGTTTTTAAGCTATCAGACACAGACATAGTTGGCATGTAAGCTGTGGTACGGATAAGTTAGGCACATACGCTGCAGATACATACGAATTACGTATGTAAAGCACAAACACATGCACTGACATGAGAGAATGTCTGGCAAAAAAATAAGAGGAGAGACGGGGAGAGAGAGAAAGAGAAAGAAAATGAGAGAGAGAGAAATTATATATATATATATATATATATATATATATATATATATATATATATATATATATATATATATATATATATATATATATATATATATATATATATATATATATATATATAAAGAGAGAGAGAGAGAGCGGGAGAGAGAGCGAGAGAGCGGGAGAGAGAGAGAGAGAGAGAGAGAGAGAGAGAGAGAGAGAGAGAGAGAGAGAGAGAGAGAGAGAGAGAGAGAGAGAGAGAGAGAGAGAGAGAGAGAGAGAGAGAGTAGTGGTTGCTGTTTAGTTTTTTATGAAGACAAAGATAAGTATCATGGAGAAAAATAAGGTTCTTGTATTGGCTGACCCAAGGTCAAGCAGTGATTGAGGTCAATGACCTGTTACAGTCCCCAGGTGTCTCCAGGTATACAGAGAAAACAATCGGATTGATGCTCCCTCAGGTATGTTGTATGAAGAAACTAATAGACATTGTTCAGGGGGCTGTCAATCACATCATGTACAAGAAATTGCTACAGAGACAATCGCTGTAAGAACACCTGAATATTTGTATACAGGCTTCCTGTGTGGGGACCAGCTACAATAGTGACTCCGTGCTCCATAAGGAGAGAAAAAAGGAAATGGTGATGATGACGACGATGATGATGATGATGAGGGCGATGTCTCCATGAATGTTAGGATATCAGTAACCTGATCGATTAGATCTGAATGACTGATGTCTGGCGTAGAAAGATGAGGTGAGAGACAATTCACCACAAATTAAAACGTGAATTATACTGATACGTCACTTGCGTCTTCCTCTTCTGCTCTCTCACTAGTATATGTGATCTCGCAAGCCCACACATTTTTCACCTGTTATTGTCTATACTCGCTTTATGGGTTGGTACCGGATTTTGACTTTATACCACGCTCATACTAGTTTTGCAGTGCAGCAGTGATTCTAAAACTTGTGGGAATTGTGGCCACTGTGACATACCCTTGCTTCTGTCGGTTCTTAAAAAAACGTTATCCTACTAATAGAATACTGACACTGGAATGAGTGTTCTTTTTTTCTCTTAAAGCTTTGGGAACAACAGATGCATTTTATTCACATCCAGGAAGATTGTACAACACTTCATATGATCCTGCAAACGTGGCTTATCGAACTGATTTAAATTTTTTGAAAATTCATCATCATCATCAGTACTTTTCAACTCCCTAAGAAGCACAGGTTTCCAACAAACGCATGCCAAAACCTCTTTTCCTTTGCCGTTTTTTTCAATGTCGTTATCATCTTCTTCATCTCTGTCATTTCTGCCTGCGCTTATCTTCTTCCTGTGTTTTTGTCTTCCTCTATTTCTCTGACTCAGAGCATTCCAGAACAGGGACTACCTGTAGTGCTATTAACTGGTTTTATCTCAACGTGTGTCCCATCCAGCAGAAGTGTCTTCTTCTCACATCCTGTTCCACTTGTGTTTATATGGTTGTTTCCATTAGTGCCACACCAATAATCTTGTCAGACAACTTCAGGTCCTTCTATTATTGCCACACCAGTAATCTTGTCAGACGTCAATCCTTCATTCTACACAAATACCCATTTATGACAGTCTCTTACTTTATGGTAAGTTACAGTATTACTATTCATTGCTCCCAGTAACACACCGGCGTTTTTTTTTTCCTTTTAATGAATGGATAAAAATATTATGTTTCAACATTTGATGAGTCATAATTATGACACGTGTGGTGTCTATAAGTGTAGCTGATGTATTTGTCACGAGCTGTCTCCCATGCTCTGCAGTGATGGTCCAACATTAGCCAAAATTTAGAGAGTATAAACTGAGGGTCTTTAAATGTATCTACCTTCGCTCAAGATTACTCTTGGCAGAGTTGTAAATAGAAGGATGGCGCTTCTTTTATAGAGAGTATTCTTAGGATATTTCAGAAATCAAGTACGACGCTAAATTTTTCAAGGCTATCGTGAACTTTGCATCTGCCATTCCCTTCTATGAACAGAAAGGTATATTAGCTCGTGTCTGAGCCCGAACTGAATTATTCCGTAAATATTCCTTAAGCATCTTTGTTGTATTTATATTTAAGATAACTGATTCATATATGTGCACTTCTCTCTGTAATCATTAAATAAACTATTGATTTGTACATACATATGTGATAGGGTTGGCGAGATGATGATGATGCTGTTGTGATTTGTGATCACTCTCTTGCACACTCGCAACCGACCCGATTCAACAATAAAACTCTGATTCTTAAGGCAGGGGCTGTATTTATTTCTACAACATATATACTTACTTTTTTTAAGGTTCTCGCGATTTATTTCTCACCAGAAATGAGATATTAATTACCTTTACTATTATTACATATTTACACCTTATGACACCTTTACGTTACACTTCAGCTTCACAAGGATCTTAGGCCTCAAATACTGAAAGGACTTCCTACCACCCAAGGCCTTTTCCATACACTTTTACCACGTGTCTTATGTTAATTTTTGTTCTAGTTGTATATTATGTATTTCCTAGGGTAGGTCTATTTTTAACACCTGTTCTACACGATGACGTCACTAAATATTCAGATAATGAAATTCTTTCACAATTAATAACAGCTAGTTTGGATACTAAAACGACCGAACGAAAGAACTTTGTTTTCATAGGGTTGTGAATTAGGCACGCAAGCCCATCTAACATTCTGCCCTTTATTTGTATCATTTTTTTTACACTGAATTAATTTATTCCCACGTGTTATTATTATTATTATTATTACAACACACGAAAGTATAATGTAACAAGTTAACAGTCTTTCAATATCTGACGTACTTATGTCGTAGATTTCGATAGGTGATTAAGAACAATGTTAGGTCCCTTCTGAATAGAACTGACAAAGGTGATGACTCAGTGCGAGATAAGGTAAACAGATAGATTTCACTAGTGAGTTGGTGAAAAGGTAAAGTCTGTCCCTGGATTTGCGAAAACTTCTCTAGCCCAGCTTATCGGTTACGACTAAAAAATATTGTTGTTCCGACAGTTCCCTTTCTATATATTAATACATATATATCCACCACTCACATACACACACACAGAGATAAGTGACGACAGTTAGACGCACAAACGTGAAAACTATACTAATGGAATGTGGATGTTGGGACGAGCTGAGCAACACAGAAAATACAGTTTATGTAAATTTGATTTACCATAAAGAAAACTTCGCAACATATATATTTATGATATATCGAATATAAAAAAAATCATAGGGGTGTAGAATTAATAAAGAAACAGACCCATAAGAACTATCTCCCCCCTGTTGATACAAGATCCCACAAAGAGAAGTTAATTAACCCCCAAAAGGTCAAAAGATTATCACTATGGTATAGACTTTTGACTATACTGTACAGAACAGAGTTTCTACGTTATTTTATTCTGAAATTGAACAGTATTAGCAAAACACAGTAAGAGATATACAAAGTGAGTACATGGATTATACAAGAAGTGTAAGTCACAACAACAGACAGATAAACAATTTAATGTAATCCACTACTCTTGACAACACTGTGACACTCACATACATATAACACTCTATGAGAATATCTTAAAGGAGGCACTGATAACTTTCAAATAACAATATGTATTCATTACTGGCATGAATGAATATGTGTCCTGATTCAACTACAAGGGAATCAGGAATCACAATCAATTTAAATTACAAGTTATGTACAGAATGTATTTAATATGAATATTGTAGTGACATATATTATTACAAATGTTCTATGTGTGTCAGTTGTGTAGTAGTAAAATGAGGTAATACTGGTTTTGTTTTGTTCAAGCTCTGTTGGTATTTGTCATCATGACTTCAATAGTTTGTCTTTAGGGACCAGTATTGGAGATGTTCACAGTTCCTGATTTTAAGACAAGTAAATTCCCCTCTTAATGTTAATTTTATAAAGTCAGTTCAATATGAGGGGACATAATGTTGAGCTCAGCTGGCCAAGTTAGCTTATCTGGCGTGATGGCGGCAGGAAAGGACTCCTCTGCTCGAATTCTCCTCTGGGCTCTGGAGACACCTCACTGATAGCTAAAAGGACCAAGGAGTATGCTGTCCGACACTGGATTCAGCAAAGCTCTGACTAGGTGCTGCTCAGTACCATCAAGACCACTGTCCCTGAAATCAAGAAGGATGTACCTTCTACTTCATAACTAATTTATATTTTCTTTTTACACTGATCACAATACATCACAAACATTGCGTTCAGAGCGTTAGGCCAACTGTCAGCTTCATTTGAAATACTTTATTCCAGTATTACCCTTCTTAATGGTTACTACGCCTCTGCACTTCCAGCATTATTTCTGTCTAATCAATCATCCAGGTGTCAGTGTACTATTTGGCCATTCCATGCCGTTTTACTTCTCTCCGACACCCTCTGTTCAGGCTGGAGCATTACAGGCTTTACCTCACGTTGGCCACTGAACTACACATATATATACAGGCATAAATCAACAATTCACATTCAATTTTCATTAAAAGATATTGAATGGTTCAAGCTTACCACAATTCATACGAAATAACACAGATACGTTGATTAGCAATGAATTCTGGCACAAACTGGCACAAATTTCCATCTGCCTATGTTCCAGGCTTTTATTTAACACAATTATGAGCTGGCTTCAACGCACTGTTGCTTTATCAAGATCATTTAAACAAGTGGTCTCGAACTAACGCTCCCAAGTGTGTATATCAGCGAGACTGGCCAATGAGCCACGTTTCGACAAGTGTTTGAAAAAATGTTACCTTTTCCCGTTTCCCCTAACAACGAAAGATAGTATGTATAGTTCGACCAATCGTGGTTAGGCTTTCATTTGTTGCGCTCCAATCAATTTGGAGTTTACATGGTAGGCTATTTATGTAACGTAAGGTTTTTTTCAAACACGTTATAAAAAAATTTTATGAGCAGAAATGATTTCATGCTGTCAGGCAGCCTCACTATTTTATTTTGGGTATAATTTATTAATTCCTGGACTATTGGCGTAACGTTTTACATATTATTTGTCAGCAAGCCCTAAGGAACCCAATTTTCCCACTTTAAAAGAGCTACGTGGCTGCGTTCAAAATATGTATTTTCTACCTCCTGTTTCGAAGATATGCTGTCTGGGTACTGTTATGTTTTCAACCGTAAACCCATCTATTGTTATCTTTCCTAATAAGCGTTTTTTATGATTTTAAAACCTAACTCTGGGGAAAGGGTAGTGTATTTTATCACTGTCCGTCTGAAAAAAAAAAGTTAGTGCTTGTAGCCTAACACGCGTGATAGTAGTAATTGTGTATCGCGCGACGCGTGTTTAATGTTCGGCTTTCTGCCTCTCCCTTCTCGCTATCCTTTTGTCCATCTGTTCGTTCGTTTTGGTAACGTAATGTAGAAAAAGACATGAATGGAATTTAAAATTTAGGTCATTACGCAGTCTGCCTCTTAATGTTTTTCCAAGAAATACAGCACACGTTTCATTGAAGAAAGCGGGTATAATACAGTAAGCTTTTACTATCAACGTGAAAGCGTTACAATTTGCAGACGAAGCAGAAAACAAGGGGGATTTCGAGTACATTCTTTGTGACAGCACTGTCATTTTACCATTGCTCTTTTCTTTATTAATTTTATTTGTTAGGCTTCATATTTACCTAATAATTTATATATGTGGATTAGAATATTTCATGACACCTCCCCTCTTAAAACAGACATTATATGTCAGTCCTTTATTCTATATACACATAGAGAAATTTATTATTATTTCTGGGGTTTACGGTGATTCTCATCACACGGATGGCGGCTTAAAAAATCCGCTCCCAGATTGGTTTTTCCAGATATATACTCAATGCTAAAATTATATGGAGCCAGAAGCAAAGACCATCGGAGTAACCTAGAGTTCTCATGCTTAGCCTGTGCTAAAAACGATAAAGGTTTGTGATCTGTTTGCAACTTAAATGCCTTCCCATATAGATAAATATTGAATTTCTTTATTGCCCATATTACTGCAAGACATTCTTTTTCGCTAGTTGAGTAGTTGATTTCAGCTTTATTCAACTTTCTGCTAGCATATGCCACTGGGCTTAATTCCCCATCCAATGCATCTGATTTCTGTAGTAGAGTTGCACCTAACCCAATATTACTTGCATCCGTCCTTACTATGAATTCTTGACTTAAGTCAGGTAATTTCAAAATGGGTTTACTTGTGAGCTTTTCCTTCAACTCTTGGTAAGTCATTTCACATTGTGGAGTCCATGTAATGCGATCTGGATGTCCTTTACGTGTCAATTCAGTTAACGGTGCACATATGGAATTAAAGTTTTTGATATACTTCTGGTAGAAACCACATAAGGAGACAAAGGATCTCACGTCCTTCTTGGTTTGTGGTCTCGGGGCTTTCTGTAGTTTCTCTAAATTCTTTGGGTCAGGGGTCATGTTTCCCTGATAAACTGTGTGTCCCAAAAATTCCAATTCTTTACATCCAACGCAACATTTGGTTGGTCGGGCTGTTAAATTTGCCTCCCTAAGTCGATCAAACAGCATGTTCAGAGAGTCAATGTGTTCCTCAAATGTTTCTGTTGCTATAAGGATATCATCCATAAAATTTGTTATACAGGGATTATTCAGAGGATCCAATAATTTTCTCATCATTCTAGAGAAGACACTAGGTGCATTCTTCAATCCAAATGGCAATCTATTAAACTCATAGTGTCCTTCTGAGGTACTAAAAGCTAGGTATGGTCTAACCTCAGGCTTTACTGGAATCTGATAGTATCCTTTACTCAGATCCACTTTTGAGAAATATTTAGCTTTATTTAGCCTGGCAAACAGCTGATTTGTATCCGGCAATGGATCCACCTGTCCTTCTGTAATAGCATTCAGTCTCCTGTAATCTATACAGAGTCTATGTTCTCCAGAGGGCTTCCTTAAAAGTACAACACCGGAACTATACGAAGACTCACTGTGCGAAATAATTCCTTCCTTCAACAGATAGTCTATCTCTTCCTTCAAAGCTTTCTCCTTAGCAAACGGAATCGAATATGGTTTCATACAGACAGGTGTGGGTCTATCAGTTTCATATCATATTCCAATAGGTTTGTATGCCCTGGTCGGTCTGTTAACACCTCTGCATGATTATTTAGAACCTGTTGCACTCTCTCTTTCTGAGTTTTCGTTAAATGTGTACTGATTTTCACCTGTGCTGCTGTCTCACAGGGGTGTAATGGATATTCAAATGATGAAAGTGGTTCCTTTTTCATCTCCATGGCGATGGACAAGGTCAACAAGTGTGTCTCTTCCTGATGTTCTCTTTCCAAATATTTCTTCAGGAGATTCACATGATAGATTTTTTCTTTCCCCTTCTTATCTATCTTATAATTTGTTCTAGACACCTTCTCTAGAACTGTATATGGACCCTGCCATCCAATTTGTAACTTATTCTGACTCCCGGGCAAAAGAAGCAGTACTTTCTCTCCCACAGCCAAATTTCTGTCTTTCGCCTTCCTGTTATAATAGGCAGCATGTTTCTTCCTGGCTTGTTTCAAATTTTCATTGGCAAGTTTCCAGCCAGTTTTCAACCGAGTGGTCAGCTCATTCACATATTGGTATGAAGATGTAATGTTTTCCTCTGCCTTTTCATCAGTCCACGTTCTTAACAAAGCTACATATGGACCTTTAATTGTGTGGACCTATTTGTCCATGCACCGGTATGGTCTCTTCCACTTGAAGCTTTATAGTGATGATTTTTCCTCCCAGAATTATCATTCACAAAACGACCGCTACCAATTTTTCTTTTGGGGCTTTCTCCCCACTTAAAATTCTTGATGAGAGATTTCCTCCCTACATCCTCTTCCTCCAGTTTGTTTAAGTCCGATTGAGGGATTGTCGGCTTATCCTGGGGTAAGACATCTTTTTGCACTCTCCGCATAGTGGCCATTGTAAAACAGTTAAGTGAAGCTTGTCCGTGAAAAGGGGCTTCCCATTCCATTTGGTCCACTTTATCAAATCTATATTTCTTTCTATTATCAGGCCTAATTTTGCTCCGGGGCGTGTCCAGGTCCTGATCCATGTTCCCACTTGTGGGTGTTCCCTCATGTGCTATGCTACACCTTTCTACAAAATTTTCAATGTCCCATCTTGCTTTGGGCCAATAATAATTGTGAGCCACCTTTTGAATGATGGTACCTATTTTCTCATGGTCCCCATCTGGTTTCACATGTAGGCTCCTTATTAATTCTGTCCTGTATCTTTTTGGAAGAACCAGCTGTCCGTGACCATGGGATCTAGTTCCGGCCTTCCTATACATCAACTTGTTTTTCATGTAAAAATCTCCCTTGCCTGGAGTTGTATGACAAGTTGACAATTTTCTGAAACAAGGCTTGAGTGTTTTATCCCCAGCCTGTGCCTTCCTCATCTCTTCTGGAGTGGTATCTAACATAATATCCTCCTCCTGTCTTGAGGTCGACCTGACCTGAAGGGTTGCCATATACACAGGTTTCCTTCTGCAACGGTCAGTGTCATGATTGTCCATCTGACAATTCTTACACCACCTTTTTCCTTGGTTGAAAGATTTTCTTTCATCATATTTCCTTTCATCGAATTGTGGGAATTTATTTTTATTGTCATACCGTGGCCTATCAAATTGGTGCTTACCTTTATTTTGATCCCTAGGATCAAATTTATTAAAGTTCTGTGGTGCCCTAAAGTTATCCACCTGTTTCTTTTTATTACCTGTTACCTCTGCTTGAGCTGCTTGATACCTTTCAGCAACATTTAGCAACTCATCCAGCCTCTCTGCACCTTGTTCCATGAGAAACTTTCTCAGGTCTGGAGCCATGGACTCTCTTAATTGCTCTATAAGGACCATTTCCTTAAGATCTTGGGTTTTCCCCAGAGAAGTCCATTTCTCCAAGTATGTCTCTATTCGTGCAGAGAACTGGTGATAGGTTTCACCTGACAGTAGTTTAGCATTCCTAAATTTTTTTCTATAAAATTCTGCATTCTTTTCATACCTTAACAAAAGAGCCTGCTTTAGCATGTCATAATTTTCCTGATCACCTCTGCTCATTTTTGCAAAAACTTCATAAGCTGCCCCACGAAGTCCCTGAGATAACTTTAAGCTCCACCTTTCTCTCTCTAACCCATACGTGGTAGCTAATAGCTCATACCTATTTATATAGCTCTCAATATCATCGTCTTTCTCAACAAAATGATCTAAATGAAAATTCATAGCTGAGATTGAGGCTCCTTGAGTAACCGTAGCATCAGAGGCAAAGGGACTGGCCATTTTCAGGAGCATGGCCTTGAAACTCAAACTCCCTTAGTCGTAACTCATGTTCCCTTTGTAATCTTTTATCTTCTGCTTCCCTTTCTGCAGCTAATTTCCTCTCTTCCCTTTCTGCAGCTAATTTCTTCTCTTCCCTTTCTGCAGCCAATTTCTTCTCTTCCCTTTCTGCAGCTAATCTTTTGTCTTCTCTTTCTGCTTCCAATTTCTTAGCCTCTTTGTCAGCCTCAATCTGCAACCTCTTAGTCTCAGCCTCAGCTTCAAATTGTAACTTCTTAATTTCCCTTTCAGCCTCTAACCTTCTTTCGGCTTCAAACCTTCTTTCTTCGCGTTCAATAAATTTGTCACATTCCGTAGTAACATAGGCAACCATAACTTGCCCATCTAATCCTAACTCTTTTGCAGTCTGAACCGCAGCAGATCGAAATTTGGCCAGGTCCGCCATTGTCTATCAGGTAACTTTATATAATGTCTAACCAACAATTCAATCTCTAATGGACAACACAGGCACCGTGAGCTCAACCTTATTTAATTCCACCCAAGGATACCTTTTAATTCTTATATTCCCTGAAGTGAATTACCCCCAATATTTTTAATAGTTAAAGATTCAAAATCCCAAGAGCGAGACCCCAATATATGTGGTGAAGTGGGATGTTATAAATATTTATAGGGGACTTAGTGTACTGACTGAGATCAGCTGTGAAGGTATCTATATCTATTAAGAGTAGTGTATTATAGATAACCTTACTTGCTACCACATATCTCTTTATCTCAGTCAGAATTATTCTGGAATAGTGTGATGCTACGTTATGTGTCTAGGGTATGTGTATGAAGAAGTGTAAGTCACAACAACAGACAGATAAACAATTTAATGTAATCCACTACTCTTGACAACACTGTGACACTCACATACATATAACACTCTATGAGAATATCTTAAAGGAGGCACTGATAACTTTCAAATAACAATATGTATTCATTACTGGCATGAATGAATATGTGTCCTGATTCAACTACAAGGGAATCAGGAATCACAATCAATTTAAATTACAAGTTATGTACAGAATGTATTTAATATGAATATTGTAGTGACATATATTATTACAAATGTTCTATGTGTGTCAGTTGTGTAGTAGTAAAATGAGGTAATACTGGTTTTGTTTTGTTCAAGCTCTGTTGGTATTTGTCATCATGACTTCAATAGTTTGTCTTTAGGGACCAGTATTGGAGATGTTCACAGTTCCTGATTTTAAGACAAGTAAATTCCCCTCTTAATGTTAATTTTATAAAGTCAGTTCAATATGAGGGGACATAATGTTGAGCTCAGCTGGCCAAGTTAGCTTATCTGGCGTGATGGCGGCAGGAAAGGACTCCTCTGCTCGAATTCTCCTCTGGGCTCTGGAGACACCTCACTGATAGCTAAAAGGACCAAGGAGTATGCTGTCCGACACTGGATTCAGCAAAGCTCTGACTAGGTGCTGCTCAGTACCATCAAGACCACTGTCCCTGAAATCAAGAAGGATGTACCTTCTACTTCATAACTAATTTATATTTTCTTTTTACACTGATCACAATACATCACAAACATTGCGTTCAGAGCGTTAGGCCAACTGTCAGCTTCATTTGAAATACTTTATTCCAGTATTACCCTTCTTAATGGTTACTACGCCTCTGCACTTCCAGCATTATTTCTGTCTAATCAATCATCCAGGTGTCAGTGTACTATTTGGCCATTCCATGCCGTTTTACTTCTCTCCGACACCCTCTGTTCAGGCTGGAGCATTACAGGCTTTACCTCACGTTGGCCACTGAACTACACATATATATACAGGCATAAATCAACAATTCACATTCAATTTTCATTAAAAGATATTGAATGGTTCAAGCTTACCACAATTCATACGAAATAACACAGATACGTTGATTAGCAATGAATTCTGGCACAAACTGGCACAAATTTCCATCTGCCTATGTTCCAGGCTTTTATTTAACACAATTATGAGCTGGCTTCAACGCACTGTTGCTTTATCAAGATCATTTAAACAAGTGGTCTCGAACTAACGCTCCCAAGTGTGTATATCAGCGAGACTGGCCAATGAGCCACGTTTCGACAAGTGTTTGAAAAAAAATGTTACCTTTTCCCGTTTCCCCTAACAACGAAAGATAGTATTTATAGTTCGACCAATCGTGGTTAGGCTTTCATTTGTTGCGCTCCAATCAATTTGGAGTTTACATGGTAGGCTATTTATGTAACGTAAGGTTTTTTTCAAACACGTTATAAAAAAATTTATGAGCAGAAATGATTTCATGCTGTCAGGCAGCCTCACTATTTTATTTTGGGTATAATTTATTAATTCCTGGACTATTGGCGTAACGTTTTACATATTATTTGTCAGCAAGCCCTAAGGAACCCAATTTTCCCACTTTAAAAGAGCTACGTGGCTGCGTTCAAAATATGTATTTTCTACCTCCTGTTTCGAAGATATGCTGTCTGGGTACTGTTATGTTTTCAACCGTAAACCCATCTATTGTTATCTTTCCTAATAAGCGTTTTTTTATGATTTTAAAACCTAACTCTGGGGAAGGGTAGTGTATTTTATCACTGTCCGTCTGAAAAAAAAAAGTTAGTGCTTGTAGCCTAACACGCGTGATAGTAGTAATTGTGTATCGCGCGACGCGTGTTTAATGTTCGGCTTTCTGCCTCTCCCTTCTCGCTATCCTTTTGTCCATCTGTTCGTTCGTTTTGGTAACGTAATGTAGAAAAAGACATGAATGGAATTTAAAATTTAGGTCATTACGCAGTCTGCCTCTTAATGTTTTTCTACTTTTATTTAGGATTTCTGTTTATGTCACATTAATTAGTCCAGGTAAGAAATTTTACTGTGTACACAGTGTCAGTAGCTTGAGATTTCCAGTACACAGGAATGTCAGGTCGGTAACTTCTCTCAGTATAAAAATTCCCTGTCACACCACAAATGGTCAAACGTCGGGAAATGTTAATGTTGGTTATGTCGCCACAACGGGCTGAATGTAAATGAAATTGGGAAAAAGAAATCTGGATCTATAGGCCCAGTTACAAAGTCACTCTTAACGTTCTTTGGGGTGGTACTCTGTCTCTTTCTGGGTGTAAACACAAATCCAGACTGGTTCACCTTGAAGACCCAGATACTAAGTAAAAATGTTTTTTATATGGTTATACTCAGATTTATATGGAAGCCGCTGGTAGGGTTTTGGGTTTGACCCAGTACTGTGTATAGGAAGAAAAAATACAAAATACATAACCACCATATAATATTCTCAATCCTATTCTAAACCCGCGTAAAATATAATATATTTATCCCCTTCGGTTATTTAACTTTAATTGAAACTACAAGCTTAGAGCTTATATGAAGTAAATTCTAGTCATTAAAAAAAATAATCATCATGAATTAGAAATAAACATATATTTCGTCAATACTCAAAATGAAAAGTGCATTTACTAGTCGATTAAATATCTTTTACTGCTTAAATCGGTTAGTTAGATTAACGCTACAGCCGGAACAGTTTAGCTATAGATTATATTTAGTTCGCTAGCCAATTAGCACACAAAAAAGAAAAAAAATCTCAGTGAAATAAAATGATGGACTTAGCCATTAAATCACTCTACACAGAAAGATCTTAGTGAAATAAAATGACGGACTTAACAATTAAATCACTCAAACTTCTATTATAATATTTACCGCAAACACAGAAATTGAACTACTCCAAATCGAAAATACTAAGAAATCCACTATAACAATGGTCTAGAAAATCGAAGCTAGTAGCTTCTGGAAAAATCTGTGGGTACTGAATAATAGATTTTAAAAGCTGGAGAATATATATTAAATTTGCAGAACTTCGCTCAGACTTATTACTTTTAACGCCTTCGCTCAGATTTCGGGCTTTTCTTCGGTCGATCTGCGAATCAGAGGAAAAATTCGCATTTTTACCGCTTGCAGACTCTGGCAATCGAGCGAAACCCTCCTTTGATCTGGCGATTCTCACTGTAGATGATTACGTTCCAAACGAACGGATTCAGGGGGGGTAACTGTGATTATCTGCCCTTGGTTCCAGATTAAGTCCCCCTGACCAATGTCTACCGATAGCTACGACTTAACTTCATTAGCTTATTTCCCCCTTCTCTACAAATCCACCATCCCGTCCCCTCTCTACGCGTTCCGTTTACCTGTCTGATTGCAAACATTTCTCGTAGTTTGTACGACATAGAGAAAAGAAAATGTGCGTGGCCAAATTAAGAGTTTGACATATATAGAGAAGTGAAGGGGTCTGCGTTTAACAAAAAGGTCTGTTGGTAAACATTCCTAAGGCAAATAGAGAAAAGAAAAGAAAATAGGCGTGCCAAATTAAGAAAGAGACAGATATCTGAGTGTAGGAGAGTTTTACTTTAACAAACCGTGCAGGGCTCATAAGGAAGCCAGTGAAAGACAGGTGGAAGAAAAATGTAGATGTATGAAATTTATTTTCATAATATCCTCTGCCACAACTTACTTGGTCGTTCCTCTTCTACCGTCAGGTGTTGATGTATGCTATCCTTTTGGTTTTTAGCCAGAATACAACCCACGCCCCTTTTAGCTCTTTCAGATGTGGGGACTCCACTGCAGAGCAGAGTGTCGCCATCGAGATCACTGTCCCTTTGTCTTCGTTACCGTTATAGCCAGGATTTCTAGTTTTGTTTTCCTCATCTATTCCACCAGCTCCTCTTCTTTCCTATTTATACTCCTTATATTCCATGTTCCATAAGTCGTAGTCGGTAGTCCATTTCAGTTCATCGCCTTTAAGATCGGTCCGGTTTTCTCTCTTGCATTTCGTGTAATCAGATTTTAAGGCAAACAGGTGATTGGCCTGTTGTGCCTTTGCATGATGGAGGGGGCTGCCTCCTTACAGCCTCTATGCAAGCCGCCCTCTTCCTTTTTCAACCGGGCTTGGGACCGGCCTAGGTTCTCAATATCTAGGACACAAAATAAGAGGCGACTAATATGTGCATGGGTGAAAAAAAGGGGGGGGGGGCTGGCAACCTCATCATGTCAATTAAATGACTGTAGGTACCACTACTGCAAGAGCAAATGATGAAGGGTTCTTGTAAGGGAAATAACAACAGTGACTGAAATAATCTCCATAAAGAGTTGCGCAGGAGAGAGTTTACCAGAGTGAATACCAGTATAGTGAATATATCAATCCATGCAAGAGACAGCAGACATAGGAAAGAGTTTACCAGAGTGAATACCAGTATAGTGAATATATCAATCCATGCAAGAGACAGCAGACATAGGAAAGAGTTTACCAGAGTGAATACCAGTATAGTGAATATATCAATCCATGCAAGAGACAGCAGACACAGGAAAGAGTTTACCAGAGTGAATACCAGTATAGTGAATATATCAATCCATGCAAGAGACAGCAGACACAGGAAAGAGTTTACCAGAATGTATACCAGTATAGTGAATATATCAATCCATGCAAGAGACAGCAGACACAGGAAAGAGTTTACCAGAGTGAATACCAGTATAGTGAATATATCAATCCATGCAAGAGACACCAGACACAGGAAAGAGTTTACCAGAGTGTATACCAGTATAGTGAATATATCAATCCATGCAAGAGACAGCAGACACAAGAAAGAGTTTACCAGAATGTATACCAGTATAGTGAATATATCAATCCATGCAAGAGACAGCAGACACAGGAAAGAGTTTACCAGAGTGAATACCAGTATAGTGAATATATCAATCCATGCAAGAGACAGCAGACACAGGAAAGAGTTTACCAGAGTGAATACCAGTATAGTGAATATATCAATCCATGCAAGAGACAGCAAACGGAGATCAACTGCAGCAGACCTTCGACGCAGAGATGCGATTTGATCTGACCCAATCCTGTTTGGATCCCTTATGTACAGGCACACCTGGATGGAAATCTGAGGGGGACAAAAGATTGAGAAACGCTGACGTGTAAGGTTTCTGAAGGTCGCCGTTTGGCTGGGGGAAATAGGTCTAGTAGAAGCGCATACAGCTAGCTACTTTCAGCTGATAACGGTGATAAATGTTTTCTCGTCTAACGTTTTGCAAATTTGCAACCTGCGTGTCCGAGGACAAGGTAACATTAACTTCTACGAGGTCACACGAGTTTAGTTTGTGAATCCAGTGGTGTGTCGGCAACTTCCATCGTAGTTATTTTGAAGTGATTAAAATTTGTTGTTACATTTTACGACCAATTCAGAAAAACGGGAAGCAAACGGTAGGACATTTCTTTTCTCCTTTTCTTCTTCTTAATTTCTTTACTTTTTACTTGAAGTGCTATCTCACTGGCGTCAGTGATCATGTGTATCTGGTCCAGAACTTTCAGCCTAAAGTATTGTTTCCTAATATTATTGTCCACCTTTTGTCCATGTCTTGATGTTGAACTGTTTATTATTGTCCACCTTTTGTCCATGTCTTGATGTTGAACTGTTTATTATTGTCCACCTTTTGTCCATGTCTTGATGTTGAACTGTTTATTATTGTCCGCCTTTTGTCCATGTCTTGATGTTGAACTGTTTATTATTGTCCACCTTTTGTTCATGTCTTTATGTTGAACTGTTTATTATTGTCCACCTTTTGTCCATGTCTTGATGTTAAATTGTTTATTATTGTCCACCTTTTGTCACAGTCATTGCAGATTGTCACAGTGCATTGTATTGTCACAGTCGATGCAAATTGTCACAGTGCATTGTATTGTCACAGTCAATGCAGATTGTCACAGTGCATTGTTTTGTCACAGTCGATGCAAATTGTCACAGTGTATTGTATTGTCACAGTCAATGCAGATTGTCACAGTGCATTGTATTGTCACAGTCAATGCAGATTGTCACAGTGCATTGTATTGTCACAGTGCATTGTATTGTCACAGTCAATACAGATTGTCACAGTGCATTGTATTGTCACAGTCAATGCAGATTGTCACAGTGCATTGTATTGTCACAGTGCATTGTATTTGTCACAGTGCATTGTATTGTCACAGTGCATTGTATTGTCACAGTCAATGCAGATTGTCACAGTGCATTGTCACAGTGCATTGTATTGTCACAGTCAATGCAGATTGTCACAGTGCATTGTATTGTCACAGTCAATGCAGATTGTCACAGTGCATTGTATTGTCACAGTGCATTGTATTGTCACAGTCAATGCAGATTGTCACAGTGCATTGTATTGTCACAGTGCATTGTATTGTCACAGTCAGTGCAGATTGTCACAGTGCATTGTATTGTCACAGTCAATGCAGATTGTCACAGTGTGTTGTAGCTTTCCTTTTCTCCTTTAAAAAAAAAAAAAAAATGTTGCCTCGCTTTGGCCAGGCGCACTCTGTTCAAGCTAGGCACAAAGTTCGTCGGTTATATTAAGGCGCTTCCATGTATAAAAGACGTTGTGGTATGGTTATTTTATAAGTGTTAACCTGCTATCTTCTCCTAACGTGGCCCTCCACCCAAAATAGTGGACTGCTCCCTTTTGACGTATGCGTGTGCTATAAACGACGTTGCGCATTTGTCTCTTTTAAGACATCCATAATTAGTCTGTTGACTTGGCTTTGAGTCACTGTCACTGAGCTTCAGCTCTTGGTGACAATTAGTCTGTTTAATTCGCCAAGGTATTATTACGTTCTTCTTTATAACCAATTTTATTGGGTTGGGTTGGGGGGGGGGGGCGCGCTACGGTGACGTTCGTGTTTGTCTATTGGTTGTCGATTAATAAGTGGATGTGACCGCTTGACCTTTCACGCTAGCTTTGTCCCTCCTACTTCACGATAAGCATTTATATGTGCTAGAAAATGCTACAGGTAAGAATGACAGACCTTAAAAGCAAATAAGACGTTTTTACACAAAACGCAGTGTTCATTCAGAGTTCAGTTGGCAGTTACTGCTCTGACAGGGTAAACGTAGGTCAGTCCCAGATAATAATGAATGGGTTT
Organism: Oreohelix idahoensis; assembly: GCA_024509875.1. Classification (NCBI taxonomy): domain Eukaryota; kingdom Metazoa; phylum Mollusca; class Gastropoda; order Stylommatophora; family Oreohelicidae; genus Oreohelix; species Oreohelix idahoensis. Next base: position 99,713 of record JAMPIV010022505.1, on the reverse strand, counting down.
TATAAGCGCGAAAGTGGGAAATGAATGTTTGTGTGATCTGGTTTTTTTTTAAATCCTATTGTTGGAAAAGATCACACATGTGAAAATAAAGTCGAAATAACAGATTGTAGTGTGCAAAAAGGTCGCAAAGCTGAGAAGAGGAGTGCAAATGTTAACTATTGTGTCGTGTGAAAAAAAGGACGGGTCGTGTGAAAAAAGGCGGGAAAAAAAGAAGAAATAGTATAAATAGAAGAGTTGTGGGCGATAGGTAGCGATTTCAGGACTTATGATTCCAAGGATACCATGATTTTAGACTAGAGGATTTTTACAAATAGCGTTAGGCTTCAAATTGGTGCCGTGACCAGGATCGGTTACATGTTCAAATTGGCGCCGTGACCTGCCCTTTTTTCTTGGTGAAAGCAGACAGGCATAACCACTGATGGATGAAAGTCAAGAACAACAGCAGCAACAACAGACGTTGTATCCACTACAGCAACAACAGCAACAACAACATGCGTTATATGCACAGCAACCACAGCAGCAGCAACAACATATTAGAAAATAGGAAAGAGACACTGTTAAATCGAGAGCAGATTGGAGTAGTCTAAATAGAAGACACCATCGCATAGCTGTTAGAAATTTTATCAACGGAATCACACAACGAAAGATATGGGAAGTAAATAATGTTACAACGACTGACCAACAAACTTGTATAATAACAACAGAAGATGGATTAAGGGCACATATCAGACCTCTAAAACAATGGAGAACACCACTTAACATACATCACCAGGTCGGTTTTGTAACATCAAGTGACACACGTTGGGCCCCCATGATTACTAGTCAACCAAGGCCAGACTTACAAGTGAAGAAAACAAAGATCAGTTGTGTTGCGACACAAACAAACATTGACACGTCAAGTCAGGTCAGTGACCCAGAACCACAGGTGAAGAAAACAACTATGATCAGTGTAGCAACACAAACAGAGAATAGAGCTGCAGTTTCAGCAACACAAACAGAAATTAGAGCTGCAATTTCAGCAACACAAACAGATGTTGACCTTAACACTGACACATCATGCAGGCGTATAGGAACAACAGTAAGAAGGAATCCTATCAAAACAGGTGCACAAGAAGTACAGGACATGGATACATGTTATAGGCGTACAAGAACAGTACAGAAGACGAAACAGGGAGGTGTAAGCACAGAGGAGATGAAGAAAGCACTAAAAAACGAACTGAAGGGAGCTAAACCTGACACAGTAGTATTAAAATATGTACAGAGATTTCTGGAGAGAAAGTTTGATACAGACTTATCAGAAAGGAAAGAAGAAATTCGTAGACTTGTGGTGAGAGTAATGGAGGAACTTAATTACTGGGGAATCAAAATAAAGGAAGGAGACGTGTTCTCAGATTCGTCATCAAGTTACTCAGACAGTGTATCGTCAGATGAAGAAGATGAGTTAGAATGCACGGAGAAGTGCGAAATGGTAGAAACGTTGGGAAAAGAAGTGAGAGAAGAAGTGAATGACACGAGTAAGAAAATGGTTAAAGTGGATGAACCAAACATGGAGGAGTTGAAACCGGTGATAGCAGCCATCATAGCAAGGCCTGAGGTTCATTTATCAAGGAGTATAGTCTGGAGACTGCTACAGGAAAAATATCATACAAACTTTCCACAAACAAGAATTGAAATAGATCTGGTTCTAACAAAAATGTTAGATGAAGAAAACATGAAGAGACACAGAATAGAGCAGGCAAATCGTAATCGAGGTCAGAAAATGAAGAAAAAAAGAGGTAAAACAGCTTGTGAACGATATGATGCAAGAGGAGTATGTGTAGGACACAGTTAAGAACAAACACAGAAGCCCCACAGAAGAACTTATCACAAGAATGACATGAGAGTCTAGCCGCACTACACAGAAACAACACATCGGTGTTCGCAACGTTATTCACATGATCACAACCATAATTCCCTACCCCCTCATCAGCCCCAACATACTCCCTACGCGACCCCCGTCGCAACCCCAGTGATTATGTGAAGCGAACATTTGATGACAGAAGACATACCATGGAACCCAGACAACAAACATACAATAGAAATGAACAACCTTCAACAAGCAACTTCCACTCTGATGTAAACGCAGACAGCCACACAAAACGCAAATAGCACTCTCCCTCGTTATCCCCATCATCTAAAGTCACCAGTGTCCATTTTTTTTTTTTTTGGTTGGAATTTTTTTTTCTTTCAGACAGATGTCAGCCTCAGTCAAGATCCTGCTGATGATACTGATGATACTGACGATATTGACAGTTACGACGTCTGCAACACCCACATATACTAACAAGTTATTATAGCGTCAGGAGCCGCGGTAGCATAGTGGTTAGTGCACTGGCTTCTTAGCGCAGTGGTCTATGGTTCGATCCCCAGATGAGGCGGAAAAATTTTTAGGCCACAAACGGCTCCTGGGTCGACCCAGCCCCAAATGGGTACCAGAGCTACTCTGGGAAGGTTAAGGCGGCCGGCGTGATGCCGACCACATCACCCCTCGTGTGCCGACGGTCAAGATAATATGGGCCTAACACCATATTCCCAATATGCCTAAATGGGCGTGTAACGGGTTCCTTTACCTTTTTATTATAGCGTCACACCACTGTGTATGAGAGTTTCTTTTTTAATGTGTTAACTCACAGTTTTCCTTTTGTGTTATGGAAAGGCCGTTTTATAATGTTCAATCGCATCGAGAATGTATTTTGGCGATTTTTTCTTAATGATGCTGTTTACAACCTGAATGATCGTATATGGCGTCTCACATTATTCAAGCCAACGACCATTTCTCACAGATATACGACGAATCAGACGTCAAATTTATTCTTCCCTACACATCCAAACGCCTTTTCATGTCCTGTCACCTTCTCCGACATGCGTCATCACAGACGGACCGTTTCTAAATCAACGCACTATTCCGAGCATCCCCCACTTCAAAACGAATTTACCTATGTTAACGTGTCTATCAAATTCTATAAATACGTCTTCGTAGTCTGGGAAACACCCCTTCTCGCATTCCTGAATCCAGTGAGACACACCAGAGGTCATGACCCGACGAACTAGAGTGTCAGGACTATTGATTGTGCCTAGCATAGTTGGTGTTTTGAATTTTAAGCGGTTTAGTGTATAAATACCATGTGTACAAGAAGATGAAATGTCCACAGCGGACATCGGTAAAAGATAATGAGGACATTGTTCCCCCCCCCCCCCCCCGGACACAGCTAACGCCCCTAAGACCACCGAGTACATTCCCATGACTGACATTCGTTCCCCTCTGTTGAGGATTGTTTCGAGGTTTGCAAGCATGTGAATGTCTGCAGCATTTGCATAGTTGCACCACAACCACCTCAGCTGAATGAGTACTGGAAAATCGCGCACAATCCTCAATACCCTCCCACTGTGATAAACCATACTCCGTCATTTATCCCAATATACCCCCCCCCCCCCCCCTTCCCCTTCCACTCCACTAAATAACTGAGACATATATATATTTTCACCTAAATTTGACTTGGCGATATGCGAGTATTTTGCAAGTTGGGTAAAACTTATATGCTAATCAACACAGTTCGCGGATTGGCGAAATACTACATTGTTACATTCAAACCATGACGATTGCATGCGAAATCGCTAACATGATAACGGATATGTTCACATGTTGATAAACCTTGTATTGAGAAATAAACATCACATATTGATGTACCTGTATTTTTCTGACCATTTGTCACGTTGTAAGCGGAACGCTACAGTATATTTTCTTGACAATTTGTTGTCCATTATACCTTGTATTGAAAAATAAACATCACATATTGATGTACCTGTATTTTTCTGACCATTTGTCACGTTGTAAGCGGAACGCTACAGTATATTTTCTTGACAATTTGTTGTCCATTATACCTTGTATTGAAAAATAAACATCACATATTGATGTACCTGTATTTTTCTGACCATTTGTCACGTTGTAAGTGGAACGCTACAGTATATTTTCTTGATATCTTGTTGTCCATTATACCTTGTATTGAGAAATAAACATCACATATTGATGTACCTGTATTTTTCTGACCATTTGTCACGTTGTAAGCGGAACGCTACAGTATATTTTCTTGACAAATTGTTGTCCATTATTATGAACTTGCATTTGTATGCGGATTTTATATTTGAGGACGAACCTATAAACAGTTTGGTACTTTGTTCAGGGTAACTGAGATAGTTCATACTCCAACACCCGATAATTTTTTATATCGGTATAGTTGTCCTCCCTCATAGTAACGACTATTACATAACTTGGAGATTAGAGACATTTTAAAATAAATACTTTGCAACTCCATGTAACCAGATTAATAATGCTATATTTATATTGTGCGACGAACACATAGACAGTTCACCAAACTTGTCCAGATTTTTGGTGTTTAAGACCCATATACATCCTGATAAATCACTGACCGCAATGGCAGGATTGGGGTCGCCTGTATCATATGATTGTATTATATTTACCACGTTCTATATTGACAGTTACGAGAGCGTACAGCTCCAGTTCATATTTTTTAAATAATAAATTTATAGATTAACATTGCCATGTATGTATATTCCCATGTCATAATATATATACGAGCTCGTATATTACATTTTTTTTTGCGTCCTAAGGTCTGATGTTTGACCATTAGTTCTATGCTGTTAGGCTGATGTTCGTTGCAGCTACTACATTTTAAGATTGTTAAATACTAAATGAATATTAGTCAATTCTGTTAAATATTGCCAAAGTATTTTTTGTTTTGTTTTTATTTGTGTTGTTTGCACAACCCATGAAAATCGTATGCGATTATTTTTTTTGTTTTAATGTTTTATTTTTTTTATTTTTTTATTTAAATGTTATCATTAAGTATGTTATCATTATGGTGATGACTAACGCACAGCGTTGTTCATATTGATATTGTTAAGAAGTAGTGTACATCAATACTGTTCAATGGCGAAGTGTATTAACAAATTTTATGTATCCCCCGTTTTACGCATTATAAATATACTGGGATCCCTCGTTTTACGAACAAAATATTTATTATTATTTTTTATTTTATTTATTTATTTATTTTTAATTTTTTTTATCTCTGAGAGACTCTACCAATAGGTTAGACCTAGTCGTTTATAACAGTCACTAGCATGAGGTACTTAGTTGATAGTACGCAAATGTCTCCCTCTGGGATACATTTGTGTGGCCAGGAGTGTATGTGGCCGCTTGACTTTTCACGCTAGCTTTGTCCCTCCTACTTCACGATAAGCATTTATATGTGCTAGAAAATGCTACAGGTAAGAATGACAGACCTTAAAAGCAAATAAGACGTTTTTACACAAAACGCAGTGTTCATTCAGAGTTCAGTTGGCAGTTACTGCTCTGACAGGGTAAACGTAGGTCAGTCCCAGATAATAATGAATGGGTTTTATAAGCGCGAAAGTGAGAAATGAATGTTTGTGTGGAGTTGTGGGCGATAGGTAGCGATTTCAGGACTTATGATTCCAAGGATACCATGATTTTAGAATATAGGATTTTTACAAATAGCGTTAGGAGAACTTCGTCTTTGAGGATACCAAGACAAGTTTTTTCTTTAGTAGACAAGTGTGTATATTATTCAGTCGGATTATATATGTTTTATTTTGGATAAACAACCATCATTTTGTGAAATTTACAGTGTTTGTCTAATGTCATCAATAAACTCTAATATAATTTTCTACATTTGCTGTTTGTGGAAATTTACAGTAATTTCTTTCGGATATAAGTAGTTGTGCTGAAACTGTTTTGCTTATCACCAAACTCAAAGGGAAGAACATTCCTGGGTTGAAAAAATAACGAAAGGTCAAGTATTACGATCTCTGGCGGAACGCCAGTTAGCACTTGAACCACCACAACATATGAAGGATAAACTCTGACTACATAAAATCAATATAACTACTAGTGCCGCATTCAACTGACGCGGGCACATGGACACATGAATCTTATTTGAATGCACCAAAGAGGTTGAGCGTCTGATTGACAGAGTGGTTAGAGCGCTGATCTCTCGCTGCAAAGGTGCCGTGTTCGATTTACGGTATCGACACGCTCCAGTCTGCCTAGTTGCAAATGGGTACCTGACTTTCTTCTTAAGTTAAGGTAGGAAAAGGCAGCGAGGAAGGGAACTGGTCACCCACCTCATAAAAAAGCTGGATCTAGTTAAATCTCTAACATGTCAACCCCCTACGGCAGTATCTACTTTGGGTCGACATTTTGACCAGACATTTTGACCAGACATTTTGACCAGACATTTTGACCAGACATTTTGACCAGGCATTTTGACCAGACATTTTGACCAGACATTTTGACCGCACATTTGGTTAAAGACTTTCATGAACGCGTGCTTGTCAAGAACAGAAGAAAACAAAATGGTATCACAAGATCCCTCCCCCCCCCCCATTTCTGGGGGAAAGAACCAATTACTTGTGGAACAACAGGTGAGGAAAAGGCATTGACGTTGGACAAAAGGCTGACACTGAGGAAACCAGTTGATAAAAGATTACAACGCGCTTTACTTTTTCTGGAATCCCTAAGTCAATAGAAATAGAGAGGAGAGCGAAAAACACACGGAGAAGGGAATTTGAGACATACATCACACACGGGGTACAGAAGATAGGAAAATATTTTGAAATAACGGCACAGGACCGGAATATTTGGAGTGAATTCTTTGGAGGCCTATGCTCCACAGGGAATTGGCGGGGTAATGAATGAAGGATTGAATTGGCGGGGTAATGAATGAAAGATTGAATTGGCGGGGTAATGAATGAAGGATTGAATAGGCGGGGTAATGAATGAATGAAGGATTGAATTGGCGGTGTAATGAATGAAGGATTGAATAGGCGGGGTAATGAATGAATGAAGGATTGAATTGACGGGGTAATGAATGAAGGATTGAATTGAATGAGTCAATGTTCTTGATTGAATGGAATAAGTCAATGTTCTTGAGTCAATGTTCTTGATTGAATGGAATAAGTCAATGTTCTTGAGTCAATGTTCTTGATTGAATGGAATAAGTCAATGTTCTTGAGTCAATGTTCTTGATTGAATTGAATGAGTCAAAGTTCTTGATAGAATGGAATGAGTTAATGTTCTTGATTGAACGGAATGAGTCAAAGTTCTTGATTGAATGGAATGAGTCAATGTTCTTGATTGAATGGATGAGTCAAAGTTCTTGATTGAATGAGTCAATGTTCTTGATTGAATGGAATGAGTCAATGTTCTTGATTGAATGGAATGAGTCAATGTTCTTGATCGAATGGAATGAGTCAATGTTTTTGGCGTGCTACGTCTTGTAGAAGCACAAGCCTGAAGAAATGGAGCAGAAAATTAAAATGTAGCCATATCAAATCATGTGCAGTCCTGTCTTTGCTGCTAATCATGACGATCATTGTTTTCTTTCAGATATGGACAAAGTGAGCAAAGCACGGCGGCAAGTGGGACTGTGGAGAACCAGCGCTTTCATCTTGGGCTTCCTCTCTCTAGCTTTGATAGTTGTTATCGTTCTCTTGGCCACCAAGGAACAAAAACCAAGTGCCCCAACATGTGGCGCTACCGCCAGCGCCAGGAATAATCCCAACACTGTAGACTTGAGCGAACCAAACAACCCCGGCCCATTCCATGACCTGACAAAACATGAGATTAAACAGTTGCGAACGTTTCTGGAAAAGGACCCGACTATTCACGCCACTCCTGCAGAATCGGCTTCGATTGACAAAAGTTACATTTATATGATGGACTTGTTTCCCGCCAACAAGTCAGACGTCCTGAATTTCCTGGACAATGAAAAACCCCAGCCAGCTCGCTTGGCTCGTGTAATTATGTATCGGGGTGACTTGACACCGCCCTTTGTGGAGGAATACGCTTGTGGTCCACTGCCAAATGTCCAGTACTGCGATCTCATTAAGTCTGACAAGAGAAGGAATCCTGTAGAGTTCTCACTTCGTCCTGTGGGTCTCTTGGAGTTTAAAGCTGTGTACGACATAGTTCTTAAGGAAGTCGATAGAAAGGTGAGATGTTTTAATTTTCTTCCACATTAAAATAAAAACTTCATGTCCCAACATCGTTATAAGTAATGGTTAAAATATTATAGTTACAACAATGTTTAGAATCGTGTTACACATAAGGAAGGGAAACCCAAGGCCTGTAAACAGTAAAAGGTGATGCGTAGATGGCAGGGAGGATAGTGTGATTCGCTTGCATGGCTAGGCGGGGTTGTCGCACGGAAGGTCCAGGGTTCAAATCCTGGGTAAGCCACTCATGTCTGTTGTTTTTCTGTTGTCTAGTGTTCTACTTCTTTATTTCCTACGAGTGCTTGATAACATACCTTTATATTTGTTTCATATTAATTTAGAATCGTGTTGAATGTAAGAATTTTAAATGAATAAAGGACCCTTTTGCAATACCTTGCATGAGACCGCAAATGTAGTTGGTGCCATTCCCCCCCCCCCCCCCCCCCCCCCCCCCCCCCCCCCCCCCCTCCCCCCCCCCCCTCCCCGCCCCCCCCCCCCACCCCCCCTGCCCCCCCCCCCCCCCCCCCCCCCCCCCCCCCCCCCCCCCCCCCCCCCCCCCCCCCCCCCCCCCCACCCCCCCACCCCCCCCCCCTCCCCCCCCCCCCCCCCCCCCCTCCCCCCCCCTCCCCCCCCCCCCCCCCCCAATTCTCCCCTTTTCCAGAAAACCTGCTCTAAAGCACGTTATGTGCTCTTGCTATAATGGTTTGTGTATCAGCTTGTTCCGCATGATGATGTTGCTGACGTCATACCTGATTCACACTCTTAACGTCTTATGATATGCCAGGTGTAAGCAGTGGTACTGTTCTGAATTTTTCTTTCTTAAAAAACAAAAACCCCGGGAATAACACGAGGTAGCTAAAACAATTTACTTCATCAAAACTCCAGTTAGTGGAAAATATCTGGCATTTCGTATTGATTTGTCATTAATTTCAGAATAACATTCTTTCTTGTGCGTATGTGTGTCGGTATGTGTTGGTTCCCATGAGCAGTTTCAGAACAAAGGTTTACCACAGTGACCTCAGCTATCATCTTGAGCGACTTAAAAATAATGTGTATACATTTCTCAACATTTTGTGTCCGTCTTCTCCATAACGAAGACTTTGTGTTCGTAACGTAGTCATTTCTTTGTACATTATTTTTAGTAAGACTCCCATACAACACGTATTTGTGGTCATCTTACCGTGTAATATTGTCTTATCTCAGTTCTCATCATGTTCTTAGTACGCATGTGTGCGTGCTTTGTGTATATGTTCCAGAATTGTCGTCATGTCTTTCCTAACGAGTCTCAGGTCAAGTCTCAAGTCCCTTAGTACAAGTCTCAAGTCGAGTGGCAAGTCCCTAACACTGGCTTAAAGTCGAGTCGCAAGTCGAGTCCCGAGTCGAGCCTCATTTTAAATCTAACACTGTTTATAACCACAGCGCGCTTTATCAAACAATCAGATCGATCACTAAAAATAATAATGAAACATATTAATATACTAGTGTAAAAGCTCGTCATAAGAGGGGAATTAAATTCTTAAGCACCAATACCTAACGGCAATTTTACTTATTCAAAAATATTTTAAACAACCACTGTGCATCACCACAGTTCTATGAATATTTTTGTGCACAAAACAATACAATTAATGTCTGACTTTCAACCAAAGTTGCATACCTTAGCGTTAGTGACAGAAAAAGCTAGGATTTTATATATATTGATTGACTAGTGTGAAAGCCCGTCATAAAACGGGAATTAAATTCAAAAGCACCAATACCAAACGGCAATTTTACTTATTCAAAAGTATTTAAAAAAAACTAAAATATTTGTTTTACATATGATGTTAAAAGTCTGAACTTGACAGAAGAGCATCTTGATTTTCTGTTATTTTACTAATAATGTAGTTTTACGCTCTTTAATAACCAACGGGCTGATCACCCGTTTGCCAGTCACTTCGATTACGGAAACAACAGCAAATGGATTGATTTGCCGTTGCCCTAAAGACGCCAATAGGCGTGATGGGAAACAATGGCAAAGAAAACCTATCTGCTGTTGCCCTAAGACGCCACTAGGCGTAATGGCCACTGACTGCTTTGACGGTCGGTGGCTAAGGACGGAAGAAGAAGAAGACGCTCTTTAATATTAATATATTTTTACAACCCAATGCCTAGAATCCGGCTTTTGGCTGGGATCATGTGTCTAGACACAGGGACCGGTACAGTGACATTCATGTGTCATTAGGTCTCTTGTGTGAGAACACAGAAGATCACTACAGTGACACAGTTTGTCATTGGGTCTTCTTGTGTTGGGACATGTGGTCTGGGCCGGGTTTGGGCGGGTACTAATGCGACCTCATGCGAGGAAAAAATATGCGACCTCAAGCGAGGAAAAAAAACAAAAAAAAAATTAATATATTTTTAAGTACTTTTTTATGAAAAAATACACTGATATAAGGGAACCAAATAATTTTGTACAAAGTATGAAAGAGAGATGTTAGTGGCACCGTCATTTGCGCATTGTTCTTTGGAAAGTGTTATTATTTTCGGGAGAGTATATATAAGGGAAACAGTACAATTAATGTCTAACTTTCAACAAAAGCTACAGCCCTTAGCGTTAGTGACAGAAAAAGCTGGGATTTTATATATATTGATGATATTATAGTACTTTTACTATATTGTTTACTGACTTTTTATTCGACCAAAGTTATTTTTCAGTATTACAGTATATAAATATTATCTTCTCAAGCATACTCAACCCTCACTCCCTAGCCCACAATGGAAATGATATAATAATGCACCTGATCAGCACTAAAACGTAAACTTAAGCGAATTTACAGGTTGACACATGCTCTAGTTTTTTCCCCGTCAATAAATGCTCGCGGTATATTTCCCCCTAAGAGGGGATGGTAATGTTTACATAGTCAACGAATGTTATTGTTATGACGGTCGCTGTGTCTCGAGATGTTTGTCTAGCTACAGTGCCCAATTTTGTCTGATAATGTGACGGAAAATGTGTTTACGCAATGTAATTCTAGTAATGATTAGGTGCTATCGCTTAAGGCTGTATACCGCTCCACCTATGTCCCAGTCTTGACATATGGATGCGAGTCGTGGGCAATGACTACAACCCACAAAAGCCAGATCCAAACCTCAGAAATGAGGTATTTGAGGAAGGTGGTTGAAGTAACAAGAAGAGACATGGTCCGCAACCAGACGATACGTCAAGGCCTAAAATCCCACCCGTTGCAGACCCAAATAGAACAGCCCCAACTAAGATGGTTTGGCCATGTCTGCAGAATGGGAGAAGATCGGCTACCACGACAAGCATGGGAAACAAAGAGCCAGGGATCCAGACCTCCAGGACGACCCAGAGTCCGCTGGGAGGACAACATTAGACAATCTTTGAAGGACCGAGGACTAGAATGGAACCAGGCCAGGAAGAAGACAGCTGATAGGATAGTCTGGCGCTCTCTCTTCCAAACCTCTACACCTCACGGTAGAAGGGGAACGACTAAGTAAGTAAGTAGTAAGCTATCGCTTAACATTAGAGCATATTTTTTTTCTAATTAATAAAGAGTGCATTTTGAATGAGAACGACGAATGGTTTCACCAAAATTGGCACGTCTCGAGTCGAGTCTTCATTGCCTAAATCGCAGGTCGTCTGGTGTCGAGTCACAGTGATGACTTTAAGTCATATTCGTGTCTGAGTGATTAACTCGAGTCGACAACATTGATATGTTCATATGTACGTGCTAAAGTGAGATCTTGTACGTTCACGTGTATGTGTTAATGTGTGCGTTGAACACGTGTGTGTGTTCGGCTGTTTACACATGAGCACATGTGTAGTTATGTACGAATGTGTCTGCCTTCCTATATTTGAACATGCGTGTATGTGTGTGCTAATGCGTGCACATTTGTTTATGTATATGTGTGTTTATTTCTGTGCAGGTATGTGTCCCTGTTAAAGGTTGTATGTGTGCGAGTACCAACACGTACTATCTGCATGCATGATTGATCTCAGGGTTAGATTATTTAATCTTCATCTTCAGATGCCATGACCGAAGGCGTAGGGCATCATGTCTCTCCTCAACTTCTTGTCCCAGTGCTGTTTATCAGTTATGCTGTTGACTTCTTGTCATGCCTCGAAGATAAAGTGTCTAGTATGACTGTGACGTGTACTGGGAAAGAGCCTACAGTAATCTGACAGCTTATTGTAACCTTATAGCTGCTCTCTGATTTGCTAGCTAAACATGCATTATTCATTCATGATATGTGTATGATTCTACATCTTGAATTGGTGTTTCTTCAAGTTCAACCCTGTTATCATTACCTGCATTTATTCTCATTATTTTTGTCTTTTCCCTGTGTATTTTCAGACCCAATTGCTGTGACCTCTCATCGAGTGTTTTCAATTTGTCCTGCATCTGATTACGGTTATGGGACAGAAGAGCCAAGTCATCAGCAAAATCCAGATCATCCAACTGCTTAGTCAGAGTCCACTGGATTCCATTTCTGTTGTGTGTTGTCGATGATCTCATAACCCAATCTATTGCCAGCAAGAAAAGAAATGGAGACAAGAGGCATCCCTGTCGCACTCCTGTTCTTATCCCAAATGGTTCTGTAAGCTGTCCTTCGTGAAGAACTCTGCATGTCATGTCTTCATATGTTTTCTTTATTAAATTAATGATCTTCAGGGGAACTCCATAATGCCTCATCAATTTCCAAAGTGATTCTCTGTCTACACTGTCAAATGCCTTTTCGTAGTCCACAAATCCGATGTATAGTGGTGAATTCCATTCCAGACTTTGTTCAACTATTATTCTCAAAGTGGCTATCTGGTCTGTACATGATCTGTTTTGTCGAAAACCTGCTTGTTCATCTCTCAGTTTCTTGTCTATGGACTCTTTTAATCTCTCAAGGATAATCCTGTTTAATACTTTTCCTGGCACTGATAGTAACATTATTCCTCTATAATTTGTGCACTCTTGTAAATTTCCCTTCTTAGGCAACTTAACCAGATATCCTTCCTTCCATTCTGCTGGTATCTCTTCCTTTTCCCAGACTTTACCAAGTAATTTATATAACATCTCTGTAGCCGTGTCGATATCTGCTTTGATGGCCTCTGCTGGAATGCCATCAGGTCCAGACGCTTTTCCCTCTCTTAGAAGCTTTATGGCTTTCTTTATTTCTTCCTTCGTTGGTCTTTGACCGTTAATTTGTAGCTCTTCTTCTGCTGGCTGGATGTCCGGCGGGTTTTGTGGAGCTGGTCTATTGAGAAGGTCCCCAAAATATTCTGTCCACCTCTTCATTTGCTCTTGTATATTGCTGAGCAGTTTCCCATTCTTGTCTTTTATGAGGCAACTTGTTTGCTTGTATTTCCCTGTTAGCTTCTTTGTGCTGCTATACAGTTCTCTCATATTTCCTTTGGCTGCAGCATCTTCTGCCTCTCTTGCCAACTCCTCAATATACTTCCTCTTGTCTCTTTTGATACTTCTTTTTACTTCTTTGTTTGCTTCTGTGTACACTTCTTGAGCCTTGGCTTTGGAGCTTCTAGTTTTGCTTGTGTTTAACTCTGCTTTCATGTTTTTTCTGTCTTTTATCTTATTGATGGTTTCTGTTGTTATCCATGCTTTTTGTTGTCTTTCCCTTTTCCCCAGTATTTCTTCACATGTCTCCTTCCATACTGTTTTGACCTGCTGCCAATAGTCTTCTGTATTCTCTACATCTTCCAGCTGTTGGAGCACTTGGAATTTGTTGGATACTGTGACCGCAAATTTGTCTCTTGTTTCTTGATTTCTTAGCTGTCCTACATTAAACTGTTGTCTATAATTTTGCATTGTTGCATATCTCTTGAGTTTCATTTTTACTTTGGCTATCAGAAGATGGTGATCTGATGCCACATCTGCTCCTCTATATACCTTTACATCCTGCAATGATGATCTAAACTTCTTGTTTATGCATATATGATCAATCTGATTTTCTGTTCTATGGTCTGGTGATATCCATGTTGCCTTGTGTATTCTCTTATGTGGAAACATGCTTCCTCCTATAGCCAGTTGATATGAAGCACAGAAGTTTGCGAACAGCTCTCCATTTTCATTCATTACTCCTAGCCCATGTTTTCCCATGACTTCTTCGAATCCAGTGTTGACTGTACCTATCTTTGCATTCATGTCACCCATCAAAATTGTGATGTCTCTTCTTTTTACTTTATCCATAATTTCCTGTAGTTTAGTATAAAATGCTTCTTTCACAGACTCTTCTTTGTCATTAGTTGGTGCATAACTGTTGCGTGATAAATTCTCGCAACATCGTTTTATTACAATATCTATTTTATAACGCAAGGGCAACAACTGCTTGAAATTTATAGTCACTTTTCTCGGTAAGCATTTGTCTTCCCGCGTTGGTATTGAATGCAGTTAAGTTTTGAGCTGTGGTCTTTTTGCGCTGGACTGCGCATGACTGGTCTTGTTTTTTGGTCGATCGGTTTCCGCCCACCACTAGTGGAGTGAGCGATTTGAATGGCGAAAGAGATGCCTCGTTGAAGAGGGGATCTCCGCTATTTTTTGTTCTGTCAGGGATGTGTAGTCCTCTTAATGGATATTTCGTTTATTCGAGATAATACCTCTAGTGTTTCCCACATGTCGGGAGGCGTGATATTTCTGTGTATTTCCTGAAGGCAAGGTAAATTGACTTTTCATTAACTCTATCGATTTTGGGTCGTGAGCGATTTCGATTCATAGCCTGTCTTCGAAAGTCGTCGTCACGAGATGTTTTCCCAGCTCACATGTCGCTGTATTGTACTGCATCGGTTGATGCATGTCCCAAGGACCATTACTTGCTACTTTGTTAAATGAACTAGGTTTGGAAAACCTTTATTATCTAGAGGATATTTTTGAGGACATTATTTATACTTCGGCAGACGTGTCTGTCTTGCTGAAGTCAGACTAAGGAGAGTGAACTGATCTCATACATCTGGTTATCTCCTGGCTGTTATAGAAAAGGATGGAGTTTTTCACCTGACTACATTTACAGCACTATGAAATATAACATGCATCTGACTCATCATTGTAATGCTGTCTACCGTCTATTGCTGTATTGAATGTTGCTGTGATAATGACTGTTTGATGTGCCTACATATTCGCGTAACCATTTTGTCACTGTGGCGTCCACAATAAATAATGAAGAAAAACGTCAACGGCTGTTACAAGAATCATTGACTTTATACGTCGTGAGTTTACTGACGTTCTATGTGGATTGCCCTGTTATTTTTGTATGAACATTGTTTGACTGAACACATCTGCACACTACACAAAACCAGACATGCGGATACCATCCATCATCATATGGCATCACGCATCAATAACATTGGATGACATTTACATGAATTTTCTTTTTAGCTGTTTTGAAAGAAGCTGTTATTATTCTGGGTCCAACAGCTTCCCATTCAATTAGTGCTTTCTGTGCTTCTTTAGATAACATAAGTGCTACCCCTTCACTGTGGTGTGAACTTTCGTCTTCATGTCCTGAGGACAGAGCCAATTCACCTGTGATGAGTTTCTTCCTGTCTACCCTCTTCCACTTTGTTTCACACATTCCCAGAACCTCGATTTTGTATTCCCTCATTTCTGCTGCTACTTGCGCCACTTTCCCTTGTTCGTTTAATGTCCGAACATTCCAGGTGCCAAATCTGGAAGTTCTCCTAGAAGAAAGAAGGTTAGTCAGCAACACAGACTCCTTTCGGCTTTCTCTGTGTTGCATCATACGCCTCCCCGCGAGAGGACCTTCCCCTGTCTTGGATGGCTGTGTTTTATTTTCTTTATTTGACTTGTCCATATTTGTTGAAGTTTTTTGTGGTTTAAATTTTTTTACAGGAATGTGTAACAGGCCCCATGCCCAACCCTCCTTAGTCGCTTTTTACGACATGCTTGGTAGGGGACAGTGTTACTATTCTTTGCTCCCCTTTCGGGCCCCGGTAACACACGGGTGAAACATGCATTATACCAACTGTCTATTTCTGCAACGTACCATTTTTTTTCCTCGCCTTCATTTATGTAAACACGGGCTAACGCAGTGTTTACTATCTTCGTTGACCTGTCAGTCATAAGAGGAAACAAATCACGCTTCGTTTTACCGCGTTCCACTAACGCGAGCTTATCTGTCAATCATATAATACTTGACAGACAGCACGTGAGAGAGAGACACATAACAGACTTCTTTGAAGTTTGCTCAGGGGGAATCTAAAAAAATCCCCAATATCCTTTGATCTGGGAAGACAGGCATCCTACAAGAAAACCCGCTAGTAGAACAGAAAATCTTTTGATGTCGGTCAAAGCTCCAGACGAGAAACTCTGGAAGACCGAAACAAAGCTTTTCACCTTGATACCTCTAGCTTCTGAATTTTTGTTCTCACACAAGAGCGCGAAATAACGCATTAGAGGTGAAAGAAATCCAATGATATATATTGCTGTTTTCTTTAACCCAACCATCTGTCGTCAGTTAGAATTTGAGAAGAAAATCTAGCGTGTAGACATAACCATTTCCTTTGGATTATTGGTTAAAAAGTGATTCGTGGAGATTTTTATTCTGGATTCTCTGGTAAATAGTGCTAAATGTTAAAAATAATTTACAGTGATAGAATTTAAAGTTAAACACTTAAATACTTAAAACATACAGTTAAATACTTAACTTATAATTTTTTTCTTGCTAGTAAGGCGAATTAAATAAAATAACGCGTAGCGATTTCTATAACCAGATATTAAATTAAAATGTTAGGCCACGTCCCCGTCCGCTACATAGCTGAGACGAGACGGTAAATTTTGTTTACAGTATAGACCGACGCATCACTAAACTCTCCAGGAGAGAGAGAGAGAGAGATAAACAAGACGGTTAACCAGACCGGACTTAGAGGCTAAACGACTGATAGTGGGAGGGAAATAAATACTGTTTATATTTCATTTTTTAATTATTGTTATTATAGCGTCTTATTTTTTTTAAGTGCCATACGACAAATTAACAGACACCGACAATTTACTAGATACTAAATGTGACAGCCTGTGGTTATTATGAATCATCCATGGCAATGTCTGTCCAGGTTCGCTTACCTCTGTGGTTAGCTATAATATGCTGTATACCACAACAGTCACACACACACACACACAGCACGTGATGCGATAACGCCATGGTAATTTGAATAGTGGTTTATTTACATATGAAAGGATCATTGCTGTCTGCTCTGACCTCCACATTTGGTCCATCATAGAATATATAAGTTCATTCTTTCCTCACTCTCTCTCGCTCAGTATCGAATCTACACCTTCTGACCTTTTAACCATCAGTGATCACTCAGGTGCTATAGTCTCTAGTTCTGTTGTTTCTTCCTTATAATTTCTTATGTCTATTTGTTATCTATCATCTCAGTGTTCAGGTTATCTATTGGTAGACCGGGCCTCTCCGGGGATGTTGTTTTCCCTTGCAACACTGAAGAACAGGACTACTGTCTAAATGAAATAAAGTTCACTCTACGTACCTTTTCCTATCTGAATAATATCTAACTCACACCGTTTCTCCTTCTAGACAAGAATTTCTGCTATTCAATAATTCGGGTTAATCATTACCCAACCTACTTCTTGTCCATGAAATATTCATCTCTAAACTACTTGAATACTGCCATTATCATGGCTGCTAGCGTACGTGCCATCCGCACACTAACTCACGCCTTCTGGACTGCCCGCTGAGAAAAGCGTGTTTCACTAAAAATACCGTTCACCTCTGTCCTGCGCAGCATTGTCCGCGCATCCCCTTTTTGTACTCTATCTGAACCGTCCCATTCCTAATTCTTATTCCTTCCCTTTGACTGTAAATCGTTCTCTAACTGCCACATTATCTCCCTTTCTCCCTTAAAAATAAATTATTTATCCGTAGGAGAAAAAATTTATTTTAATGACTGTACCAGCCATTATTGTACTTAACTATGTATCAAAACAAAAACAATATCCTTAGCAATGTGCTGTTACAACCCTAGCTCAGCACATTACCAATTACTATCTGTGTCAAAGGACAATTTCCCTTTACACAACTCAATTAAATTGTACTGGGAACGTACATTCATCAACATCTCGTTCCCATTTATGACCACTCATCTTTGCTTTTTCTCCTATCTGCTCATATTACATGATTTCAAAAAAACATACATTTGACATGTTATACATTCCACTTTCTTAGTGGTCATTATTATTTTTTTCTCATAACATGTCATTATTTTCTTATGTTACAACATATTATCATAACAAAACTGAGGAATAACTCTTTTCCCGTCACTTTTCTTAAGTGACCTTTCCTTTTCACATTTATGACTGTTCTTAACCCTCGTCTTTCTCACTCACATTCTGCCAACTGTGTACTTAACCATACAAAGTTTATTTACTTTTACACATCCAGTCACTCCTGTTGTCATACACGTAAACTCCTCATATAATATTATCTTCTGTCACCACACACCCGGTGTGAATTGTCTGGCCTTCTTCTTCTCTCGTATAAAGCCAAACATGTCTTCTGTCATGTCTCCCTATATACATGGTTCATGATGGCGTGAGCCATTTACTATCATGGCAACACTGAATTGCAACTCCTTTTTCACAACACTGTCTCCTAGTGTGTGAATTTCTGTTATATATGTTCGGTGAGGGTTATCCTCAATAGACTCACATGTGTAGTCTGATAAACACCGCACTTAACGTTTTTATATGTTTTGCGTTCCCTCCCTGGAACTTCTCTTTGTGCTATCTCCTCTTTCCTTCTCCACAACACTGTCTCCCCATGTATAAATTTCTACTGTATATGTTCCGTGAGGGTTACCCTCCATAGACTCACATTTGTAGTCTGATAAACACCACACTTAACGTTTTTATATGTTTTTCGTTCCCTCCCTGGAACGTTCTCAACACAATTCTCCTCTTCATGTATTACGGAGAAAAAAATATATGATTTCTCCCCAAAATCTTCATAAGACTCGGTCACTGCCGCAAAAATCTCTCTTTGCCATTTGCTCCATGGCTTCTCACTTCTACATAAGTTCCTTCTAGAACTATCTCTTCTGTATGTCCTTGCCATCCTTCCTGTGGCTTCTCAATATTCCCGTCCCTTCTCCGTGACTATCAATTTTCCCATACTTATTTATCCAAGCGATTCTCTTGTTTTCGCCATCTCCCATGGCCCTTAATACTCCCCGTCCAATATCTCAATTACTCACTCTTAATTTCGCCATCCCTTATGGCTCTTCTTCTTCCCACCTAATATCCTCGTCATTTTTCATCACCTTTTATACCTCATCTCCCCCTCTACTTCACTTAATATCTATATTTTCTTTTTCCTTTATTTTTCTTCTGGCTTCGATGACGATTTGCCTGCTCTGCCTTTTCTATCAACCTTTTCTTGTTTGCGTCATTTAACATTTCCGTCAAAACCATATTTACCTCAGTTTTAGTTTGTGGAAAGTATGTCTGATACTTCTGCTCCAGCACGCTCCATAGCATGGCTCCCGAGAAGTTAAAATCAGGCCGCTTTATGGTAGCTTCTATTACCTTCTTCACCTCGTCGATATTTGGTTCATCCACTTTAATCGGATTTTTTCTCAATTTATCCAAGAATTTAGACCTCTCTGAGCGATATAGAACTACATTTGGCTCAACCTTTTTGGTAATGTTCTCCGTCTTTATCTGATTTATACGTCCAAGATCACTATTCTCATTTTTCGGCCAATAAATTCTACGACCTTCGTCGTCCGTTATATGCTCGAGCTCATCTGACCTGTATCCAATTTCGTCGGGGCCCATAACTCTATCCTCCCCACTTGACGAATCGAATTCTGATTCTATGTCAAGCTGGTACTTTTCTTGTACTGTACTTACACCCTCCTGTTTCGTCTTTCTTTTCTCCGAGTCTTCAATTTGTCGATTATACGCCTCCCTCCATTCAGTCTGCTTGATTGTCGCTGCATGTCGCATCCACATTTCTGCATTGTCCGCTATTATTTTCTCCAGATTGTATACTGACAACTCCGTTTCTCTACTACTATCTCCACATTTGCTCACTTTTTCCTTACTTTTTCTACTATTCTCTCCTCTTCTATAAGCACTTTTGTGTCTGTGACTACCGTCACTCTCGTCAGATCCTACACTGTCTGAGTCAGTCGACATCAATTCTGAAGACCAGCTCCGTCTACTGCTATATTCTGCTTCATTAACTGTCTGTCGACTTTTTTCTCTGGTCGACTGCATCGGTTCATCCTTCTTATTGTTTACCTCGATGCTATCCCTATGCTGTGGTATCACTACTTTAGCCGTTTGTTGGTTCATCCTTTTTACACTGAGTGGAATCTTAGACTTTCTCGTATTGTCTAACCCATGTGACAATGTTTCATTTTCTCTCATGACGTCTGTCTCATTGTGTGCTGGCCCCAAGTGTGACGCTACAGTATCAATCTCAGTTTGTGTTCCGGCACTACTCATCTTTGTTTCATTTATTTCTGGTTCTTGTGTACCAACGCTGACCCTGTCTCTCTGTATGTTTTCCTGTTTCTGGACTGTTGTCCTAACCTGACTTGTCCATGGTCTATTCCTATTACCTTCTTCCTTTATTGTAATATTTTGCTGACCAGATCCTATTATGTTTCTCCACACTCCTAGCGGTTCTACCTTCATTTCCCAACCGTTCTGTGTTCTTATCTGGAACTTCTGTTGGTTTGCTATATTGACGTTATTTATTTCTATGGACTTCCCTTTTCTAACTTCTGCTACAAAATTCCTGACCGCCATTCTTATTCTTCTTTTATTAAGTGTGTTCCAGTGTGCTCGTACAGCAGCTGTTTCTAGGATTTTGTTTTTGTCATTATGTTCTCCATCACAAGTGTGACAATGCCCTTTCCCCTTCGTATCGTATGATTTTGACTCTGATTGAAGATCTCTTTCATTAAGTAATATGTCTAATCGCCTTCTGATAGAGTCTGTGATCAGATCAACAGATGAAAAAATCTCAATTTTAACTTTTTCCAATTCATCTGCTATTATTGACATTGCACATTTGTCAATATCTGTAAGCCACTTACGGCATGCGTGTGGGTCACCTGAAAATAGGTCTACATTACCTTTTATGTCTGTGTCTTTAGCAGTGTCTACCTTGGCTAATGTGTCGGTAATCGTCTTTATGAAGGCCAAAGTCGGACTGTCTTGCATGTTATACTGTGTCTGTTCGGCCTGTGCCATCATCACAATCTGAAAAATAGTTACTTATTTCTACCGTTAACTTAAACTAACTTGCACCTGAAAATGAATGGAAATTGTTCTATTAGTCTTGGGTTTCCTGAAAAAAAAAATATAATGTTACAGTTACAAAAAAAAACCTTTATGCATACACTGTTATAATTCAATATTAGTGAGACACAATACTAATAATAAGAATATTAATTAAACAACAGTAATAATATTAATAACCATAATATTACTATAATGTCTAATTAATAAGACAAGAATAATAATACAACAATGTCTAATTAAACTAATTAATTAAGATGTCTACGTTGGAGTACTCGTTTGTCGCGATATTGCGCACGCGACCGACTTTTCTTTTTAACAAACACTATTGTTATATTTTTATACCATCCGGACTACACACTGTTTTGCTACACACAAAGGCTTCTATCCGTGAATCGGTTACTGTACTGGACTCTATGACCTGTTAAGACTACTTTCTGAGCGATACCCGTTGACCTGACCGTCTGCTGTGATAAGTGTCCCCGTGCTGAAAGATTTGAATGAAAACAATTTTTTTTTCTGACTTGACGTTACAGAACTTGTGAATATTATACCCGCTTTGTCTTTGCGACCCCTCTCGTGCAGAAGGCGTGAAGAAAAAAAAAGTCTTGACCTGATTTCTGAGCTGGCGTCTTCGGTTGACCAGTTCGCAACCTGTCAGCTTCTGTTTACACTTTGACTGTCCTGTTTTTCTTCGTATGTTGTAAAACTGCAATTCTGCGTTGTTCTGCCGTCTGTGGTTCTTGAAGTCTGTCGTCAACCAGTTTGTGTGTTGTACTTTGTCTTGATGAATGACTGATTTTCAATGCTGGCTGAGGTTGGTCTCTGCTCTTGAATTGTATAATGTGTGGTGTACTTTGCCTTGTTGTGGCCTTATTCTCGTGCAGGTCGATTTGAAAGAAGAAAATTCTGACTTGGTTTTTTCGGACCGACGTTTCTGCTTGGCTGGTTCCGATACTGTTCACTTTGTTCTGTGTTTATAACTTACACTGTTGTCACTCTGTTTTTTTTTTTCATGTTATCGACGTAAATATGACTTTTTCTTCGTTGTACTCTGCTGTCTGTGGTTTTTGAAGTCTGTTACAGCGTCAAACGTATCTATGTCTTCTGCCTGAAGCGAGGAGAGATGACAGCATAAATCATAGTTGTTGAACTACTGTTTAGAAACAATGTGTGTGTGCTGTTAGAGGTTGGTTACGGCACCAAAATCATAATATGTGGCATGCGTCGACATCAGGTTTCCACAGCACATCACGACATAGTCAAGTTGAAATAGTTTTTATTTACATAATGAAAAGGATCATTGCTGTCTGCTCTGACCTCCACATTTGGTCCATCATAGAATATATAAGTTCATTCTTTCCTCACTCTCTCTCGCTCAGTATCGAATCTACACCTTCTGACCTTTTAACCATCAGTGATCACTCAGGTGCTATAGTCTCTAGTTCTGTTGTTTCTTCCTTATAATTTCTTATGTCTATTTGTTATCTATCATCTCAGTGTTCAGGTTATCTATTGGTAGACCGGGCCTCTCCGGGGATGTTGTTTTCCCTTGCAACACTGAAGAACAGGACTACTGTCTAAATGAAATAAAGTTCACTCTACGTACCTTTTCCTATCTGAATAATATCTAACTCACACCGTTTCTCCTTCTAGACAAGAATTTCTGCTATTCAATAATTCGGGTTAATCATTACCCAACCTACTTCTTGTCCATGAAATATTCATCTCTAAACTACTTGAATACTGCCATTATCATGGCTGCTAGCGTACGTGCCATCCGCACACTAACTCACGCCTTCTGGACTGCCCGCTGAGAAAAGCGTGTTTCACTAAAAATACCGTTCACCTCTGTCCTGCGCAGCATTGTCCGCGCATCCCCTTTTTGTACTCTATCTGAACCGTCCCATTCCTAATTCTTATTCCTTCCCTTTGACTGTAAATCGTTCTCTAACTGCCACATAAATGATAGGTGATAATTTGTACGTGGCGCATTGTGAGAAGAAAGTAATAAATAACACACTGTGCGTGTGACTGCCAGCCGCGAGAAGGGGCGAGAGAGTCTTCATCGGCTCAGTCCGACCCACCTCCGCGGCCAGCGGTGTCTGTATGTAAGGCGTAGGGAAAAACACCATATTTTTTTTTAATTCATCAGGATTTGGCAGAGCGGAGGAGAGACTATCGTGTCCCCGTCTATACATATTTATATTTACATAGATTGGTAGCATTTTCCCATAAAATGTTTCTTGTCTTTTTAGCAGACCTGATCCCAAGTGGACGAACCAGCGGTTTTTTCTTTTTCTTTTCCATTTCCATGGTTAAGAGTGTACTAGCCGAAGATACTGTTTGACTATAAATTATAATACTGGACTTACCAAATCCAGGATACTATTTTTATCAGCCAACAGTGGCGTATACCTGAAACATTATTATTATTATTTTCCCCAATACCTGACAGTTGTAATCCAAGTGGAGTACTAAAATATACACACTGCAGGACTGGCACTCTGACAAAGAGTCGGCCGATAGAAAATTCATCATCATCATTTGTAACATTTGTAGCACCGGATTATTCCAGAACTCTAGAAGTGTTCCCCTTTCTTAAATGGTAAACCACCAAGGACCCTCACATATTTAATATTTGTAGTAAACCCTATATCCAAATAGACGTTCCAGCCGAGCGGGAAACAAGACTGTTTTCCCCGCCCGCCCTCAACACCGCAAGAGTTGTTGCAACGAAATTATTCAGTTGTAGTTTCTGTATCTAGAATCACATTCCCCTGTGCACCCATCGGAGGAACAGTGCTAGATTTTAGAACAGTGAAGACACCCCTTTATGACTCATATCGTCACCCGGATTTATCGTGGAAGTAAACTTATTTGGCGTTCACCTCATTAGTTTTTTGGGGGGATTAACTGGGGCCAATTTGTATCCTCGACAGCTGGGGGTGATACACTAATCAACAGAAAAATAGGGATTATGTTCACGGAATAAATGTGCCAAAGGATACCACAGACCCAAGGGAAGAAATACAAAAATAGGTAAGAGTGTGAGAGGTGGCCACATGAATGAGAGAGCGTGTGTTGATTTTATTGTTGCCGGAAATTATCTATTAATCTTTGGTGGTTTGATTTGATTCTATTTACTTTACTTGGTCTTTTATTGTACCAATATTGTTATTCTGTAAACCTAGTGCTAACCTTCAACCTTTGGGTAAATATTTTCATTGGGTTATTTTCCTTTATACGATGAAAGCGCACCATTTTTCTTTATTTCCCCTATATGTAAATGCATTTTTTGATATTTTGGGTAACTTGATGTTGTAAAACAGTTTAGTGATAATAAACAACAAGAAAACCTAACTTTGTGTGTTGGTCAGACCCATACCCATTTATCCTTAGTTTTTTTCTCGTTTGTGTGTCATTGTTGTCACATATTGTTGTGTGTGTGTAGAATAACCTGTTCTTATTTTAGATAAGTGAGGCAAAGACTGTCTTATAACAAAGTACAGTTGTACGGATAGGCTGGATGAGAGAAACCTACTCACTCCAGAGACATATCTTTCCCTCAACCTACCACATGTGAAATCTAGTTCTATACATTCTCGTGTATCAGTCAACCTTTACTCTTTACTTAGACGGGCCCAATAAAACACTTTACCTACCTATGTCATCTCCTTATCGTCCCATGTCTAAGTTTCCTTCAAACTTTCCTGTTGTTATAATATATTTCAGTTTTCCTCTTCTCATGATATGTCCTGTCGTAAGGTGAATGAAAAAATGAAAAGAAAAGCAGAAGCATCCAAATTGGGCAACCAATTTAGTGCAGTGCACAAGTGGTAGGACAGACTGGCTCACAGGGTGTGAGCGTTGAGTGACATACAACAACCAAGATAACGGGTTACCTAACAGACCTCGATCTTTGTTTTCACCTCCACGTTTGTTTTAGTTGTAGCCACCCACTCTCTCTATAATTCTGATCAGACAGATAGAGAGGGACAAAATAAAGATTGGGATAACTGCGTGTCTAGTCTCTATCTTTTGCAACAATTTATTAAAGAAAACAAGCCATTCCAATTTAAAATTTAAATAAAATCAACATCAATCAAGACATTATTCATATTCAGGACATGAATGTAGACAATATTATTTTCCTGTCTATATAGAAAAAAAACAAAAGTAAGCATTAGGGCATCACATATGAAACAACAATGAGTTTTACAATAAAATACTGAACCAACCCACAGAGTCACGAATCTGAAAATGACAATGGGTTACTTTGAAGTGAGAATATGTATTTAGATTTCTGGAGAGCGTGCGTAAGGCGTAAGGCACGTTGAGACAGGTGTTTCTATGTTTGTTCCCGGCGGAGCATGGAAACACCAATGCAGCTGGTGTCCATTACAGGCCCACAATAAGCATTTTTATGCTATTGCTGTGGTTGTTTCGGTGACGGTAACGATGTGTTTCATGTGATGAGTTCTCAGTCTCATCAGGGGTCGTATACGACACGCTTGTTACCAGGCGCACCAGTCGCCGCTTACGACATGTTCAGAGGGCAGTGACGAATATTGAGATGGATCAGTTCGAGGTGGTGGTTTACTCTTATTACTGAGAGTATTTGATGTACATGTAGTTGAAGAATATTATTTTATGTCCATTTTATTATTATTTAATTATTGTTATGTGAAGGATGGTTTGTGAGAGCACGTGGGCTCACTTGAAGATATATATTTCTCTTCTCCGCTCCTGAGGGAGCATGGGGCCACCAGTGTGGTTTCATCCGTATGAAGCATTCAAATGCTCGTGCAGTAGTAGTTTCGGTAGCAATCTGTGTTACATGGTGAGGTTGCCAGCCTCATGCACAACACCATACTAGTCTCATTGGACGACATGCATGAGTGTGTGTGTGTGTGATAGCTGAGTGTGTGCTCTTACAGTAGTGGTTTCGGTAGCAACCGATGTTACATGGTGAGATGGCCAGCCTCACGCACAACACATTACTAGTCGCATTGGACGACACGCATGTGTGTGCGTGTGTGATAGTTGAGGGTGTCAGGTAGTACACGTGGACGGACTGTTTGACAGGTGAGAGTATCATTATTTAACTATTATGATTTTAACCAGTCGTTGCTTTGTTTGCTTCTCCAGAATTAGCAATCGGGCACATGCTGGGTGTTTTGTTTTGTTATGTTCGTTGGATTATTTGTTTAATGTTTGCTTTGTGTACTTGTGTCACTGATAGGGTTGTAAAAATAAATACAGCCCCTGCCTCAGAATCAAGAGTTTTATTGTTGTTCGGGTCGGTGCAAGTGTGATGGGGCCGAAAAGGAGACGCCCGCCCCTTCCTGTTTTTGGGCAGATTTATCGCTCATGTATTTTAGAAGTGCGCGAAGCATGCTGAGATGTAAAAAGTCTTCAAGATTGATGAAAAGGCCATAATAATGCCATAAAATTAAGTTGTGGTGTAGAATTGTGTTTTTGCTCTAGAAATAGTTGTGTATATTTCTGTTTTCGGCCCTTCTAAAGCAAATAATCGCGAGTGTTGTTTATGCGGCCAAATCAATACGCCTAGCGCGCAGTAAAGTGAGTGATTCGACCTGGGCTAATAAAAGAGATAGCGGCCGGCAAGCGGGCCTACTTTGCCACAGCCGCCCAGAGAGAAGAGACGAAGTAAGACACACAGAGCCAAGCTGTAAATGCCTTGAGCACGTGAGTTAATTTAAATTAGAATTAGTTTTATATAATTCTGAAATAATATCGATGTGGCTATTTTAATGTTTAATGAGATAAAAAGATAGATAGATAGATGTGAAAGTTTAAGAGCGATTATTTCATTCATCAGAAAGGCAGATATATGCTATTTCACTGGAATTTAGATAAGATTAACAATAGCAAGATGGCACCCACGTGGCGAGGACTGTATAAAAAGCGGCGCCAGCGAGTCGGAATAACACGCCCCGCGTGGTAAATGTTACGCCATGTGACACGTTGTGTATTGGTTTAAGTCGAGAATAATTATATTTTATTTCTTTAATGTAAAAGTAATTGAGCGTATTTCACGATGATTGATTATTCTACTGTATATATTTATGGGTTACTTTGAAGTGAGAATATGTATTTAGATTTCTGGAGAGCGTGCGTAAGGCGTAAGGCACGTTGAGACAGGTGTTTCTATGTTTGCTCCCGGCGGAGCATGGAAACACCAATGCAGCTGGTGTCCATTACAGGCCCACAATAAGCATTTTTATGCTATTGCTGTGGTTGTTTCGGTGACGGTAACGATGTGTTTCATGTGATGAGTTCTCAGTCTCATCAGGGGTGTGTGTGTGTGTGTGTGATAGCTGAGTGTGTGCTCTTGCAGTAGTGGTTTCGGTAGCAACCGATGTTACATGGTGAGATGGCCAGCCTCACGCACAACACCTTACTAGTCGCATTGGACGACACGCATGTGTGTGCGTGTGTGATAGTTGAGGGTGTCCGGTAGTACACGTGGAAGGACTGTTTGACAGGTGAGAGTATCATTATTTAACTATTATGATTTTAACCAGTCGTTGCTTTGTTTGCTTCTCCAGAATTAGCAATCGGGCACATGCTGGGTGTTTTGTTTTGTTATGTTCGTTGGATTATTTGTTTAATGTTTGCTTTGTGTACTTGTGTCACTGATAGGGTTGTAAAAATAAATACAGCCCCTGCCTCAGAATCAAGAGTTTTATTGTTGTTCGGGTCGGTGCGAGTGTGAAAAGAGAGTGATCAAATATCACAATATAATCATCATCATCATCTCGCCCACCCTGCCACATTTCCAAGGACAAATACACAGACTATCCCTTGAGTTGTTTTGACGTTTGGCCTGCCGAGTTGGCAACGAAGATTGAGCCTCCTAGAATGTGAACAAAATCAAGTCTAATCCAACTGTGTAGTCCGTCCGCTGTGTGATGTACAATATCTTGGCTCTCTGAAATAACTCTGGTTCTCTTGGTGTTTCCATAAAGAAGAATTACAGCTTCAGAAGAACTGCCCTGACAATGGTCTGGTGAGGGGCCAGCGAAAATTAGATAAATTGAATCCACAACGATAGCTCAATACACTGGGCTCTTAGAGCCAGAAGAGATCAGGACCCTAAGCGACTGAGTATCCTTCTGTGCTGCTATGAAAAGTGCTTTAGCAAGCTCACTATAACATGTATGCAAGCACTGTTGTAGTCTGCCATACTTCGTATGACTTAGTAACTGCGTGACTGAGTGACTGCATGAGTTAAGGGTTTGTTTAGCTGCTCTGCGCTCCTGATTTTATCATTAAAGCGATGTTTTGCTTCCTGACTGGCGAGCAATTGAACCGGCTGTTGTCTGAAAATAAGCATACACTCACATACATAAATAACACCCATAAGAATATTGTGACGTACGTCTAAATATGACAAATGAATTTCCCTGACTCGATGGATGACAACAGAATATTGGCCTCTCATAACTTTAGAACCCCTGATCATCTATTGTAACTTTAACCTGCATGCAGCATTTCCACGAGAATTTTACACGCTGGATCATTAATATGTAGCCTGCTATCTTCTGTGAACTTTTGAGATCGCATGGCCTTTGATGGGAGGTTAAATCACGCCCTCAACCATCTCTGAGAACGATTTATAGCAATCTTTTCCTTAACGCCGGCCCAAAAGAGGACGGGGCCAGAGACTCACTTCTGTTTCTAGAGCAATTAACAGCAGCTCAATTTCTTACCTGGCTGTCACCCCGCCTGGTGGGAGTTGCCAAAGCTCTCAGAACAGCGGCACCATCAAAGCCAGGCTGATCTTCAGAATTCAACGTGGGGCGGTATACGATCTAAAGAAATCAGGGAACTCCCAGCTAACGTAGTTAGCTTCTCGATAAATTTTTCGCACTCTCATGCGAGCAGCCTGAGACGAAGAAAATCGGTAGACCGGGGGAAACGGAGGAATCGCAGCGGTTAACACAACGGCGAGGTACCTCGGATTCTGCTCGACTTCAAGAAAAGTGTGAAAACCTAACACGTCCTATTTAAGTTACATTTGAGAAGTATAAATAAAGAACTCCGAAAACTGCATTTTATCGTTCGTTCTGACAGAATCCTAGTTTCACTAGCATAGTCGGATTCCTGCTAGATTTCATCTACCTTCGTTGACTATTGGAGTGTATTCTTTCTGCGCAGACGGTAATTTATACATTAGCTTCGAGTGATCAGTGGTCTAGTTATTTCAATTTATTTCATTGGATTGTGGTGTAAATTTAACCTTATTAAATAAACCCATTTTCAAAGTTCTAGTGCAAACTAAATGTTTCAGCTAAAAGTATTTCCTAATACAATTAACGCGTAAATTAATTTTGCAGACGTTAAAGAGAATTATAACTAGTAAATACAGTTTAGTTCTGTATAGATAGATGTGCTTTTAATTATTTTAACTCACGGAGAGTTTTCCTGATTTGTTAATTGACGACGCTAATAAAGAAAATAGGCTAACTGTAATTTATCGCGTGTCAGATTATAATATGATTTGTAATGCATTTCTTGTTTTGATTATCTTTCATTCAGAACGATCATTCAACCTGCATCCCAGCAATTATTAATTATATACAGAGTTCTGCCAACTCAATTCGATAACTCCAGTAACAGATGAACCTTTTTAAAGCTAAACTTGTGGCGACCTGTAATGGGCCCCGCTCCTCTGAATTTAACTGAGAATAAAGCCACCCAAGAAACACTTTTAAAATACTAGTTCATATAGGCTAGTCCTTACAGTAAACTGGAAGCAGAACATATTTTATTCACTGCCCTATTTGTGAAGAAGAACATAGATCTACCTGAACACTGTCTGTCAAGTATATTCAGTGGATTTTACCCACCCCCGAAGAAGAACTTACCTCAGTGTTTTTA
This sequence comes from Oreohelix idahoensis, assembly GCA_024509875.1. NCBI lineage: Eukaryota > Metazoa > Mollusca > Gastropoda > Stylommatophora > Oreohelicidae > Oreohelix > Oreohelix idahoensis. The sequence continues at coordinate 69,444 of JAMPIV010022505.1, read as the reverse complement.
ACTTGTGACAGTACGGAAAAAGAAAGTTATCTCCACCAGCTGTGCCAATTTTAGGAACCACACCATACCTCACGCTTAGCCAAGTGCCTGTGCCATTCATTAGGAACTTTATCTAAACCAACAGTAGCCTTTACGCTTCACCGTCTGGCGATTTTTTGAGACTACAGTATTTGTTACCTCGTTAAATCTGGGGCCTGACACGGAAGAAATAAGAGGACCAGTCCATTATTCCACGGTATTAGCTGCTGTGGTAAATAATTCCTAGAGTGACAGAATTCACCATTTTGGTAAGTCTGCGTGTGTGTTTGTGGGATGGCCAGCCCTAGTGTGTTTTTTTTGAATGAAAGGAGATTTAATCTTTTCTTTACCCTTTTAATTAGTTCGACCTAGTATTAAGGTGCATTATATTCCTTGTACGGGATTTCTCCTAGCGGGATTGTGTAACTGTGTTCATTCCCCCCTCCCGTAAAATTTGTATGATTAAAGGGAGACATTTGAGAACCCTAGCTTTTCCTCTACACCCCCCCCCCCCTTTTTTACTGTAACCCCTTGCCTCAGAGTAATAAATTTACCAGTGGGTTAAATTGCCTATCTCTGATCACCCCCCCCCCCCCCCCTTTCTTGTCTTTTGGACCGGGTCTTGTCTGTTAGTAAATACAAACGGGAAACGGTGGATGGGATATTTCTCCTCAAACCCCCCTCTTCCCTTATCATATTTGTATTCTGTAACCTTTGATTTTGACTGTAAATGTATAATTATTTGTGACTGCTTTATGATAATAAAGGTATTAATCTTTATTTGTGTTGGTTGTCGGCTGGCCCAAAACTCCAAACATTTCCATCTGTGTAGGCTGTATTCATGTACGTTGTGCGACAGAATCACCAAATCGGTGAGTGCGCCTGAGCGACTGGAACTGACAAACAATTGTTTGTTCAGAAGAGAGATAGGAATAGTCTGTGAGAAACAGATATTGTCGTAATAAGAGACTGTCCTTGCTCTTCCCAGCGCTTGTGAATCTACTGCCTCATTCTCCTAAATCCTTATTCTCACAGAGCCTTCAATATTCCTCTACACTCTAAAGGGACCAATATCCATCAGCACCCTCTCAGATTAAATTTACGACAATATATGAGGGCTCGTCCGGGATTCTGAACCTAGTTAAAATAGAGTGTGGTTGATTGTCTTTGTGAAGTAGGGTATAATCTTTAAAAGTAATTACTTCCCCTAGACCAAGCCGTTCAGTATTTGGGCCTACCACACAATAATTATGACAGGTTTGTTTTTTTCCACAGGAGCAGGCAGTTAGTGATTATAAAAGATTTGTCACCTTTGTATTCTCGGGCAGAGGGAATTGAAATTTTTGGTTATATAATTGCTGGGACTGCGTGATTGTTTTACAATCACTAAAGGTTTTGAAGCGTTTGAGTTGAGCTAAGCTAAAGACGGATTGTTCTGATTTTAAAAAAATTAAGTTAACTACGTCTCATCTCAAAATTGTCTTCAGGGACGGAGTTTGTTGTTAGAGAATTAACATTTTCTGGAAAAAAATTTTTTTTTTTCCTTTTAAATTGTTTTAATATAAATATTTCTCTACTGTTAGTAATAGTAGATTTTTTTTCTAGTGTAACTTACTAATTTAATTGGCATAGTTGCTTGCGTTAAAAGTCTTAAGTGACAATAATAGCGGCGATAAGTTAACACTCGAGGTCATTAAGTAAATTGTTTTTTACTTTCGTTTTTTCTCGTAGCGGCTTTGAATTTTTTTCCCTTCTGGTTCTTTCGTACTATTCTCTAGTCATACTACATCTTATTCTTTAACAATGGCAGAGAGGATACAGATAAGATCCATCCTGAGGCTGGAAGCGAAAGAGGCAGGCTTAGACGCAGAAGCGGCGAATCTGTTTATCAACCAGGAATTGGAAATATATGACGCGCAGCAACAAAGAGCAGAAGCAGAGAGGAAGGAAGAGAAACAAAGAGCAGAAGCTGAGAGGAAGGAAGAAAAAGAGAGAGAAGAGAGGGCAGAAGCTAGGAAGAAAGAAGCGGACGATCGTCAATTGGATCAGAAGAAAATTGAGGCAGAGATGGAAGATCACAGGGAAAGAGAGAGAGCGAGAAAGACAACATGAACTGGCGCTTAAGGCTTTAGAGAGTCGGGGCGCCTCTACTCCGAATAACGGAGAGCCGTCTTCGCCCCAGTCTCAGTCAATGGACCTCTCCAGCACTCATTCTGCCCAATTACACTGACAAACAACATTTTTCTTTCTTATATAAGAATAAGTGTTCTTAGGTCAGTTTCTTGCGCTGATTTCAAATTTGAAATCCGTTTATCTCTATCACATCGGGTTCTTAAGATATTTGTGAATAAATATATTTTTGGGAAACCGTTATTTGCTCCGTTTCATTTTTACTATATAACTTATTAAAAATTAATAAAATGCAAAATAATTCTACTTTTTATACTGCTAAAAGATGCATGACATATGTTACGCTATTTTTCAAATACTTACTGTATTTTGAAAAAATTATGAGCGAAATATGGCTTCTAGAAGTTGTAGAAATTCGGCTGATCTGTTCTGTTACGTGTGCGGATATTTTACCGATCGTGTTCACCAGAAAAACTTTACACCATTACTAAAGAAAGCATATGAACTTTATTTCGATTCGAAAGTTGATGATGCAAATAAATCTTGGAAGCCAAATGCAGTTTGTTCGACTTGTGCAAATACATTGGCAGGTTGGTTACGAAAATCGCCGAAGCATAAGTCGATGCCTTTTGGAGTGCCAGTAATATGGCGTGAACCGACAAATCACGCTACTGATTGTTACTTCTGCTTGACAAATATCCATGGTTTCACTTTTAAAACTAGAAAGTCTGTGGTTTATCCAAATATTGAATCGGTTTCGAAACCAGTGCCTCATGATCCAATCACGTGTCCGATCCCAGTTCCACCAGAACAATATCCGTTGGACGTGAATGAACCATCAGAAAGTGATAGTTTACCTGCTTTAGAAACTAATTCTGACTCGGATTATATACCGGTGAATGATGGTGTTCACTTAATTAACCATTCAGAACTTTCAGATCTAATACGTGATCTCGCTCTTACCAAAGGACAAGCGGAATTACTCGGTTCGCGACTCAAATAATGGAATCTTTTAGCGCCCACTACTCCGATATCTAAATTTCGTCATAGACACAGAGAACTTGTTCAATACTTTAAGATGGATGATGACATTTACTATTGCAAAGATGTAAACGGTCTAATGGTGCACCTCGGTCATGAGCACATAATCAACGAATGGCGACTTTTCATCGACTCTTCCAAGACTAGTCTAAAAGCCGTGTTATTGCATAACGGAAATTTATTTTCACCAATTCCAGTCGCCTACTCTGTTCATATGAAAGAAACTTATGACAATATGGCTATACCTTTTGCAAAAATAAAGTACAATGACTAACAATGGTGGATTTGTGGAGACCTAAAGGTCATTGCAATTCTCATGGGCATGCAGACTGGGTATACTAAATTTTGTTGCTTCCTATGTGAATGGGACAGCCGCAACAGACAGGAACATTATGCAAGAAAGGTGTGGCCTATCAGGGATCGTATGCAGCTTGGGCATAAAAATGTAATACACGAGCCATTAGTTAACAAAGACAGCATCATTTTACCACCGCTACATATAAAGTTGGTGCTCATGAAGAATTTCGTAAAAGCGTTAGATAAAACGAGCAAAGCTTTCACTTATCTTCGAGAAAAGTTTCCGCAAGTTAGCGATGCAAAGATAAAGGAAGGTATCTTTGTAGAACCTCAGATTAGGAAAGTTATTGCAGACAAACAATTCGAGAACTTGTTACATGGTAGTGAACTTCGCGCATGGATGGCATTCGGAATCGATCTTCGATAACTTTCTAGGAAATCACAAATCTGTCGACTATGTGCATATTGTTAAGCAGTGCATAGATGCATACATAATTATGGGCTGTAACATGTCCCTCAAAATCCATTTGCTCGATTCGCATCTTGACTTTTTCCCTGACAACCTTGGCGAAGTCAGCGATGAACATGGAGAACGATTCCATGAAGATATCGCCGTAATGGAGTCACGTTATCAAGGACGGTGGAGTGTGACCATGCTTGCCGATTATTGTTGGATGCTTCATCGCGATGTACCACATGCCATTCACCGATGAAAGTCGACTGCAAAGAAATTCAAGCCTACATAACTGTTATATTTCTTGTACGAATGATGGTGTAATACTGTATGCCTTGTTAAAAAACTTCAATTGCGTATTTCTAGAGATCCCGACCTGATAGAGAAAAACGGTTTGCAGATTTAAAAACAGCGCATTAAAATTGACCAAAAAAACATAGAAATGTTACAGAAAGAAAAAAAATTTTTTTTTTGTTAGCCAGTGTTAGCGGCGATGTCTTTTCCTTTAGAATCTTTTCCTAGCCCTAATGAAAAAATTGACAGCTACCTAGAAAAATTCGAAAGGCTCGCGAATCTGTATGGGTTAGAGAGTTCCCGCTGGGCACTTAAGCTCTCAACGTCACTAAAAGCTAATGCTTATGACGTGTACACGAAGCTGGGAACCAACCAACATGATTACGACATGCTGAAAAAGGCCTTGCTAGAACGGTTTGAGATGACCGCCCGAAAATTCCTGCAAATGTTCAGGAACAGCCGAAAAGAGAGCACGGAAACATTCCCACAATTCTCTTCACGTCTCACGGGCTATTTGACAAAGTGCATTGAATTATCTGACCTACCTCTTACACATGAGGGACTACTTGAACTTGTTCTTGTGGAACAGATAAAGGCAACTTTGTCAAACGAAACCCGTAGATTTTTGGCTGAACAGGGCGCAGTCAGGCTTGAGGACATCCTCAATAAGGCCGAACGCTATACCAATGCAATGGCCGAACTTCCCAGCACTAAACGTAAACCCACAGATGAGCCATCTCGAAAACAAAATCTAGAGCAGTCATCCTATTCTTCTAATTCCTCTCAGAATTATAACCAACGAGAAAATAATACCCAGAGACCTCCCCAGGAAAAATCGAAATTCTACAAAACCCGATACCCCCCCAACAACAATTCTGATCAACCCACCAAGCCTACGTGGCAGCGCGGCCACCAAGGTCAAGGAAAAGGAAAGACCCCTACACCAGGAACGTCTGATCAGGGCAAGCAAACCGGGCCTAACCGCGTTAGATGTTTGCATACAGCCTCGAAAGGTAGAGTCAATGTCAGTGATTCCCAACCTGAGGGGGACCGACCCTCAACTCGAGGAACTGTAATTTTGAATGGTACCTCAACCACTTGTCTCTTTGACACTGGATTAAGTTTTGATTGTATTGTTGCTAGACACCTAGTCAAACCAGGTCAGGAGACAGAGGAAACCGTCAAACTTAGTCGAGTTTTTAAGAGTGATGCGCCCAGGACGCTGCCTATCGCACTGGTAGAAATACACTCTGACTTTGTCAGAGGGGTTATTAAAGCGGCCATTATGGATGATCCTATCTACCCAGTTATCCTGGGATGTAGATATGTGTTTATTGGGAGACCAAAGGAGCCGATTGTGGCAGCGGGAACCACAAGGGGGCAAGCCAAGAAAGAGAGGGAGCATGCGCCAAATTTGTTGCCGAATGAACTGAAGGAGGCGCAACAAAAGGACCCTACTCTGGAGCCCTGCTTTAAAAGACTGCCCATGGCTAAGGACCCCAGACACAACGGAGACATCTTTTCTAAGGATGGCGTATTGTATCGTAGAACGGGCAACCCGGACACGGGGAATAACCATCTCCTAGTACCGACGCAGTACCGAAGCCAGATCTTAGAGATGGGGCACTCTCTTCCCTTTAGCGGACATATGGGACAAAACGCCACTATTCAGCGAATAAAAAACCACTATTGGTGGCCAGGAATGAACTCTGACATTATCAGGTATGTGAAATCCTGCGCCCAGTGTCAACGGGTAGCACCCAAGCACTTGACACCTCCCGTACTCATGGGGCAAATGCCAATAGTAGGGACTCCATTTGAACGGGTTGCTGTCGACATCATTGGACCCCTGGAAAGGACCAAAAGAAAGCACAGGTTCATCCTGACTTTAGTCGACACTTGCACAATGTGGGCCGAAGCTGTACCGCTAACATGCATAGATTCCAAGCATGTCGCAGAAGCCCTCGTGCAAATCTTTACACGGTTGGGATTCCCTCAACAAGTTTTGACGGACAATGGATCCCAATTCCGTAGCCTGTTAATGGAGGAGATCTTTAAGATCTTGAGGGCCAAACATATCCACACAAGTCCCTATCATCCGGCCGGAAATGGGCTCGTGGAACGTTTTAACGGCACCCTCACCACCATGTTACGTAAGCTGGGTCAGGAGAAACCGGAAGACTGGGACCTATATATATCGGCTGCCTTATTCGCCTACCGAGAGGTTCCCCAAGCGTCTACGGGATTCGCGCCAGCTACACTTTTATTTGGCAGACCTATTAAGGGGCCACTAGAAGCCTTACTTCGGTCCCTGACAGACCAAAAGGCTGACGAGACAGTCGTCTCTGCAAGCAAGTATGTATCTGAGCTCAAGGAAAGGCTAAAGCTAGGATGGGATCTAGCTACAACAAACCTTACGAAAGCCCGCGCTAAACATGCTAAAAGATACAACAAAGCTGCAAAAGAGAGAGAGAGAGAGCTCCAACCAAGGGAGAAAGTTTTGTTGCTACTCCCAACCGGAAGCAATAAACTTCGCATCGGATGGCAAGGGCCGTTTACCGTCCTTAAAAAGATCTCACGTACCAATTACAAGTTCTCCATCAAAGGAAAGGAGAAGGTCTTCCACATAAATCTGCTTAAGAAATATTTGGAAAGACCGGTGCCATCCTCCGAGCATCTCCTGGCTGTCGCCATAGCAACGGAAGACGAGGAAGATGATGATGGTTGCATGGAGTACACATTGCAACCCACAGAATCCTTTAAAGATGTCAAGTTCGGCGACAATCTCTCACCAGAACAACAAACAGAAACCAGGGCGCTACTACAGCAGTACAGTGCAGTCTTAACGGATGTACCTGGTCGAACAAATCTCATCGAATTTGACATGAAATTAACAAACGAGACCCCTGTTCGAACCAGAGTATACCCCATTCCGTACGCCAAAGCTGATGCACTTCGCGGAGAAATAGACAAGCTGCGTCAGGCAGGAATTATCAGCGAGTCTACATCTCCTTACAGTTCGAGTGTAGTGCTGTTGCAGAAGCCCAATAAGGAAGTTCGGCTGTGTATTGATTACCGGTTGCTAAACGCTGTAACGGAATTCCAGCCTGAACCGCTCCAAACTGCTTCTGAGTTGTTCACCAAGCTCAGCAAGGCAACAATTTTCTCCAAGATTGACCTCAGTAAAGGTTATTATCAAATACCAGTCAAGGAGGAAGTTAAACCTTTGCTAGCTTTCAGCACTAGTGAAGGACATTACACATTTAATGTGATGCCGTTCGGACTGCATAACGCACCAGGAGTGTTTACCAGGATGATGAGAAAGCTTTTAGAACCCTTGCAAAGTCCCCACATCCATAATTTCATGGACGACATCCTAATTGCATCGGAATCCTACGAAGAACATATTGCTACCGTCGCTATGCTCCTTAGGAGACTACAAGAAACTGGTCTCACAGCCAGACCTAGCAAATGTCTCATCGCATTTGAAAAGCTGGACTTCCTGGGGCACACTATTTCTCACGGCTGTAGTTGGCCTATTAAGAAGAACGTGGAGAAAATAGTGGCAGCAAAAAGACCCCGAACAAAGAAAGACATCAGGTCATTCTTATCACTATGTGCATACTATCAGAAATACATCCAGAACTTCAACGGACTGACAGCACCTCTGACTGACCTCACCAAGAAAGGTTGTCCTGATAAGGTCATGTGGAATCAAAAGTGCGAACATGCATACAGCACTTTGAAAGGACAGTTGGCGGCATACCCCATCCTAAGGTTACCTGACCTTAAGAAACCTTTCGTACTGAGAGTTGACGCGTCAGGTCAGGGCATCGGGTCAACATTGCTGCAAGCCGAGGACAGTGACCCGAACCTGCTATTCCCAGTTGCTTACGGCAGTCGGAAACTGAATAAAGCGGAACGCAACTACAGTGTCGTTGAAAGAGAATGTCTCGCTCTGATTCATGGCATCAGACGCCATCATGAGTTTCTGTATGGTACTTCTTTCACGGTGCAAACAGACCATGCTCCATTAGCTTTCCTGGGTGCCAATAAGGAATTCAACGCAAGGATAATGCGTTGGGCCTTGCTATTGAGTGTTTATTCCTTCAAAGTGGAATATATTCCAGGAAAACAGAATGTCGGAGCTGACTTCTTGAGTAGAAACTGGACCACGGAGGAAGAGGAGAAAATCGACGATGCCAATCATCCAAAAGCTACCGATCAGGGCAGCTTCATTGTCATAAATGAAACATGAAAACGAGTTTCCATGTCTCAAAAGTGGGGACGATTGTGACGTACGTCTAAGTATGACAAATGAATTTCCCTGACTCGATGGATGACAACAGAATATTGGCCTCTCATAACTTTAGAACCCCTGATCATCTATTGTAACTTTAACCTGCATGCAGCATTTCCACGAGAATTTTACACGCTGGATCATTAATATGTAGCCTGCTATCTTCTGTGAACTTTTGAGATCGCATGGCCTTTGATGGGAGGTTAAATCACGCCCTCAACCATCTCTGAGAACGATTTATAGCAATCTTTTCCTTAACGCCGGCCCAAAAGAGGACGGGGCCAGAGACTCACTTCTGTTTCTAGAGCAATTAACAGCAGCTCAATTTCTTACCTGGCTGTCACCCCGCCTGGTGGGAGTTGCCAAAGCTCTCAGAACAGCGGCACCATCAAAGCCAGGCTGATCTTCAGAATTCAACGTGGGGCGGTATACGATCTAAAGAAATCAGGGAACTCCCAGCTAACGTAGTTAGCTTCTCGATAATTTTTTTCGCACTCTCATGCGAGCAGCCTGAGACGAAGAAAATCGGTAGACCGGGGGAAACGGAGGAATCGCAGCGGTTAACACAACGGCGAGGTACCTCGGATTCTGCTCGACTTCAAGAAAAGTGTGAAAACCTAACACGTCCTATTTAAGTTACATTTGAGAAGTATAAATAAAGAACTCCGAAAACTGCATTTTATCGTTCGTTCTGACAGAATCCTAGTTTCACTAGCATAGTCGGATTCCTGCTAGATTTCATCTACCTTCGTTGACTATTGGAGTGTATTCTTTCTGCGCAGACGGTAATTTATACATTAGCTTCGAGTGATCAGTGGTCTAGTTTTATTTCAATTTATTTCATTGGATTGTGGTGTAAATTTAACCTTATTAAATAAACCCATTTTCAAAGTTCTAGTGCAAACTAAATGTTTCAGCTAAAAGTATTTCCTAATACAATTAACGCGTAAATTAATTTTGCAGACGTTAAAGAGAATTATAACTAGTAAATACAGTTTAGTTCTGTATAGATAGATGTGCTTTTAATTATTTTAACTCACGGAGAGTTTTCCTGATTTGTTAATTGACGACGCTAATAAAGAAAATAGGCTAACTGTAATTTATCGCGTGTCAGATTATAATATGATTTGTAATGCATTTCTTGTTTTGATTATCTTTCATTCAGAACGATCATTCAACCTGCATCCCAGCAATTATTAATTATATACAGAGTTCTGCCAACTCAATTCGATAACTCCAGTAACAGATGAACCTTTTTAAAGCTAAACTTGTGGCGACCTGTAATGGGCCCCGCTCCTCTGAATTTAACTGAGAATAAAGCCACCCAGAAACACTTTTAAAATACTAGTTCATATAGGCTAGTCCTTACAGTAAACTGGAAGCAGAACATATTTTATTCACTGCCCTATTTGTGAAGAAGAACATAGATCTACCTGAACACTGTCTGTCAAGTATATTCAGTGGATTTTACCCACCCCCGAAGAAGAACTTACCTCAGTGTTTTTAACTTGTGACAGTACGGAAAAAGAAAGTTATCTCCACCAGCTGTGCCAATTTTAGGAACCACACCATACCTCACGCTTAGCCAAGTGCCTGTGCCATTCATTAGGAACTTTATCTAAACCAACAGTAGCCTTTACGCTTCACCGTCTGGCGATTTTTTGAGACTACAGTATTTGTTACCTCGTTAAATCTGGGGCCTGACACGGAAGAAATAAGAGGACCAGTCCATTATTCCACGGTATTAGCTGCTGTGGTAAATAATTCCTAGAGTGACAGAATTCACCATTTTGGTAAGTCTGCGTGTGTGTTTGTGGGATGGCCAGCCCTAGTGTGTTTTTTTGAATGAAAGGAGATTTAATCTTTTCTTTACCCTTTTAATTAGTTCGACCTAGTATTAAGGTGCATTATATTCCTTGTACGGGATTTCTCCTAGCGGGATTGTGTAACTGTGTTCATTCCCCCCTCCCGTAAAATTTGTATGATTAAAGGGAGACATTTGAGAACCCTAGCTTTTCCTCTACACCCCCCCCCCCCCCTTTACTGTAACCCCTTGCCTCAGAGTAATAAATTTACCAGTGGGTTAAATTGCCTATCTCTGATCCCCCCCCCCCCCCCCCCTTTCTTGTCTTTTGGACCGGGTCTTGTCTGTTAGTAAATACAAACGGGAAACGGTGGATGGGATATTTCTCCTCAAACCCCCCTCTTCCCTTATCATATTTGTATTCTGTAACCTTTGATTTTGACTGTAAATGTATAATTATTTGTGACTGCTTTATGATAATAAAGGTATTAATCTTTATTTGTGTTGGTTGTCGGCTGGCCCAAAACTCCAAACATTTCCATCTGTGTAGGCTGTATTCATGTACGTTGTGCGACAGAATCACCAAATCGGTGAGTGCGCCTGAGCGACTGGAACTGACAAACAATTGTTTGTTCAGAAGAGAGATATGAATAGTCTGTGAGAAACAGATATTGTCGTAATAAGAGACTGTCCTTGCTCTTCCCAGCGCTTATGAATCTACTGCCTGATTCTCCTAAATCCTTATTCTCACAGAGCCTTCAATATTCCTCTACACTCTAAAGGGACCAATATCCATCAGCACCATCTCAGATAAAATTTACGACAAATATTAATTATTATTACATGTCAGCAAATTATAACCATTATTATCCATGTGCAAATTAACCTCCAACTCCCCTTTTCACAAATTACAACTCCCTCCTCTCCCCTTCACAAAGGACAGCTACAGTAACATGGTACCTAACACGGCCCTGCAGCTCGCGACGAGCGTTTGCGCTGGTGTGTCGGTCCAACGTGGAACAAATCCTCAGACGTAGCTGAGGTAAACAAACAGAGGGTGTGTATCATGCTCTGAGTGTTCCGGGTGAAGGTTACAAAAAACTCTCTGGCCTCTTGTTATAACGGTAAGCTCACATTCACTATATATATATATATATATATATATATATATAGAGAGAGAGAGAGAGAGAGAGAGAGAGAGAGAGAGAGAGTGAAAACCATATATACCGTGATAATGAAATTCCACAAGTTAAAAATGCCTTGGGGCTTTCCCCATTTGCTGGAGGCCCGCCACACACACACACACACAAACTCCACCAATTTACACAAAAGACATTTGAGGTCGAAATTATTTATTAACTGATTAATTTTTCTTAAGAAAACTTTAGGTTGTTTTGCCCTTTTACCACGGGTTGCCTCTCCTTTGCTCTGCAATGATGGTCCAACAATGGCCAAAACCTAGAGTATCTTATGTTGTCTTCAAAGGTATCTATCTTCGCACAAGATTACTCTTCGCAAAGATGCAGATAGAAGGATGATGATGCTTCTACTTTGAGGGAGTGTTCACAAGATATTTCAGAAGGCAAGAACAATGCTGAATGTGTCTAAGCAATGTTAACTTTTATCTGCCTGCCGCCTTTTGTGGAGGTATTATATAATTTAATTTGGCTCTTTTAAGGCCCCAACTGAATTAACAGTAAAATTCTTCTTATTGGCTCTATACAGATATAGCTTAAAGATACTGAATCATGCGTGTGCACTTCTATCTGTAATAACTAATTAAACTATCAATTTGCAAAACAACATATAACAAATTTAATGATCAATTACTTTTGAACAGATGTAAATAAATGAGAGTTGATGGTTAATAAAATGTAGGTGTCTTCATCGAAAAGATGTCGGCTTTAGAAGCTTAATATTGAAAAGAAAACAAAGTTCTTCTGTATTTGGCCTGCTAGAAAAGTTACTTAGCTGCTGCCAAAACGCCGAAGTGTTGATGCTGCTGTTTCCGTCAATTCGTCTCTGTGACAATGGCACGTCTCCAGATCAGTTCAAGAGGTAACCTCTTCTGGTCAAGGCAGGTATCTTCACAACCCGTGGAATGAACGTTTCCAGTGTCGATCACAAGCTTTGAACCACAGAATAGTTGTACAACTGGTATCGAGTGGTACCTCAAATGTTCTCTTCGACTAGTACCGTAAACCTAATGGGGAAGATAAACTTCTTGCTCAGTTGAATAGTCTTGACAACCTGATGAAGATGCCTCGAGTACGCGTCAGGGGTAATATTTCTCTTTAGAATCCCTCTGTGACTTTGTGAGAAGGTCAACTAAGAGTCCGGTTTCCACATTAACAGGTAAATCTTCCATGCTGTAGTGTTCAGAAGGAGTTCTGATACGTGTTTTGTCCAGTCCTATAAGGTCATAATCCTAACTATTCTTTTCCTGGCTTCAGTCCGAGCAGTGTACTTTTGACGATTATGGAATGCAGTGTATTTTAACCTCCAAATTTGCAAGGTTATATTGCATTTTTCCTGCCAACAATTCCACCTGGTGTTTCCGACAAAACTTCCAATCAGAATAAATGTTTATTTCTGACTCTCATGTGATCCAACCCATGAGCAGAATGTAGTGGGTCGGGGTGTCAGTTATTTTACTTTTCCCCGCACGTTTTAAAACATCATTTTAAAATGTAAACACATGATCTCATCTCCCATATATGGCCAGACTTCTTCCGTTCCTCTTAGATAAACTTTCCATTACGATTTGCAACTTCGACTGCAGATAGTATCCTCGCTAATTTGTATACCCAGACGAGTTTCTCTGTAGTAATTACACAATGTCTGGACGGAATTGAATTAAGCAATTATCACCTGTACTTTCCTGGTCCCCAGAAGAATAAGCTGCGACATATTGCAGACAACATCTGGTCTTCCTTTTTATATTCTCCACCACAGTGTCTGGACGTTTGTGTAGCGAACAATGCCATAGACGATCGTTTTCAGGAAGTCAATCTGGTTCTACAAATTAAGCGATTACAATTAATCCTTAAGGATGGTCAATTAGCCGTGAAATAACACTTTTGTAGTATGAACAGAGTATGAACTAATCTAAGGCGCGGCGATGGGGCAGGTTTATGTGCGTAAAATGAAGAAATAAATTGATAAAGGAGGAGGGAAAGAAGGGGAGTAAAAGTTCACACGCAAAATCCATCACATCTTCTGAGAGATTATCCCTACCCTAAAATTAAGTTGCTTAGCAAAACACTTCATCTATTATGATTAATAATAATAATAAATTCTTTAAGCACCAAACACGGCGCATAAGGCAGAAACCAGTGCTCTCCAGGTTGTACGTTGTGACGCCACTCCTCTTAGCTCTTGCACATTGTTTAATCCCAACGTTCTTCCTTCTCTTATTATTGTTCTTCTAAGTGTTTCTTTTGGTCTTCCTTTTTTCCTCTTACCCTCAGGAACCCAAGTGAGTGCCTGCAATGGTATTCTGTTGTTTTGCATTCGTAGGACATGACCGATATATGACCATCGTCTTTTCCTTATATAGTTGGAGACATATTTCTGCCTAGAGCAGTGTTTCTCAACGGGGGCGGTACCGCCCCCTGGGGGGCGTTTTCAAGATGTCTGGGGGCGTTCTGATGGGTCGCAACGATTGGGGGTCGCTGCTTCCATTCAGGGGGTCGTTGTGTACATTTTTACAAGAATCAATATGAAACAATTACAAAAGATATTCGCCTTCGCATAGCTTGTAACACGATAGTTTTTATTTGCCTTGCGTTCCAAAGAGAGTTTCAAGGATTCCAAACGCAAAATTTTAGTGCCTGGGATGTTACCATTGTCAGGAGACAGTAGGCGGAGATTTATGTCCCTTCAACACTCGAAACATTCATTAATGATTAGCCTCTCGACACACCCAAGCTAACCTTCTCTCTCCACTCTCGACACATATTTTATTTCTGGAAACACATTTTTGTTGGGGAAAAAATTCCTTTTTCCAATATCATCGCATGTGCGACAGACGGAGCATCAGCTATGCTTGATCGTCATCGTGGGTTTCGGGCATACTTAAAAAAAAGTGGCACCAGGTGTTTTAACAAAGCATTGTGTTATTCATCAACAAAATTTAGTCGCCAAGCATCTTAGGGACAGACTCCACAAATCATCGAACTGTGTTATCAGTGTTATTAACAAAATTAAGGCGCATTCGTTGAACGATAAATTATTTCGTAAACTTGTTTGTGATAATGGTGAAGAGTTTGAACTTCTTCTCCTACACACGGAAGTACGATGGCTGTCCAAAGGTAACTGTTTAAAAAGATTATGGGCATTATTTGATTCTGTTGTAGAGTTTTTGGATTCAATCAAATAAGAATTTAGCATCGAAAGAGAAGTATTGCGAAACAACGTGGTCTATATTTCAGATATATTTGAAAAGTTAAATGAGGTTCTTCTTAAGCTACAAGGAAATGAGATCAGTCTGATTAAAGTGAAAGGAATTATCATGGGGTACATCAACAAATTAAGGAGCCGCGGTAGCATAGTGGTTAGTGCACTGGCTTCCTAGCGCAGTGGTCTACAAGATCCCCAGAAAAAAAATTTTTAGGCCACAAACGATAAATGAGGTTCTTCTTAAGCTACAAGGAAATGAGATCAGTCTGATTAAAGTGAAAGGAATTATCATGGGGTACATCAACAAATTGACATTATATAAAAATAATCTTAGTCGCCGAGAACTTTCTCATTTTCCATGTTTACTACAGTTAGGTGGGGACAGGCTTAAAGATTCCGATTTATAGGTTTATTGCAGTCATTTGGACGCTATTAAAAATGATATGAGCAAAGTTAGAAATAAATTTATGCCAAGTCTTCCTATCACGTGTCATCAGCTCAAGGTTTTTCCGTGCCTTCTTTATGCCCGTCATGCCTGTCTCCAGTTCTCTTCTCCATGTGTTCTTTGATCTACCTCTACCTCTACCTCTACCTGTCTTACCTTGGGAATGTCAGAACAAGTTAATGCTTTCAAAAAAGTTTCCTCAGTGTGTGTCCTATCCATCTCCAGTGCCTTCTCCACTCTTTTTCCACTGGCGTTTGTCAGGTTCTTGTCATCATTTGCACATTAATGATCTTGTCACAAGATTTCAATCCTTCCATCCGACGCAAGCATCCATTTATGACAGTCTGTGGCTATTTGATTGTTGTTTTTGTTGTTCTCCGTGTCTCAGAGCCCCATAATAGCACTGACTTAGCATTTGAATTGTATGTTCTGGTTTTTGTGTTGTACCTGATCTCTTTTAATCTTCTTATTTTTCCAAATGTAATGAAAGCTCCTCTAGCAGTTGTTAATCTTTTTTGATATCACTCTCTAACTTTGTCTATATTGCAGCCAAGTTATATGTTGGTTTTTCTTCAATTACAATCTTGTTATCGTTTCCTGCATTTATTCTCATTATCTTTGTTTTCTCTCTGTGTATTTTCATACTTACTGGCTGTTATCTCTTATTAGGTACATTCATTTTGCCCTGTATCTGATTATGGTTATGGGAAAGAAGTGTCAGTTCGTCGACAAAATCTGGATCGTCAAGCTGTTTACTCAGAGTCCACTTGATTCCATTTCTGTTGGCTGTGGTCGATGTTTTTATAACCCAATCTTTAGCCAACAGGAAGAAATATGGTGAAAAGAGGCATCCCTGTCACCCTCTAGATTTTATCAAAACAGTTCTGTAAGTTGTCCTTCATGAAGAACTCTGCATGTTATGTCTTCATGCGTTTTCTGTATTAAGTTAATCATCTTTAGGGGGACTCCATAATGCCTCATCAATTTCCAAAGTCATTCCTTGTCTACACTGTCAAATGTCTTTATGCTTGGTGGTAACAAAATGTGATGAAACAAAAAAAATCATCTACTTCTGCCTCGCTCGCTGTCATATAACCAAGTATGTTTACCTTTTAATGTCGGCAGACTGTCTTTGATTGTTATAATATTGTCAGCGATAATTCTTTTGTCTCCCCGTCTAGTAGTTCATAGACATGTGAAGACATTGAGGTCTGCCGCCCCACATCAAATAGTTACAGTATTAGCATTTTCTCGCTGATTCGCCAAAACATTATACGCAGTCACACACTTTAGTTATATCAGCGGTAGGCAACTCAGCAGGTGTAGGGATCTACTTTAGCAACACTGAGCACGTGTGGCAGCCTACTCTTGTATTGTTCAAGTATGCCACTGCCTTCTTTTCTACCCAGGTTCTTTACTTCAATAGTGTACGACGAAACGTATAAACAGACAGAGTATCACACCAATACATTTATCCACGTAACTCTGCATGAAGATGGCTAAGTTCTGGTCTAGTCGAAACACAGTTTATTTACAAGATGTACATTGGTTGTCATATAGCATATCGACCATCACACTTGGTCTTGTAGAACAATTTCATTGAATACAAAGTCTACTTGATTATGACTACTTGTGACATATTATGATAATAGCTTTCATACATCTATTTCATTATCTACATTTTTCTTTCACCTGGCTTTCACATACGCACGTTTTGTTGACATAAAACCCTCCTACACTCAGAGATCTGTCTCTTTTCTTAATTTAGCACGCCTATTTTATTTTATTTTCTCTATTTGCCTTAGGAATGTTTACCAACAGACCTATTTGTTAAACGCAGACCCCTTCACTTCTCTATATATGTCAAACTCTTAATTTGGCCACGCGCATTTCCTTTTCTCTATGTCGTATAAACTACGAGGAATGTTTGCAATCAGACAGGTAGACGGAACGCGTAGAAGGGGGCGACTATTTCAAAAAAAAAGGTCGTACTTTTGGCTCAGGGGAAGATAAGCTAATGTAGCTAAAACGTATTTTCGGTAGACAGTGATCAGGGAAAATAATTTGAGTAGAAGGAGTAGATAATTTGGAACCAAGGGCAGATAATCAAAGTTACTCCCCCTGAATCCGTTCGTTTGGAAGGTAATTAAACACGGTGAGAATCGCCAGATCAAAGGACGGGCTTCGCTCGATTGCCAGAGTCTGCAAGCGGTAAAAGTGTGAATTTTTCCTCTGATTCGCAGATCGACCGAAGAAAAGCCAGAAATCTGAGCGAAGGCGTTAAAAGTAACAAGTCTGAGCGAAGTTCTGCAAATTTAATATATATTCTCCAGCTTTTAAAATCCATCATTCAGTACCCACAGAAGTCCTAGAGACTACTAGCTGCGACTTCTAGATTCAATATAACATTTGGAATTACTTAGTTTTTCGTTAGAGTGGTCCTAATTCTGTGTTTGCGGTAATTATTATTGCACTAAGAGTTTTCTGTGTAGAGTGATTTAATTGTTAAGTCCGTCATTTTATTTCACTAGGAGTTTTGTGCAAAGTGACTAGCGAATTAATATAATCTATAGCTAAATTGTTCCGGCTGTAGCGTAAATCTAACTAACTGATATTAACCAGTAAGAGTTATTTTAATCGTCAAGTAAACGCACTATTCATTATGAGTACTGACGAAATACAGTATATATTTATTTCTAATTCATGATGATTAAAATTATAAATGACTAGCGCTTATTTCACGGAGACTTTTATTAAACGATTCAATATGAGATACACGTGTAGTTCTATTTAAAGTTAAATAACTGAGTGTATGAATATATTATATTTTACGCGGGTTAAGGATAGGATTGAGAATACTATATTATGGTTAAGTATTTGTATTTTTCTCCTTTATACAGTGTGGCCGTTTGACCGACTACATGAGCATTTATGCATGCTAGAGTCTGGTCATGGATAACAAAAATATAAAACCACCATTCGATATAAATAACATGACAATTCTTAACTAAAATAAAAATTAACCCGTAATACTAGAGCAGAGGAACGAGCGGTTGGCTATATTTTTGACACTAGGTACGCTATTTCCCCAGTGGTTGTCATAGTAATAATTGAATGCAGGACAAAAGATAGCGACGGCACGTGACAATTATCCAATGGGAAATCGTTAGCCAGCTGAGCTCACTTTCGATTACCCGGCAAAAAGATTGAGAAAAGACAGTTCATGCAGAGATCAGCCAAGTAGGAAGACGTGTCTTACCGTCAAATCCCATAGTCGAGATTTCGACTGTTTATTGTATAAGAAGTGTTTTATTCATAATGGAAAAGGTATCTTCATGCTTCCAAATCTGTAAGTAGATTATGCTAGTACTGACATGATGTGTTTTTGCCTTTAGACCATGCATGATCAAAAAGAAGATGGCCTGGAGAACAAATAAAATAGAAACTGAAACATGAAATGAAGAACAAAACGCACAGAAGAAAACTATAAAATATGAAAAGGTCTACCAGTTCTAAGGAAACCCTGAGAACCCAGAGATTAAGAAAATTGTGGAAAAGAATTAATTGCTGATATGAAACATATTGTTCTAGAATGACATTTAACTGGATTATCACACTAAATGCAGATATGACTTTTTATTGCACACTGTAAATATTGTAAGAAACGTTACCACCTGTTGGATTTTATTTGAAGTAAATAAAACAAATGGAAATAAAAGGACTCTTGGAGACTTTATATGCTGGTTGGATAAAATTAGATGTCCTGTCATGTTTTCATCAAGATAATTACCACTAAAGCTCTCTATCAATACCACCCATAGAAGGAAGTCTGGAACGAACTGTTGTACCCAGATAGGGTGTGAGTATTAAGATCTCTGGCGGGCTTCAAGCCAGTAAAACACTCACTTATATAAATTAAGGACATACGGCCATGAACTCTAAATAGTGCCTTAGGATCAGTCTAGGAAATAAGTCCCGGATACAACAGTCCGGGGTCAAACCCAAAATCTACCAGCGGCTTCCATATAATCTGAGAATAACCATATAAAGAACATTTTTTTACTTAGTATCTGGGTCTTCAAGGTAAACCTGTCTGGAGTTGTGTTTACACCCAGAGAGAGACAGAGTACCAACCCAAAGAACATTAAGAGTGACTTTGTAACTGGGCCTATAGATCCAGATTTCTTTTTCCCAATTTCATTTACATTCAGCCCGTCGTGGCGACATCACCAACATTAACATTTCCCGACGTTTGACCATTTGTGGTGTGACAAGGAATTTTTATACTGAGAGAAGTTACCGACCTGACATTCCTATGTACTGGAAATCTCAAGCTACTGACACTGTGAGCACTGTTAAATTTCTTACCTGGACTAATTAATGTGACATAAACAGAAGTCCTAAATAAAAGTAACAAAGTGAACGTTCCCCGGAAAAGTGGATTTAATCTGTCTTTGGGGAGCTGGGTTTTTTTTTTGGGCCAAAATAACACTGGATTTGCTGTGTGCGTGTGTCCTAAAGATTGTTCCAGAAGTTGCAAATCAAGTATTAGGTAAGAAAGAATGAACGTGGCCACGGCTGTCTGAGAAGAGAGGAATGATGAATGAATAATTCTCATATATATATATATATATATATATATATATATATATATATATATATATATATATATATATATATATATACATATATATATATATATATATATATATATATATATATATATATATATATATATATATATATTGTCATAGATTTTAGATAGGAGAATTAAGACTTGGGTTGGTCCCTTCTGAATAGGTTGGAATGAGTGATAGTCACAGTGTGAGATAGAAATACAAAAATAGATTTCCACGAGTGAGATGATAGAATGTGATATAGAGGCTGTCTCTGAAAGCGAAAAAAAATTCTTCTCTCTCTCACCTATCTTCTACGACAGCTTTTACAGCGTCAGACAGTCTAAACACATATATATTACCTATATGTCTATCTACTCACGGGCACGCACATACACGTGACGACAGTTAAAAAACACACAGACGTGGGAAATTCTATAACAATGAATATATGTATACTAGAACGAGCTGACCAACGCGCTGATTAATTTCAAGAGAAACTTTAATTATCATTTAAAATTTCTTCACAACACATAGAAATTACATCAAAGCATATACAAATAGTCATAAAAATCAATAGAAAATGCTACATAAATGATAGACCCACAGTAAGATCCTTCCCCTCGATGTTAGCCCACAGTCCCGTTAAAAAAAAGGAACAAAAGTGATAGCCCAAAGAGTCACAGATACATAGGGTTTGAGTCTAAGATGGGGGTTTTTTTTTCTCGTAAATGTATGAACAGAGTAGGATAATCTGATTTAGCCTAAGAAAAAAAAAACTCTAGCATTTGCAACAAATTCTGCAGATTAAAAAATTTAAGACAGCAAATGGGTGACAAAAATACAACGGTGAAATAACACTCAGACCTGCGTACACTCTTATTCATTCAGCCATGGCCATGTGCTCACATTTATACTTACAGCTTTGCTCGCTGCCTCTGGGAACATAATAAATTCTAGGACCTTCACACAGACCCGTAAATGCAGTATCGACCAAGAAATCCCCAGTTCCAAAAGACGTACTGAACTCTCTGTCTCAGGGAACGATTCCTTGGGTGTTCTTATTTTCTGGATGTCTGTTAAGTCACATAAAATTTGTCCAGGCACGAAAGTTAGCAGAGCACAATGTCATTAGCTTTGGTTTCTAGAATTAAGGAATGTCAGATCGGTGTCTACTTTCAGGAAGGTACTATATTCGGTCACCACAATACTAGTCAAAAACTCTGTCGGAATGTTAATGTTATTCTTGTAATTATTCTCGCCGCCAGGCAGCATGTACATTTAAATTTGTGGAGCAATATGAACTGGCTCAAAAGCCCAATATATATATTTCTAGTCTTTAGAAACCGTTAGTGGGATTTGTATTACTGTCTATCTCTGATGGCACCTGCACTGTCAGACCAGTGTTACTTGAAAAAAACCCCACGTGGTTAAAGATAGGAAATGTCTATGCTTCTCACAAATATGTCTCTTTACTAAACGCTGGCAAGTTGGGTTCACCCCAGTATTCGCTGAATGAAGAAAACAACATATAATATAATATACAGAATATGTACTCGTTATAACTTACATTTTAAACGGCAAGCCTACAGCTTGACTTATATTTATTAAAACTTCCCGTGAGATAAGTTATATAAAAATCAATCATCAGGAATTAGGAATATCTGCGTATTCCGTCAATATTCACTGATGTCGCATCTAGCATTTATAAGTTAGTTTTAGAAAAATAACTCGACTGAGTAGTTAGCAGTT
The DNA here is from genome assembly GCA_024509875.1 of Oreohelix idahoensis. Classification (NCBI taxonomy): domain Eukaryota; kingdom Metazoa; phylum Mollusca; class Gastropoda; order Stylommatophora; family Oreohelicidae; genus Oreohelix; species Oreohelix idahoensis. The sequence goes on along the minus strand of JAMPIV010022505.1, from coordinate 47,892 downwards.
AAATTAAATTCATTACAGCTACTTGTTTGTTAAGCTAGAAATATAATTTATTCTGTTTTCCACTGTAACTCGTCGACTAAAGAATATAACAAACTATAAATTAAGCACTCTGTTCAAAAGAAACTAGTTAAAATGAAATGAGCGATTTAACGCTTTAAACACTTTCCAAAATACTAGATATCTATTATATTAATCTCACCACAGCACTACGGTAACACCACGACTAGGATAATTCACTAGATAGGTAGTTAGAAGCTCGTCACAAATCTGACGAGAACTATCAAATTCGCTATACAAGCTTCATTCGCTAAGCACGCGTGTTCCGTCTACTGAAGATGTTGAAGACTGAAATGAAATCAGATTTCAGCTCCTGGGTGGATATTTGAAAACAGGGGCAAACACTCCCACATTTTCTCAAACTCAGAAATCATCTCCCCTTTCCCGTGTAAAACACCTTACATTTAACATTACCATTACTAGACGTCTTACATAACTGACACTTCTGCATTTCCGCACCTCGCGCTGACCCGGCCAACAGTGGGTGTCTTTTCAGGTGGAATTCCCAGACAAATGTCTGAAACTGCGCCGTGGAGCATGGGTGTCAGATGCGGGAACCCCGACACTCAGTCTGCTCTAGCGAGCAATGTCTGCCGCGATTCACGCCTCTGGCGGGATTGAGAGCGATTTTCACACTGCCCAGAAACTCAGCCTGGGAAAACCGCTGTGACAGGTGAAAATGCTATAACGATAAGTCGGCCCTATGTCTGAGATGGACTACAACTTAATCGCACTTCTCGTCTGACTGACATCTATGTAATAGAATCACTATTGCGATTCTCCGTTTTGAGAAAAGAAACAGGTAACGTTAAGGAATAGTATGAAAATATATTTCGCAAACGAATGGATGCAAAATATACAGGAAAAGGAAATAAAGAGAGATAACAAAATTTAAGAATTCGGGTGAAAGAATAGGAAGACGCTATAGGCAATTTAATGATCAAAACCTACGTGACATATATATATATATATATATATATATATATATATATATATATATATATATATATATATATATATATATATATATATATATATATATATATCTTGTAGAATCCATGTACTCACGTTGTTTATATTGTTTAGTAAGTTTTGCTAATACTGTCCCTTTCAGAATAGATTAACGTATAAACTCTGTTCTTTACTGTATAGGGAAAATCCTAGACATTGGGTATAAATCTTTGACCTTTTGGGGGTTAAAAAAACTTTCTTCTACCGGGATCTTGTCTCAACAGAGGGAGGGAGGGTTCCACCTATGAGTCTATTTCTTTATTAATTCATTAACCTATGTTTAACTAGTATTATAGGTGTACTGTCTGACAAACAAAGTTTCAGCACATCTGGCTCTCTTTCTTGTTAACACAACTGGCCAGATAGGCCAGATCTCTTCAACAGGTAGGCTGAACTAGAGGATCTTCTCGAGTCCAGGGACAGACTCTACCTATTTTTTTCACCATTTCACTCGTGAAAATCTATTTCTTATCTTATCTCTCACTGAGTCACCACCCGTTCTAATTCTATTCAGAAGGGACCAAACTATGTCTTAATTCCCCTATTAAAAAGTCTACGACACTACTGAGCTTTCTTTCCAACGCTCTCGTTGATAATTCTGTCTGATTCAAAATGTATGACTTCTTTGACTAATATCGCATATTCTTATAATGTTCAGGTTATTGATTGTTAATACCGGGCATCTCCGGGGATGAATACTTTCCCTGAATTCTAACTATCACTGGCCTCACAAGGCTGACCCACTGAACTTCTTAGCTATCGAATCTCTACATACCTCGTCAAGATGATCATTTCTCTTGGTAACGAATTTCCTTCACAAATTCGTTCTTTACTTGTCTGCTTATTGTAATTATTATCTTCTACTGCATGATGTCGCTGAGTCTGTTCACCACAGATCATTGAATTAGCAAACTTCGATGAGCAAGCATATGTCTGTCAAGATGGCTGGTTCACCTTCCACAACCGCTATCCTAGGTTCGTGAGACCTGCCTGTCTAACTGGGGCTTCTCGAATCTGTCTCTTTTCTCCACTGCCCCTAAGCGCGTGCGCCGTGAACTCTATTCACTAATCTAGCCTTCTTCCGGGAGGTTTTATGCGCATCTCCCTCGGACAACCTTCTTGCCCTTTATCTTACTGCTTATACCTAACTGTCCTAGTTTAAACCATCAGTTGCTTCCCCTGCCACACACGCTAAAGATCTGCCTTGATAAAATCGTATCTGTTTTCAGGTTTTAGAGTATCTGGAATTTGGAATAAGTCCCAGCCTGTATGTAACGATTACCTCTGCCGCACGATCAGCTTCCGGCAGTCTCATCAACAGATTGGAGGACAATTATAACTAAATATTTTCCGGAATCTTAACTACACATCAAAGAGAAGATCGCATTCTTTCATATACAGTTTACGAATAAAGTGAATTTTAATAAGCTAGCTAGCGGGTTTTTGCTGGGAGTGCTGTGAAAGTAGCTTCAAACCCGGGATCACCGCCCTTTAAAGTGCCAGACTGAGTGGGCTAGTTGTATACTTCTGGACACAAGTTAAGGGCCGCCATTCAGTTTAGACAAGGTTTATATAATTGATTGGCAAACTGTAAAGACAAGTGAAAATGTCATTAAAACTGAGCTCAGAGAAATGTGTATACATTTCTGTGTGCACTAGGTTAATTTTTTTTTAATGTCAAAAAACTGGGTCACTTTAACCCGCACGTGAAAATTGCCATTGTTGCAACACGCCCCATTAGTTCAAAAGTGAAAAAGTGAGCTGAATTTGAATGCACGTGGAAAATGATCATCGGTAAAGAGTGTTCACCGTTGGTATGCAATAAATCAGTATGACAAGTGGTCGAAATGATCACTGCATTAGCCATGCCACCAAGGAGAAGTCTCAGCACCGTAGACCGTGGTCGATGAGGTTGCTGCTCCACCCACACCTTCATATTAGTCACCTCGAACCACATGACTGAGCAAGTTGTAGGTCTATTCTTTATCTGTCTGCTCAGAAACTCACAGGAAATAAACGGTGCAAAAAATGATAGTATTTTTTTTTTATCTTCTGAAATTATGGATTAAAAATTTAATGCAGAATAGATATACCGTACACATTTTCTGCCCATGTGCATTCAAACAAGATTATTTATTTTTTACTTGCTAAACTTTATTGTGTTTATTTTTATTATGTGTTTTACAATTATTTTGTTTTATTTTAAGGTAATAATGAAAGTATGAGTATTTAATACTAAAAAAAAAAATATAATTAGAATGTCTAATGGGCTGTTTTAATGAAATTACCTCCCTTAGATTTTTCTAGGTGGCGTGGCGGAAGTCTGGGGAGTCGACTAAAAAATTCTATACGTTCTTTGTACTTTGTGTCTCTTTTAATTTCAATTCTATTCGATAACAGCCGATCTCATACCGATAGGTATATTGTTTAATGGATCTTCTACCATTTCTGATTTCTTGTTTAATGAAATTATACGCTTGTACAGCAGTTTTATTGTTTTTACTTCGTTCTTTTAATATGTCGTTACATATGTTATGATTTAGCTACAGTACATTTGGGTTTGGAGTGGCAAAGAACGAACGAACGAACGAACGAACGAACTTTATTTTCAAAGGGTTGAGAATTGGGCACGCAGGCCCGTCTTACATTCTGCCCTTCCTTTCTCTCGTCTTTTATACTGATTTCATTTAGGAAGAGGTATAACGACCGGCTTAAGATGTAATGGTACCGGGTTCGGTATACTGCACAAGGCATCGCACACAGTCTACGCTGCTAGCCGAATAGATGGGACACCCGGAAGATTGATGGCGTTATTCTGAACAAATTTGCGACCGAACATTGTGCTTTTTGTTTTAAATAAACTCTTGCCATCCATCATGTGTCGTATTCTCTCCAGAACGTTGTCTCCATTACGGCTGCTCTGCACGCATCACGATTTTGGGCAAGATTTTGCATCTTCCAAAGACATGTTCAGACTCTCTGTGATGCCCTGGATCCACCGTCGTCTAGGTCTAGGTCGTCCCCTTCCCCTTTTTCCAGTGACTATGCCTTCCATTACTAATTTTTCCAGACTATTATGTCTTTTTATATGACCGAAGAATTTCAGTTTCCTTATTGCGATGGTATTTAGGAGCCAATGTTCCTGTACGTTTAGTGAGTGCGGTACTTCTCTGTTGGTCTTTTTTTCTGTCCAGGGTATTCTCAACATCCTTCTGTGGCATTTCATTTTGAATGATGTAATCTTTTTTGCAACTGTTTTATTGAGTGTCCAAGTCTCGCAGCCGTATGTTGTTACTGGGAATATACATGCTCTGATCAGTTGTAACTTAGTTTCTTTGCTTGTGCCTTGCCATGGGTTTTTCATCTGTATTACTTTGTGTGAGGCGATTGCAAGTCTTCTTTTAATTTCTACTACACAGTCGCCAGAGCTGTTGATGACTGATCATAAGTATTCGATTTCGTTAACACCTTCCAGTTCTTCGTTATCAATTTCAATTTCTGGTTTGGTCTTTACTTTGTCTTTTGTCAATACTTTGGTCTTCTTGGTGTTTAGGTATAGATTCTGGGCCTTGCTGTGATTTTTGGTTGACAGAATTAATTGTTCAAGTCCTTCTGGGTTGGTCGATAGGAGGACTGTGTCGTCAGCATATCTGATTTCCGGGATCTGGTACACGCCGATGTTGAATGGGTCAAACTCTGCGTGTTCTTGGTCATCTCTTAAGTTTTTCATAATATACTTACTTAGTCGTTCCCCTTTTACCGTGAGGTGTAGAGGTTTCTCATAATATTCTCGGCATAAATGTTAAACAGGTAGGGGGAAAGTCTTACTCCTTTCTGTACTTCAAACCATTCTGATGTTTCCCCCCTCTATTCTTACGGCTGCCTGTTGTTCTTGGTACAGCAGTGCGATGAGTTGTATAAGGTGGTTTGGAAATCCCATATTTTTTATAATAGTTCATAACTGCTGATGTTGTACACAGTCGAAAGCTTTGATGTAATCAATGAAACAAGTATATAGGTCAACGTTGAATTCTCTACATTTTTCTATGATGATCCTCATATTGAATATATGATCTCTGGTGCCTCTGCCTGGTAGAAAACCCACCTGTACTTCGTGAATTTCTGTTTCTAGCTTTTGTTGCATCCTTTTCATTATGATTTGTAAAAGTATTTTGCTGGCATGACTTATAAGAGCTATAGTTCTGTAGTTTGTGCACAGTTTCAGGTTGCCCTTTTTTGGCAAGGGTATGTAAATTGATCTTTTCCATTCCTTGGGCCAAATTCCGCTTTGCCAGATCTTGCAGCATAATGCATGGTATATAAGAGTGCTGCCTTCTCCTCCTGCCTGTATCATTTCAGCCGTTATTTCATCACAACCAGGAGATTTTCCACTTTTCAAGTGTTTGATTGCGTTCCTGACTTCCTCTATAGTAGGTTTTGGTTCACATTCCGCTACATTCATGTTGTTGTTATGTGCCGCTTTGTTTATTTCCTTGTACATTTCTTGACAGTACTCCTTCCATCTGTTCGGAATATCTTTACGTTCTGTTAGAGTGTCGCCCTTCTGGTCGTTTATTGCTCGAAGTGATGGTTTAAAGTTGCCGTTCTTCAATGTCCTTACTTGCAAAATAGTTTAACTCAAACACTTGTAAAACGAAGGTTAGTATGTTCGTTTTCGACATCATTTACGTACATAATTATTAAAGTAGAGAGAGAGAGAGAGAGAGAGAGAGAGAGAGAGAGAGAGAGAGAGAGAGAGAGAGAGAGAGAGAGAGAGAGAGAAATATTGAGGGAGAGAGAGTTTTGCGTGAGATCGTGAATTAAGTAACTCCTTTAACTATTTTCAGTTAGGTTACCTGCTACGTGAGAGTTACGGGACCTCTTACGTCGACTGCCAACCTAGTGACTGCTTTAGGATCTATCCGTCTCCTTTGGCAACCAACCTGGTCGGAGACATCAACCAAAGGCGCCTGTGGCTTTGGGCGGATTATCCAGTGGAATACTATGTTCTGCACCCAGTGGATTTCGGAGTCTTGGCCGTCTTGGATGGCTCTAAGCCCAGTGACTTTTCTGTGGACAAAATTTGGTACCACGGCAAACTTTACAACAGCATGGATGAACTCATTGTGTTCTACAACTCCAGCAGGTAAAACAGCTTCTTCAGTAATAACGTTAGCCATAGACTGATCCTGTAATACACTAGGATTGTAGCATCCCATATAGATCATCATCATTACTAGCAGTCTTCACATCCCTGTTGAGCAGAAGTCTTCCACAAATTCACGTCAAGTCTTTCTGTCATGTGTGATTCGTCAAGGTCTTTCTACATCTTTGAAAGCAAAAACCAATTTAATGATTGTTTCCAAACTCCTTCTCTGATTTTGAGTATCAATGTCTTTCTGTTACCTTGGGAATTCTAGAAAACAAGGACTGCCTATTAAACTGGGTTCCCCATGTATGCCCAAATCAACGCCAGTTTTTCACCTTTTATACAACTGGTATTGAACTGGATTTTGGCCTCTACAGTTTTACACGGGTGATCAGTTGACACCATTTCAAACCTTCTATTCTATGAAAACAATCTTTTATTAAAATATTAACTTCTTGATTGTAGTTCTTGCTATTCTCTTTGTTTCAGAGCAGTGCAATACACCTGTCAAAGATTCTTATTTTTCTGTTAAACTTACTTTCTTTTAATTTCAATGCATGTCCCAGTGCAATGAACTCTCAAAAGGTTCTTTGTATTTTGATATCCCTAGCCGTTCCTCCAGATTTGCTTATATTTCTACAAGGATATATTTAACAGTCTACACATGTCAAGATCACACCTGGAAAACCTATTGATAACATTACAAGGCAGTCTTTATTCTGGAATACTCAGGATAACAGAAGCAGACGTAGACCGAAAAAGACACGGAGAAGAGAACTGGAGAAATTAATGAAAATGATGATGAAAATATGGACAGACCCTGTGCTGGGGGCACGGGACATGACGTCATGGCATAAGTTTGTGGAAGGCCTTTCTCCTTGATAAGCTGAAGAGAGGCAATGATGATGTTGATGATATTGTCGAGAGTTCAGTCTGGCTATCATTTGTCAGAATTATTCTCACAGCCTTTGTCTTTTCTCTGTGCATGTTCAGACGCAATAGATGTGACCTCTCACTAGTTATTCTCATTATGAACAGATATAGAGGTCAGATAACAACTGACGTGGTATGGCGGCTCACACCGATCTACCGAGTAATTGAAAAATGATTTCCTATTTTTAAATGTTTATATTCTCACTTGTATCCACTTGATATAACTGAAACACTTATCAAAACAGTGAGCAAATACGTTTAATTATTTTTACTCTGTATCCCCAAAACAAAATAAATACAAAATTTAAAATGGCCAGTGAACTGACGTTAGAACAGTCAACAGAAATGGCTGCCAGCTGTGGAATCATGTGTTGTACAAACAGAACCTCAGACTTACTTGTACTGTTAATGTCTTCTTCCCCTTTGGTCCTTGGCCGCTGACTGACAAAGCAATCAGTGGCCAACACGCCAGGTGACGTCATGTAGGGCAGCAACAAACTGTCTCCACTTTGGTCCTTGGCCGCTGACTGACAAAGCAATCAGTGGCCAACACACCAGGTGACGTCATGTAGGGCAGCAACAAACTGTCTCCACTTTGCTCGGTCGACAGCCATCCTTCATGTGGTGCCCCAGCTCTGGTTCATGCTTATCATCTCTGCCTCCACAGTTCTCCGCTAGGTGGCTTTTCACCGTCCTTGCTTTCGCTTTCCATCTGGAGTCCATAGCATGGCAGTTCCGGTGATGGTGTCAGGGTCACTTCTAACGATGTGGCTAGAGCCCCTTTATCATATATTATATGATAAAGGGGCTCTAGATGTGGCCAACCAAAATTCCAGCGTCTACCCGCTATGATGGTGCATATGTCTAACTTGTAAGAATGAATGTGACATAGCATTCTATGTGATAAACTAGTAGTTACAGTATTTAAGTGTCTTTATTTTGATGTTTGTTTTATGTAAATTAATTGGATAGGAGTGAGGAAATGACAATTTAAAATAGAAAATGACTTTTCACTCACCATGTATATTGAGAGAGCTTGTACTGACTGCGTACACTAGAGCTGCGACGTCACTATACACCATTTATAGAATGCACGTTCAGCAAAGGAAATTGAGTTATGTTTTCTTTTGTCTGATGTATCTTCTATACTGTATTATGTACATAATGAAGGTACAGCTCTAGTCTGTGTGAGTGTGGTGTAGGACCTTCTAAAAACGTGGTTTTCATCTCTTTACATTATAAAAATAACGTGGCGTGTGTATCTGCTGATTATAAAATTAACGTGCCGTGTATGTCTGGACATTATTTTTTTTTTTTACGGGATATGTACACGACAGTGGCATGTGTATCTGCACATTATCAAAAGAAAGTGGTTTGTACATCTTCACATTATTCAAAGAATGTGGCGTCATCAGATAAATATTTAAAAAAAACGTGGCATGTAAATCTGCATGTTATAAAAATAACGTGGCGTGTGTCTCTTCGCATTATGACAAGAAAATGGCGCGTTATTTTTCACATTATTAAAGAAAATGTCGCTTTATCTTTTTACATTATTAAAGGAAGTGGTGCGTTATCTTTTCACATGGCACGTTATCTTTTCACATTATTAAAAAAATTGGTGCGTTATGTCTTCACATTATTAAAGAAAGCGGTGTGTATATCTTCACAATACAAGAATAACATTACCTGAACAGCAGCTTCATGTAACAGACAGGATGAGGTCAGATTCCATGAGACTTTCTAAAAGGAAAAAAAAAATATTGTAATAATAAAAGATACTGCAATAATATTCTCCTTTTTCTTTATCTCCCGCAGCATGTCCCACTTTTTTGTAATGACTTTCTCGTGGTTATTCTATTCCTCTGCCTTTCTAAAACACAGACTCACTTTTCCTCTATACACCAAAGTCTGTTACTCTTTCACTCCTCACTGTTTTGACTCCCTTCCCAACTCAATTATTCAGCCTGAGGACAGGACAACGTATGACGTGATAAAAGCAATTTAAAAAATAGCTTCAAAGAAAACAAATGTCATAGAGAACAGCCATAGTCATCTATAATAGAAGCACATTACAACAAATGTCACAGAGAACAGCCATAGTCATCTATAATAGAAGCACATTACAACAAATGTCACAGAGAACAGCCATAGTCATCTATAATAGAAGCACATTACAACAAATGTCATAGAGAACAGCCATAGTCATCTATAATAGAAGCACATTACAACAAATATCACAGAGAACAGCCATAGTCATCTATAATAGAAGCACATTACAACAAATATCACAGAGAACAGCCATAGTCATCTATAATAGAAGCACAAGTCACAATTACAACAAGAAGGTGTTATACCACTCCTGAATATATTCAATGCAGGTGTCATAGAAATCTACTGCATAGCAAACTTTTTCAACTGTTATGCGTCAGAGAACTGGCAAACTGACTCATAGTGGTAAGAAAACTTTTCTGCCTTCCTGTAGCCTCTTGCTTACAACATTTGATATTTTTAATGGCAATGAGAAGCACAAAGAAATTACAACAAATATATGAAACTCACAATAAACTCTCGGAGAGAGACAGAATCTTGTCTTGCTGTTACCCAATAGTCAATTCTATAATAGAAGACTTGAGGACTGTGTAAATCTCCATTAATTACCAATCCGCAGCAGTCTGCAAACATTAGTATCACAGAGAAACCAATAATTTAAATTTTCACAGTGTTTTCTGATTTTGAAGTCACCAAAGTCTATAGATACTTCTGTAACACTCTCCAACCTCATAAGACATTTCACCGCCTAAATTAACTAACTCCAAACACCTTCACCTACTCCTTTTGGCTGCATGATAGTTATCTCTCGGACCAGAGGCACTAAACCAAGTGGGTTTGATGAGTCGATTAATACTGATATGAAACGAGCTTCTTTTAGCTCTTCATCAAGATGTCGCAAAATGGCGCAATAACATTGGTGAATTGCCTTGCACAACATTCTGAATTTATCGTTGAAAAGTTTTTTTCACGATGGCTGTTGTGCAGTCCATGGACTTAAAGCTACACCGCCGTGTGATAAACGAAGGTTGCTTCCTGTGCTGCCAATGATAATGTTTTTCCATTTCCTTTTCACTCTGGGTTTTCGCATTTAAGAAATGACTTATACTGCTGTTGGAAGCCTTACTTTCAACAGCACCTTTATGTTTTTTCGTTTTCACTTGGTTGACTACGTCTGACCGACCACCATGTGAAATGCAAAATTTAGAGCTGCATAAAGTACATTCCAGCGTTAAGGGAAATTCTCTTGTAATGTTATCATTTATACTGCACTTACGTTTCGGCATTATGCGGATGAAAAACGATAAAAATACTGTATAATAATGCTAATACGCATTAAATCATTTGGTAGATGCTCACTGAACACTGTTTTGGTCGACTTCGAATTTTTGTTCGAGATTCAAACCGAGGGTCCACTGTAACCGGAAATTGATAAAATAACACTACTAAAACACGGAATAAAATCCGTTAATCAAAGATTTTTTTTTCAGGAAGGACCCTTAAAAAGCGGGACATTTGGAATAAATTCGGGACACCGGGGCATTTTATTAAAAAACGGGACTGTCCCGGGGAAAACGGGATGAATGGGAACCCTACTCTATACACCAAAGTCTGTTACTCTTTCACTCCTCACTGTTTTGACTACCTTCCCAACTCAATTATTCAGCCTGGGGACAGGACAACGTATGACGTGATAAAAGCAATTTAAAAAATAGCTTCAAAGAAAACAAATGTCATAGAGAACAGCCATAGTCATCTATAATAGAAGCACATTACAACAAATGTCATAGAGAACAGCCATAGTCATCTATAATAGAAGCACATTACAACAAATATCACAGAGAACAGCCATAGTCATCTATAATAGAAGCACTTTACTCCTTACCAAGAAGAGACCAAATAATATTTTGTCAGACTGAATACCGACCATTGCAGACTCAAACACCATCTACTCAACAAGTTAAAGGTGGTGTAGATAGACATACATACATGTGGTGAAGACAAGCAAATAGTAGAACACACCTTTCAAGAATGTCGGCTCCACGAGAGAAGAAATTCTACAGCGTGGCCTTAACCAACCCTTTTAGGGAAGAAACTACATGATGACGTGAGGAGTCTGAGACAAACCTCCAAATTATAATAGATATATGTATGGTTATAAGAGAATTAAAACATATAAGATGAAAGAAGAATTTACTCTCTCATTTAGTCCCTCTAATATTCCATCTCTTTCACTCCCTCCGTCACTCTGCCATCCTCAGTAAGGATCAAAAGTCCCGTATTCCGAAACACACGTACTCGCCAGAAGTGTTCTCTACACTACACCTGAGAGGTGATCCGTTACCTGCACAGCCCCTCCGACCACCCACACAGGTAGAACCTGACGGGATAAGGTACACCTTGAAAGACCGGAAGGTGAGTACAACATCCATTGTTTCATTTCTTGTCTTGTATCTACTGCTTATTCCCTGAAACGTTTACAGTAAGATCTATTTCCGGTATTGATTCATTATATCTACAGCTGCTTGAATAGTATGGAATATAAGTATATAAACCAATAAAACGGTATTGAATCAGTTCTACAAATAACGGTTCACATGAAACAAGGGACGTTTCGGGTTTTACCCTTCGTCAGCAACAGTTACAAACAGGTGACAAGGACAAGAATTACGTATAGGTACTACAAAACATACGATGATGAGAAACATACACCAAATGAGCGATACAAGCAGATGGAACAAGTAAACACCCACAGTGATGAGCGAAAAAAGAACAAAAATTATACAAGAAAATCGTAAAACCTGAAAGAAATACCGAAACAAGAAAGTAAGTAATCAACGAAACGAAAAAAAGAATGAACAAAACTTCGAAACAAGTAAAAGGTCACTTAGCTAGATCCGTAGATGCTTGGAATAGAACACTGAGGTACCTTGTCCAAGAAATCATCTAAGGAAGTGACGCATAAGATAGCGACAATTCAAAAAGATACAAAAGGATACGAAACGAACCAAAACAAAAACATAAGAAGATAGATCGAAAAAAACAACGAATAAAGAAGAATGAAAAAGAGAGAAAAGCCACCAGAATTTATGCAAAATGATGTTGGACATTAAGGCCTTTTGAAGATAAACAGCTAATTTGAAAAATAAGACGATTCTCCAACGAAAAGCGAGTCCGGTCATCACCGACACATGAAAGGAGGGCAGTGACATGAATATCGAAATTACCTGAATGGTCAGGCCTGTTGAAATGAAGGGCCACCTGTAAATGTTTGCCATGATAGATGTCATTTAATGCTCACGAAACCTATCTGCCAAACGTCTGCCAGTTTCACCAATATAGGTAATGCCACACCTCTTGCAGATGATAGCATAAATCAGGTTTCTGGACTCGCACGTGAAAGACTCTCTAATGACAATAGAACAGTGTCGTGCGTCGTGTCGTGATAATATCAGTCATATAATAAATGAAACTTGTATTAAGTAACTAAAGATAATGTCAACTGTCAGTAAAGGATTAACTAAAAGTGTGTCTTCACCAAAAAAGGAGGTGTTATGTACTAACATTATCCTAACTAATTAAAATTTAACTAATTAATCAGTATAATAGTTGTAGGAAATAATTATAATTAAAATTTCATTACCTAAACTAAAATATTGTGTCGTTGTGGAGAAAATAAAGAAAAGTAAAGTAAAGTAAAGTAAGGAAAGAGTAAAAGATAAATTTAACTAGTGAGAAGTTAATGACTTAATAAAACATATGTATAGATTAACTAATATCTAATTAACTAACTATCAACTAACCAAATAATAATACATATATTATTCCGTAAACACATTTGCACACTTCATATAGTAATTATCTCATATATATATATATATATATATATATATATATATATATATATATATATATATATATATATATATATATATATATATATACATATATATATATATATATATATATATATATATATATATATATATATATATATATATATATATATATATATATATATATATATATATATATATATAAATTATTCAATAGTGTGAGATTATTTTATTTTCTCTTTTCTTTCTTTTATATATTTCATCTTTTTCTCGCATTTTATTCTTTTATTTTATTAATTAAATCAATAAGTAGTGAAACTAATAATGTCAGTTCTGAGGATCCAAACGTAGTTATTCCTTGGTGTGGATCTGCGAGTTTGTTTCGTATGAGGAATGAATTTCCTTCGAAAATCTTGATATTCATTGTTCATACTGAAGACTGAATTAAAAATTTCCATCTGTCTTTTGTGTAAGGCTGGATCAAGAATTTCATATAGTTCATTTAGTCCATTTGATTCCGATTTGAAGACGAAAACTCCAAAAACCACACGAATATTCCATTTTGAGTGTATATAATAAGCGAAGGTTGAGTGGACACAACCAATGTCCAAACGTTGAAAAGTACCAATTCGTTTCGTAGAATAACGTAACGTTTTCTTGAAAAAATGTAACCATGAGTTAGTTCATCTCCCGTTTCGTGGACATGTTATTCGTATATCTCGAGTTCATCAAACATCAGTCGTGCAACGTTTTTAAGTATGTACGAATAGTCTTATTCCATTCTTGAAATCTTGAATTATAATTTTCGTTTAAATGACTTCAACAGGATTTCTGGATAGTACATCCGCCATTACATTCTCAGTTCCTGGTATAGATTCAATGACGAAGTCGAAGGGCTGCAGCAGAATTGAAAATCTGGCCAATTTAGGGCTTTTATGATTTGAGCGGCGTAATGAAGCAACCGCCTTCTGATCCGTCTGGATCACAAAGGGTGCGCCCAACAAAAACTTTTCCAGCTTCTGGATCGCCCAAACCACTGCCAACAGTTCTTTGTCTACAGTAGAATATTTAGTTTCTGCTACTTTGAGTTTTCTTGAGATATAGAGGGTTGGTGCAGTATTCCCTCATGATAGTGAAGTAAGCTTGCCCCTAGTCCGTAATTTCTGGCATCTGTACGGAGTATAAACTTTTTAGAAGCATCTGGCAACCGTAAAATAGGTGGCCTTGAGAAAATTGTCAAAATACTACGAAAAGTTTTGTCGCAGTCGTCAGTCCATGTCACTTTCTGAGGCATGTCCTTTTTTAGTAGTGAGGACAGGACAGCCGCAATGGACGATAAATTAGGTACAAATCTACTATAATATTGAACGAGACCTAACAGACTCCTAACTTGCTTCTTCGTTTGAGGAACCGATAAATTTAAAATTTTAGATACATTATTGGGAACTGTTTGAATACGCCCAGCACCAATAATGTGTCCAAGAAACGTTATCTCTTGAAACGCTACTTGTATTTTCGTAGGTTTAGCAGTTAACTTGTTATCTCTTAGAATTTCCAAAACAGAACGAAGTCCGGAACAATGTTCCTCAAATGACGAACCGAATAGACATATGTCGTCAATGTATGTGATAACGTCTTGTCTTTGTGATAAAATTTTTCGCATCATGCGAATAAAGGTACCCGGAGCGTTCATAAGCCCCAGTGGCATCACATTCCACTGGTAAAGACCTTGTGGAGTTGAAAACCCAGTGTAATATTTGGCTTTTTCGGTTAATGGAATCTGCCAATAACCTTTTGTTAAGTCTGTTTTTGTAAAAAATGTTGCAGTAGATAGACGAGGAAGTAAGTCATCAAGAATAGGATGTGGTTCGCCGCCAAGATTCTGTGGGTTGTAGTATAGGTACAGGTAACGATATATGTACCTCGGGAAAAGAAGATTCCTCTTCCTGTATTACCGATAGATTAGAATAGTGACATGTCTCTACTGATTTGTCATCCAATTCGTGAAAAATAGATTGTAAGTGTTCGGGACGAGTGTGAAATTGTTTAAGCATGTTTATGTGATATATTTTTCTATGTCCCTTAATGTCTAAGATGTAGTCAACATCAGAAATTTTGTCAATAACTTTGTAAGGGCCGTTCCATGCAATGAGTAACCTATTGTCATTACGTGGAAGAAGTACATAAGCCTCATCACCTGGGAATAATTGACGCAATCGTCTATTCCTATTTTGTAATGTTCGAGCTTTAGCTTTGGCAGCCTCAGAAGACGCTGTTGCCAACTGGCAAGACTCGACAATCTTCACGAAGATTGATGACATATTCGTATGATGACTGGGTATCCTGAGTCATCTTATCATCGAGTAGTAAATTTTTTATTAGTCCCATTGGACCTCTTGGTAGTGCACCAAAGACTAACTCAAACGGGGAGAAGCCCATCTGTTCATGAGGTACCTCTCGATACGAAAACAGGACAGCTGGAAGTACTCTGTCCCAGTCCTGAGGGTGTTTGACTGTAACCTTATGCAATAATTGAGCCGTTCTACAGCACCATTACTCATTGGATGATATATGCTGCTAAGGTTTCTATCGATGTACCAAGTCTTCATTACCTCCGTCATAGTATCAGATATAAATTGAGACCCATGGTCTGACAATAGCTTTCTAGGGAAACCTATTCTAGAAAAAATTAGTTGTAATGCATCAGCTACATCTGCTGTAGTGGTGGTCTTCAGTGGGATAGCTTCTGGCCATCGTGTGCATAAATCAATGCAAGTGAGGACAAACCTATGCCCTCTGGCTGAAGGTAAGAGTGGACCAATGATATCTATGGCCATTTTATCAAAGGGCCGTACTGAAATATCACAGGCCTGAATTGGAGCAGCGTGAAAAGCTCCTCGTGCTTTAACTTCTTGACAAATAGTACAAGAGCGTACATAGTGATACATCGCGTGAAACCCCTGACCAAAAAAATGAAGATAACACTCAGGATCGTGTGCGAGTGTATCCCATGTGACCTGCACATTGGGAGTCATGTGCATGTCGTAGAATATAGCGCCTAAATGATGAAGGTACCATCACTTGTTGTTTAACCTGAGACTTGTCCATGAAACATCTGATTAACATATCATTTCTAATTGTAAACCAGTGTTTGTTTCTGTTGCTTGAGGTAACATTATCAAAATTATTAACTAAAGCAAAGAATTTTTTTAGAGAATTTTCTTCTCTCTGTTTGGTTGCAAAAGAAGCTCTATCAATAGGTGAATGAACATCTGTATCGTCATGGATATTTGGTTCCACATTCTGAGTGTCAATTTTTTCTAAGACTTGAGCCTGCGCTCTAGTTGTCACTGCATTTCCTGTACATAAATTATGTCTTTCCCACTCAATAATTTCTTCAGGTGTGCAGTCCTTACTGCCGTGAATACGACCAACCATCAGATCCGCTATTGGATTTTTCAACATACAGACTTTAACATTCCCTGTAAAGAAAGGTGTGTTAACATAAATTATTGCTGTGGGGTAGTACTCAATAGTACCCCCGAAAGTCATACACCTAACATATTCATTTGTAGCACAACTTGGGTGAATCAGAGACTGCCTGACTCCGATAGTAGTTGATCCTGAATCTCTCAATACTGAGACTACTGAACCATTGACTATCCCTCTGTAAAATATCAGAGAGCCTGTTCCATCATTAGCCGCAAGACCCAATTCTGTTGAAATGTGTCCACAATTCAGTACTGTTTCTTTTGCCTTCTGAAAAATAAGATTACAATCTGGGCAACTATTTGCCACGTTATAATTAATAGCATAGCATGTAGAAGACGACTGTATCTGATTATTATCACGTGGAGCACTTGGGGTCGTACCAGTAGTGAGTGCCGCCCCTGCATTGTGAGTATAATGTGATGGTCTGCGTGACTGAGACCGAGAACGGAAATAGTTATTAAAATTATTTCGTTTTCCCCCGTGGTGGCTGTTGTGTCTGGGTCTAGAGCCTTGATTATTGTTATTCCATCTGTTACCATTATTATTAGAATTATATGATCTATTCTGATTTGAATTCTGTTGACCATCGTTATACCGGAATTGAGGTGACTGATTCCTATATTGTTGCCTACCTCTGTTAAAGTTACTATTGTTGTTATAATTATTTCACCCCTTATGAAAATTATTATTATAACTTCCTCTGAAATGATTTCTATCTAAGCTGTGTGTTCTTGACTTGTCATAACCATGATATGACATATTGGAGGCCACAGGTAAAGGTTTTCTTATTTGTGAGTTAGATGTGCTCGCATTAGGATGTGCGGTACAATAATTTATCACCATTTCTTCTAAAGCAGCAATGGTAGATGGTTTTCGTTCTTGTAAGAAGGAAAAGAACGTTGGACTGACAGAGGATAGAACCTTATCCCTGAGTAACAAATCAAATAATTTATCATAAGATTCGTTCACACCTGCAAGTTCCACCCATCTATTAAAGGTGTTGCGTATGTTCGAAATGAAACCTGTGAAATCTTTATTTGACTCTGGTAGAAGAGTTTTAAACCTTAGTCTATATCCCTCCTCATTTAAATGAAACCGTCTTAATAATAAAGCCTTTATTGCATCATAGTCACCAGCAATTGTGGGATCAACATTCTCTGTTGCATTTAAGGGCTCACCATCTAAGAATTCGTTAAGTTTTAGTGCCGATGCAGATTTTTCCAAGTTATTTGTCTTACATACTTGTACACAACGTGCTAGATACGATGCCAAATCGTCGAAATTAAGCTTAAAATGAGGTAGTTTAAAGTTATAGTAACTTTTGTTTTGGTTGGATGAAGGTACATTCTGAGAATTATCACCATGGCTAGTAGTAGCATTTTGTGCCTGTAATTTTGCTGTTTCCAACTTGATGAGTGCCAATTCTTTATCTTGTTGCCTTATAATTTCTTCTTGTTTTCTTAATCTGTTTTCTTTTTCAATCTCTTACCTTTACTGTCTTGCTTTTTGTTTTTCTAATTTGGCCTCACGTTCTTCTTCTTCTCTCTTTAATTCGGCCTTACGTTCTGCTTCTTCCTTCTTCAATGCAACTCTTCTCTCTTCTTCTTCCTTCTTCAATGCAACTCTTCTCTCTTCTTCTTCCTTCTTCAATGCAACTCTTCTCTCTTCTTCTTCTCTTTTTCTATCTGCTTCCTCTTGCCTAGCAATAACTAGTTGTTTCTCTGCAAAACCCTTAAGTTCTGGTCCCTTGTAACCAAAATCTTTTCCAATTTTAACAAAAGATTCAAAAGTAGACATATTCGTCAAGTAATATGCTTATTCAGTCAATATTTAATTATATGTATGTGCAATAAAGGATGGTTACTCAATATAACCAATTAACCAACTATAATGTTCCCTTACATCTAATTGTAAGTTCAAAATTATTTATACCCGTTATTTTATAACACTATTACTTATTAATAACACATGAATTAGTTATGAAACTTATTTATTTATGATGTTGAAATTATTTCAAGCATCTTATATCTTCACTTATTACTTATGGGCAACATCCCTCCATAAATATATTAATCAATTATGTATTTAAAATAGCTAATATATTGTCTTATTCCATCACATATTCATGGCGTGATTACCAAACAATTATCAAATAAAAGTTACCTTCTTTGATATTTTATCCTACTATTATGACCTCATGCCCTAGTCATAATGAATAACTAATAGTGAATTAGACCACTAATGCAACTGATGACATCATCTAAGTCGTCAAGTAATTTAGTCAAAATTAATGAAATTGTTTTATCATCTTATTTTATAATCAATTTATATTACTTCAATGGGTTCTTTGCAAAATGAAACTACTCAACTAACCCAATAGAACGGATATAGACATTACCACATAAATACATATCACTAAAACATTTAACAGTTAAAATGACTTCAAGAACATGCCTATGAAATTGGCAACATGGACTTATCCTGCGTAGTGCATAAACATGTACTTAACTTTTGAATCGCGACAAGGTCCTACAGAGACAACATGCGCCAATACACTATGGAGCTTGCATACAGTAAGGATGAATGTTTGATATCACTTGTTTGCGTTGGTTGAGGCATTTTGAAATGCTTATTTCCAATGTCGCAGCCTTGTTGAATGTCATTCAAACGGTACGTTCTTGAATCCTGTCGCTAAGGTAGTGACGCCATGTGCGCATGCGCAAGGACTGTCAATGTCGATCGAAAGGAAATTATGGAAACCTTATATTTTGATTGTAGATTAGATCTTTGACGTGAAATAAAATTTCACAGCCACATCTGGCCACCAGTTGATAAAGGTTTTTTTTTCTTTATCGTGCTGTTCTTGTTATTGGTCAATGATTATGTTGTCTTAGCTCGGTTAGCGTACTTGGTTGACCATTGTTCTGGGTTCCTTATTGGTTTCATTTATAAGTAATGATAATAGTATTTTCCATACAAAAAAGTGCATCGTGCTTGAATGAGTAATCAATAAAAGGCGTAGCAACGAAGACCAACTTTAACTTGATTGATTTTCTTGGTAAGTCATGATTTGTTTTGAGTCCAACATGGATACACTTTTATTAATGAAATATATACGAAAACATCCATAATAATCAGTTCATAAATAATACATAGTATTGCATTCCAATTCAATAGGTTACCGTCAGAGTCCAGTTATTTAAATGTCGTCAGAACCTCATGGGACTATGTTAGGGTTCCCATAATGTTTTGTTTAAAAACCGGGACATTTCCTAATTTTTACCTAAAAAACCCGGGACATTTTGTAAAAAAACGGGACATGTTAAAAATTAAGGTAAAGCACAAATAAATCTATTATATATTATATGTTGCACTTAAAATAAGATAATATAAAAATACACATATTATCTGCTGATATAGCAATAACCTTTTTAAGGAGATCTGACGTCTGTAACACTTCCAACACATAAGAAAATAACAGTTCTGAAGTTTCACCGCCTAAATTAACTAACTCCAACACCTTCACCTTTACACCTTTTGCTGCATGATAATATCTCACGACCAGAGGCACTAACTTCTTGTCCACGTGGTTTGATGAGTCGATTAATACTGATATG
This sequence comes from Oreohelix idahoensis, assembly GCA_024509875.1. NCBI lineage: Eukaryota > Metazoa > Mollusca > Gastropoda > Stylommatophora > Oreohelicidae > Oreohelix > Oreohelix idahoensis. Next base: position 27,745 of record JAMPIV010022505.1, on the reverse strand, counting down.
AAACGAGCTTCTTTTAGCTCTTCTTCGATCTGCTTTGTCGCAAATGGCGCAATAACATTGGTGATTATTGCATTGCACTTTGTTTGCGAACATCTGAATTTATCGTTGAAAAGTTTTTTCACGATGGCTGTTGTGCAGTCCATGGACTTAAAGCTGTGGTTATGCACCGCCGTGTGATAAGCGAAGGTTGCTTCCTGTGCTGCCAATGATAACTGTTTTTCCATTTTCTTTTCACTCTGGGTTTTTGCATTTAAGAAATGACTTATACTGCTGTTGGAAGCCTTACTTTCAACAGCACATTTAAGTTTTTCGTTTTCGCGTGGTTGACTACGTCTGACCGACCACCATGTGAAATGCAAAATTTAGAGCTGCATAAAGTACATTCCACATTTTCATCTACACCTGTAATGAAGGGAAATTCTCTTGTAATGTTAGCATTTATACTGCACTTACGTTTCGGCATTATGCGGATGAAAAACGATAAAAATACTGTATAATAATGCTAATACGCATTAAATCATTTGGTAGATGCTCACTGAACACTGTTTTGGTCGACTTTCGAATTTTTGTTCGAGATTCAAACCGAGGGTCCACTGTAACCGGAAATTGATAAAGTAACCCTACTAAAACTTACTTACTTAGTCGTTCCCCTTCTACCGTGAGGTGTAGAGGTTTGGAAGAGAGAGAGCGCCAGACTATTCTATCAGCTGTCTTCTTCCTGGCCTGGTTCCATTCTAGTCCTCGGTCCTTCAAAGATTGTCTAATGTTGTCCTCCCAGCGGACTCTGGGTCGTCCTGGAGGTCTGGATCCCTTGTTCTTTGTTTCCCGTGCTTGTCGTGGTAGCCGATCTTCTCCCATTCTGCAGATATGGCCAAACCATCTTATTTGGGACTGTTCTATTTGGGTCTGCAGCACTACTAAAACACGGAATAAAATCCGTTACCCAAAGATTTTTTTTCAGGAAGGACCCTTAAAAAGCGGGACATTTGGAATAAATTCGGGACACCGGGACATTTTATTAAAAAAACGGGACGGTCCCGGGAAAAACGGGACGAATGGGAACCCTAGACTATGTACACGCACTGTCGTTAAACAGACAGTCGGAAATGAGAACCATTTATTTTGCGAACACAGATCATAAAATGATTAATAATCCTTCCTTCCATGGTTATCCAATAACCATAAACAATTCTGTACCTTCATTATAATATTAAGGACTGACCCTCTGTCCTCCTTTTCAATATAAATGTTTGGCATCATAATAAGCCTAGCGCTGGAAGGAAATAAACCACGTTTATCACGGATTGACGGTCAGCATAAAAAGGGTCAAGTACATTAGTCACCAAGCGTGACCATATCAACGCTACCGCGTCACAATCGAACCTTGCGATATGCGTTCACAAAAGACCATGAAGCATAAAAAACATTCTCCATAAAAAACCTATCAACATCAAATGCGCACTGCCAACTATAGCAGACGACATCGTTAAACATGTCGTAACAAGTACCTATACGTAATTCTTGTCCTTGTCACCTGTCTGTAACTGTAACTGACGAAGGGTAAAACCCGAAACGTCCCTTGTTTCATGTGAACCGTTAATTTGTAGAACTGATTCAATACCGTTTTATTGGTTTATATACTTATATTCCTTACCAGTTTTACAGCAGCCCTTAAATTTATTTACTTGACTAGTATGGCAGGATCACTTTGTGGAACAGGTGGCAAGAACCAGACAAGTGTCCGTGAACAAGAGGTGAGAAGATGACGCTGATGTTGGATAGGACACACATGGAGGAGACATGTTTATAGCATGACAAGATAGCTCTTGTTCTGGCATCCTCAGGGCAAGGCAGGTAAAAGAAAACCAAAAAAAAAGATACGATGAGTAGTGGACTGGAGAATGAGATGATAAAGAAGACTTAGAAATACCTTGAAGGGATGGCACAGAACAGGAGGACATGGCACAGGACAGGAGGACATGGCACAGGACAGGAGGACATGGCACAGGACAGGAAGGCTTGGCATAGGACAGGAGGACATGGCACAGGACAGGAGGACATGGCACAGGACAGGAGGACATGGCACAGGACAGGAAGGCTTGGCATAGGACAGGAGGACATGGCACAGGACAAGAGGACATGGCACAGGACAAGAGGACATGGCACAGGACAGGAGGACATGGCACAGGACAGGAGGACATGGCACAGGACAGGAGGACATGGCACAGGACAGGAGGACATGGCACAGGACAGGAGGACATGGCACAGGACAGGAGGACATGGCACAGGACAGGAAGGCTTGGCATGAACCCGTTGGAGGTCTATGCTCCTTTAGCAGCTTAATGGTAATGATGATGATGATGATGATGATAGCGGCCTGGATTGTTGTTCTGTTGTGCTACAGTAAGATGTCTCCCGGCCCCTTGGTCCATCCTCTCGAGGGCCAACTTCTGTTCCTTACTTTTTCCATTAAATTGGGGTTATCTAAGCAGTCATTTCAAGAAGCCACAGATGTATGCTAATGAGAGGGTTCTTGGCAGAACTGAAGGATTACAATGGCATGGGGTCCCTATAATTCCCAGAGGTGTCTGAGGAGACAAAGAATGCGGCCACTGCTTCAACAGCCACTTCATAAAATAGAATTAATATCAGAGTGTGCACGAGGCTGGCACACTCATTGTGTAAAACAAATTTCTACAGAAACTGCTGCTGCAACAGCATATGAATGCTTGAGTGCTGGCTCCCTGGGGAGCAGCTTGCAGTGGTGGTTCCACACTCCATAAGGAGCGACCAGAGAAATGGTTGGTTGATTACTTCGGTTGGTTGAACTATAGTTTATCGTGCAATGTTGTAATCATGTCATGTCATAAACAATGTTTAGGTTATAGTTTATCGTGCGATGTCATAATCATGTCATGTTATAAACAATGTTTAGGTTATAGTTTATCGTGCAATGTCGTAATCATGTCATATCATAAACAATGTTTAGGTTATAGTTTATCGTGCGATGTCGTAATCATGTCATGTCATAAACAATGTTTAGGTTATAGTTTATCGTGCGATGTCGTAATCATGTCATGTCATAAACAATGTTTAGGTTATAGTTTATAGTGCAATGTCGTAATCATGTCATGTTGTGACGAAATGTCTGTCCCTATCCTTTTGTGTGATCTCTCACACCTTCAGCATTCCGGCAGTAAACTTCTTTTCTTCATATTTCTTCATTATTCGCCTAAAAATTTAGCATTTCATTTTACCCTTTCATTCATTTTACTCTTTATGCTGGACAAAGCGTGGTGAAGTCTCTAACACGCCACTCCGCTATGGCAGTATTTGCTACGGGAGTAATTCGTATATTATTGTTTACCACTCCTCAGACGTATTTACGTTCCGCCAGCTGAACTGTGGTATTATTGTAACAATACCCAGTCATCAGACCGGTCACCCGCTTATCTCTTTGAATCCGTCTGACCACCTGTGGAAACGTGTCGGTCCAACATTTGACCCCATTGAAAAGCTGCTAATCGTGTTGACACAAGCTTGTATTGTGCGTTGGATTAAAAGAAAACAACACTGTCTGACCATACATCTGTCTGGCGGAGGCACGCAGATAAAGGCGATAATGAGATAATCTGTCGGGGTAGACATATGGGCGGAAGACTTTACGTCAGGAACACACGGTCACAATATTGTGATATACAGAGGTGCGGCCGGAAGTCTTATGTAACGATATGACATCACTGTTGTAAGAGGCCATGCGTGTATATTAAATTTAATATTTTTCAAATACGCATCAGATGAGTAATGATAAGCAAACCGGCCCCTCTAAGTGCAAGAGAGCAATTGGTTCGCCAGAATCTACAATGCATTTGATTTGAACATTCAGCAGATACCCCCGCCAGCTGGATTTGAACTGGAAACTGTACAATATAATGTAGTGAAATCCTAGACACAGAACACACCGAGAGATCGCATTGTACGGCGAACAACTCCCAAGAAGCCAGTGAGATATTGGACTTAGTATTCCATATTTATAAGTGACAGTTCAACGTATTTGGGGAACTCTGAAAAGTTAAGAGTAAACCCGCACATTTAAATAAAAGACTGAAAACTTAAGGGACCAGGACTTTAATATAAATAGACTGGAAACGTAGGAATCGGATTCACCAGTCATAAGAGGAATTTAACTCAAGTTTTCCCAGCAAGTGATTTCGCAGAGACACCCGCCGTCAGAGGAATTAACTATAATTTCCCAGACCAAAGTGATTCGAACAGCAGCTAACCTAAAGGGCTGTGTGTCCATTCTAATCTGTGCAGGAGATTGTGTATACCCATTATTTGGGGTAAGTTTAAACATTTCTATTCCAAACGTGAATTGAACATGTTTTCTTGCTAGTGGATATATATATATATATATATATATATATATATATATATATATATATATATATATATATATATATATATATATATATATATATATATATATATATATATATATATATATATATATGAGGCTGGCAACCTCAATATATGAAAATAGTATATTCTTGAACCACTACAATAAGAGCTGGTGATTAATTCTGACTAGTCGTGCGGGAAACCCGACAGCAAAGCGACCTCAGACTCCGACTGGAGCAGCGATGAGTGATGATTACATCACATGTGCCTAAGGTTTAACATATTATCTTGTGAGAATTATGTACCTTTTTTAATTTTAATTCAGGCAAATCATTGTTCATGTACTCCAGACGCAATTTCCTGGCTAATAACCAGAAGGATATGGGTGAATTTTCATCATATTCCCTGAGTTACACTGTGTGCTCGTGAATTTAATTCTTCTGAGAGGTTAACATTGGTGGGTGGAGCGCATGATAATGGGCCTGTTAGTTTGCAGCGAACAAATGTACTCAGTGGGCATTTGTTTCTTCTATTTGTCTCAAGTTCGTGGTTACAAGCCATCAGACGATTTGTGGTACTAACGCAGCTAGTGTGAGAGAAAAGCATCCATCCTAACCGCCGACAGTGGAAGAGAGTATGGAGAAGGCTTTCGTCATCACAGAATTGATGAACCACAGCTGCAGAACCAACTCATACAAGCTAAGTGCTAACTAAAAGGCACCAGCAAAAAGGGGACAATTCCAGTTAAACTTTAAGTATAAAGTTAAATTTCCACCTACGTCTAGATGACGAGAAAGTTATAACCATCAAAATTCCACTAATATTTCCATATTTATTTTAACTTGTTAAAGACTATTTCACTATTAAATTTGTTGCCTGTTGTTTTAAAACAAAACAATAGTAGTTGATTCAGTTATATGTATGAAAGCAAACGCATGAGCCAAAATAGCTAATCTATATATGAATACCTAGACATATATTTAAACTAAACAGAGCTATACCTTATAAGAGGATTTCGTTGGAGTACACCAACTGGGGTTTTGAACGGGCTAAACCATTGCTTAAACTCTTCACAAAAGGCGACGGACCAGATAATAAGTTAACAAATTGCTCAGCCCTACGCAGCTTTTGTTCTTGACTTCTGGGAATATCTTCAGGTAGAAGTATTATTAACCTTCTATCTACATCTCTGCCAAGAGGAATCGCGCGCAAGTAGATACCTTGGACGCCAATATTCCTGAGTTTTGGTCACTGTTGGACCACTACTTTAAAGCAGGGGGATCCGTGACACATGTCATAAACAATGTTTCGGTTATAGTTTATCGTGCGATGTCGTAATCATGTCATAAACAATGTTTAGGTTATAGTTTATCGTGCGATGTCGTAATCATGTCATAAACAATGTTTAGGTTATAGTTTATCGTGCGATGTCGTAATCATGTCATAAACAATGTTTAGGTTATAGTTTATCGTGCGTTGTCGAAATCATGTCATAAACAGTGTTTAGGTTATAGTTTATCGTGCGATGTTGGAATCATGTCATAAACAGTGTTTAGGTTATAGTTTATCGTGCGATGTCGTAATCATGTCATAAACAATGTTTAGGTTATAGTTTATCGTGCGATGTCGTAATCATGTCATAAACAATGTTTAGGTTATAGTTGATCGTGCGTTGTCGTAATCATGTCATAAACAGTGTTTAGGTTATAGTTTATCGTGCGATGTCGTAATCACGTCATAAACAATGTTTAGGTTATAGTTTATCGTGCGATGTCGTAATCACGTCATAAACAGTGTTTAGCTTATAGTTTATCGTTCATTCATTCATAACCCTCCACTCCCAAAGGAGCATAGGCCTTCAACAAACACATGCCAAGTCCTCCTGTCCCGTGCCATCATCTCAAGTTCTTTCCATGTTCTCCTCATCATTTTCACCTCTGTTTCCAACTCTCTTCTCCATGTACTTCTTGGTCTTCCTCTGCCTCTCTTGCCCTGGGGGTTCCAGAACAAGGACTGCCTTGTAATGCTATCAACAGGTTTCCTCAGTGTGTGTCCTATCCATCGCCATCGTCTTCTTCTCATCTCTTGTTCCACTGGCACTTGTCTAGTTCTTGTCATCAGTTCCACGTTGGTAACCTTGTCATACCATTTTAATCCCTCTATTCTACGCAAGCACCCATTTATGAAAGTCTGTAGCTTTTTGGTTGTTGTCTTTGTTGTTCTCCATGTCTCCGAGCCATACAATAGGACTGACTTCACATTTGAATTGAAGATTCTTATTTTCGTGTTGGATCCGATTTCTCTTGATCTCCATATATTTCCCAATGCAATGAAAGCTCCTCTAGCCTTTTGTATTCTTATTTTGATATCGCTGTCTGTCCCTCCAACTTTGTCTATATTACTGCCAAGATATGTGTATGATTCTACATCTTGAATTGGTGTTTCTTCAAGTTCAACCCTGTTATCATTACCTGCATTTATTCTCATTATTTTTGTCTTTTCCCTGTGTATTTTCAGACCCAATTGCTGTGACCTCTCATCGAGTGTTTTCAATTTGTCCTGCATCTGATTACGGTTATGGGACAGAAGAGCCAAGTCATCAGCAAAATCCAGATCATCCAACTGCTTAGTCAGAGTCCACTGGATTCCATTTCTATTGTGTGTTGTCGATGATCTCATAACCCAATCTATTGCCAGCAAGAAAAGAAATGGAGACAAGAGGCATCCCTGTCGCACTCCTGTTCTTATCCCAAACGGTTCTGTAAGCTGTCCTTCGTGAAGAACTCTGCATGTCATGTCTTCATATGTTTTCTTTATTAAATTAATGATCTTCAGGGGAACTCCATAATGCCTCATCAATTTCCAAAGTGATTCTCTGTCTACACTGTCAAATGCCTTTTCGTAGTCCACAAATCCGATGTATAGTGGTGAATTCCATTCCAGACTTTGTTCAACTATTATTCTCAAAGTGGCTATCTGGTCTGTACATGATCTGTTTTGTCGAAAACCTGCTTGTTCATCTCTCAGTTTCTTGTCTATGGACTCTTTTAATCTCTCAAGGATAATCCTGTTTAATACTTTTCCTGGCACTGATAGTAACATTATTCCTCTATAATTTGTGCACTCTTGTAAATTTCCCTTCTTAGGCAACTTAACCAGATATCCTTCCTTCCATTCTGCTGGTATCTCTTCCTTTTCCCAGACTTTACCAAGTAATTTATATAACATCTCTGTAGCCGTGTCGATATCTGCTTTGATGGCCTCTGCTGGAATGCCATCAGGTCCAGACGCTTTTCCCTCTCTTAGAAGCTTTATGGCTTTCTTTATTTCTTCCTTCGTTGGTCTTTCACCGTTAATTTGTAGCTCTTCTTCTGCTGGCTGGATGTCCGGCGGGTTTTGTGGAGCTGGTCTATTGAGAAGGTCCCCAAAATATTCTGTCCACCTCTTCATTTGCTCTTGTATATTGCTGAGCAGTTTCCCATTCTTGTCTTTTATGAGGCAACTTGTTTGCTTGTATTTCCCTGTTAGCTTCTTTGTGCTGCTATACAGTTCTCTCATATTTCCTTTGGCTGCAGCATCTTCTGCCTCTCTTGCCAACTCCTCAATATACTTCCTCTTGTCTCTTTTGATACTTCTTTTTACTTCTTTGTTTGCTTCTGTGTACACTTCTTGAGCCTTGGCTTTGGAGCTTCTAGTTTTGCTTGTGTTTAACTCTGCTTTCTTGTTTTTTCTGTCTTTTATCTTATTGATGGTTTCTGTTGTTATCCATGCTTTTTGTTGTCTTTCCCTTTTCCCTAGTATTTCTTCACATGTCTCCTTCCATACTGTTTTGACCTGCTGCCAATAGTCTTCTGTATTCTCTACATCTTCCAGCTGTTGGAGCACTTGGAATTTGTTGGATACTGTGACCGCAAATTTGTCTCTTGTTTCTTGATTTCTTAGCTGTCTTACATTAAACAGTTGTCTATAATTTTGCATTGTTGCATATCTCTTGAGTTTCATTTTTACTTTGGCTATCAGAAGATGGTGATCTGATGCCACATCTGCTCCTCTATATACCTTTACATCCTGCAATGATGATCTAAACTTCTTGTTTATGCATATATGATCAATCTGATTTTCTGTTCTATGGTCTGGTGATATCCATGTTGCCTTGTGTATTCTCTTATGTGGAAACATGCTTCCTCCTATAGCCAGTTGATATGAAGCACAGAAGTTTGCAAATAGCTCTCCATTTTCATTCATTACTCCTAGCCCATGTTTTCCCATGACTTCTTCAAATCCAGTGTTGACTGTACCTATCTTTGCATTCATGTCACCCATCAAAATTGTGATGTCTCTTCTTTTTACTTTATCCATAATTTCCTGTAGTTTAGTATAAAATGCTTCTTTCACAGACTCTTCTTTGTCATTAGTTGGTGCATAACATTGGATGACATTTACATGAATTTTCTTTTTAGCTGTTTTGAAAGAAGCTGTTATTATTCTGGGTCCAACAGCTTCCCATTCAATTAGTGCTTTCTGTGCTTCTTTAGATAACATAAGAGCTACCCCTTCACTGTGGTGTGAACTTTCGTCTTCATGTCCTGAGGACAGCACCAATTCACCTGTGATGAGTTTCTTCCTGTCTACCCCCTTCCACTTTGTTTCACACATTCCCAGAACCTCGATTTTGTATTCCCTCATTTCTGCTGCTACTTGCGCCACTTTCCCTTGTTCGTTTAATGTCCGAACATTCCAGGTGCCAAATCTGGAAGTTCTCCTAGAAGAAAGAAGGTTAGTCAGCAACACAGACTCCTTTTGGATTTCTCTGTGTTGCATCATACGCCTCCCCGCGAGAGGACCTTCCCCTGTCTTGGATGGCTGTGTTTTATTTTCTTTATTTGACTTGTCCATATTTGTTGAAGTTTTTTGTGGTTTAAAATTTTTTTACAGGATGGTGTAACCGGCCCCATGCCCAACCCTCCTTAGTCGCTTTTTACGACATGCTTGGTAGGGGACAGTGTTACTATTCTTTGCTTCCCTTTCGGGCCCCGGTAACACACGGGTGATAGTTTATCGTGCGATGTCATAATCACGTCATAAACAGTGTTTAGGTTATAGTTTATCGTGCGATGTCGTAATCACGTCATAAACAGTGTTTAGCTTATAGTTTATCGTGCTATGTCGTAATCATGTCATAAACAATGTTTAGGTTATAGTTTATCGTGCGATGTCGTAATCACGTCATAAACAGTGTTTAGCTTATAGTTTATCGTGCGATGTCGTAATCATGTCATAAACAATGTTTAGGTTATAGTTTATCGTGCGATGTCGTAATCATGTCATAAACAATGTTTAGGTTATAGTTTATCGTGTGATGTCGTAATCATGTCATAAACAGTGTTTAGTTATCGTCGTCCTTATTTTCCATCGCGCTCCTTGTGAAGCATGAAGCCACCACTCACGATGAGGTTGCCAGGCCCATGCACAACCTCGTATTAGTCTCTTTGTACGACATGCGTGAGTGTGTCGTACTCTTACGTTTTTTTTAAATCTCTTCAGAGACCTCCGAGAACGTCGTGCGGGTTTGGGTAAAGGTTAAATTTACTGGGAGTGTAGTAAATTAAAAGTGATATTATGTGTTTATTTAAAGAGACTACGGTTCGGGATTAAGATTTCGGATTACAGTAAGACAGAAGTATAGGTGCTAAAGGTAACTTTAACCCAACTCTCTTGGCTACAAAATTACAACATCGCACAGTAAACTATAATTTGACCCTTGAGTCAGGTAGTGTTTTTTTTTTTAGAAATTGGAGGGCAGCGGAATATCATCAGATGTACTTTATTTGCCTCTGCTAATCCATTTTCTCTGCAGTGAGACTGCACAGTCTACACTATTCAACCGAATTGTAGGCTGTTGTTAGGGTATTCAATGTAATTGTATTTCTCATTTTGTGATTTATTCAAATACATATTGTTATTTACAATTGATTGTTGTTGGTAATGATAATTTACATTATAATTTGTTTTTTTTTTACTTCTTCACTATTTACAGTAACAACGTTGTGTTGTTGCTAGTTTTCAACTGTCTCGTGTTGTAGTTTGTAGAACTGTGTTCCTATACATAGTGGGTTATTTTATACGCTGTTTCTTTTGGTTCAAACCCTTCACTATTCCAACGTTGAATTAAACGCTATCTCTGAATGTGGGTTCCGTTTCTCATGACGTGTTAGCATAACATTTTACTTGGGCCAGTCTATCTTGAAGACGACTATTGATAAGCATATAAAGAGTTCAAAATGCACTGTAGCATGTGACTCAGAGTTCAAGAAATATATCACGTGAGCTCACAAAAGATTATGGCTGTTTTACAGGTGGAATATTTAGGATGGAGCTTCAATTTCCGGATGTCCGCTCTCACGGGACCATCACTCTATGACATCCGGTACAAAGGGGAGAGAATTGCTTATGAGCTAGGTCTTGCAGAAATTGCTGTGTTTTATTCTGGGTACAATTCGCTGCACGTGAGTATTTTGTGTGTGAGTGTATGTGTGTGCATCAATCATTCGGTCAGAGAGAGGGAGGGAGAGCAAAGAGAGTTACATAGTGCCAGGACAGAGAGAGAGAGAGTAAAGAGAGTGTATGGAGTAACAGCACAATAAAGCAAAGACAGTGTAATGCGTGACAGCACAGAGAGAAGGAAAGCAAAGAGAGTGTATAGCGTAGAGCACAGTGTTGCCGTGTGTGCTAGTGTGTGTTGTTGTTTTTGTTGTTTAGTGGTAAGTCCGATCACTTTCCTAACAGTGGGTGGTTGCACATGATGATGTTTCACGAACGAGTACATACATTTAACACGAAGAACTGATGCAGGATGATGAACTCGATGGTAATGGACTTCATTAGAACAGAGGTGAAGTAAACAAAAGTAGTCAAGTTTATTTACATGATGTTTTCAGGAAAGTAATGATACATCAAATGGAAGGGGATTCAATCTATCCTGCCTTGCCCCTGCAGTAATCAAACTTTTCATACAGTCATTTCAATTGTGTTGATTATTTACAAAGTCGACCTTTCATTTCTCGTACCATGGGTTCCGGTTAACTGTCCCTGTTTTCTATTTTTTCTTCTCTGTCATTCTTTTTCTGCCCAAACTGTTTTTTTTTTTCATTTCTGAGTCTAGAGCGGTGAACACTTCTAGTCACTGGGGTTTTTTAAATTCTTTTCTGACGATAAAATTTCCTGGACTATTTCTGTGTGAGCTGGTTGGTTTATCTCGTATGACAAAGACTGGCCTAAACCGCCAGGGTATGACTATTTCTACCAATGGTTCTCGCTACACACTACTAAACTAACCGTTCATACCTGCTGTCTCTGTGCTTGCTACTCACTACTAAACTAACCGTTCATACCTGATGTCTCTGTGCTTGCTACACAATACTAAACTAACCGTTCATACCTGCTGTCTGTGTGCTTGCCACACACTACTAAACTAACCGTTGATACCTGTGCTGTCTCTGTGCTTGCTACACACTACCAAACTAACCGTTCATACCTGCTGTCTCTGTGCTTGCTACACACTGCTAAACTTACCGTTCATACCTGCTGTCTCTGTGCTTGCTACACACTACTAAACTAACCGTTCATACCTGCTGTCTCTGTGCTTGCTACACACTACTAAACTAACCGTTCATACCTGCTGTCTCTGTGCGTGCTACACACTACTAAACTAACCGTTCATACCTGCTGTCTGTGCTTGCTACACACTACTAAACTAACCGTTCATACCTGCTGTCTCTGTGCTTGCTACACACTACTAAACTAACCGTTCATACCTGCTGTCTGTGCTTGCTACACACTACTAAACTAACCGTTCATACCTGCTGTCTCTGTGCTTGCTACACACTACTAAACTAACCGTTCATACCTGCTGTCTCTGTGCTTGCTACACACTACTAAACTAACCGTTCATACCTGCTGTCTCTGTGCTTGCTACACACTACTAAACTAACCGTTCATACCTGCTGTCTCTGTGCTTGCTACACACTACTAAACTAACCGTTCATACCTGCTGTCTCTGTGCTTGCTACACACTACTAAACTAACCGTTCATACCTGCTGTCTCTGTGCTTGCTACACACTACTAAACTAACCGTTCATACCTGCTGTCTCTGTGCTTGCTACACACTACTAAACTAACCGTTCATACCTGCTGTCTCTGTGCTTGCTACACACTACTAAACTAACCGTTCATACCTGCTGTCTCTGTGCTTGCTACACACTACTAAACTAACCGTTCATACCTGCTGTCTCTGTGCTTGAAAAAAACATGCTTGTCTTGAGCCCACTGCGTCGGTGCCCACTTCGTGGGAATGGAAAAACACACATCATCAAAACTAAATCTAAATTGCTTCAAGCAGCAATATTCTCTACAAAAATGGCATTTGAGGCTCCAAGGAACTAGACAACCGTACATCTCTTGTGAACACAAGAGCCAACCAAAACTATGGCTTGTTGTCAACGATCTTCCTTGTGGTGCTCACAATTCTAACATTTTAAACACATGGGAGAAAATATTCCCAAAACTATGGCTTGTTGTCTACGATCTTCCTTGTGGTGCTCACCATTCAAACATTTTAAGCACATGGGAGAAAACATTCCCAAACCTGTGCTACTGCTACGTTTGACATCTCAAATCCAACTAACCTATTTTCCTCGATTTCCTATTACCATTTCATAAACTCACAACTCATTCATTGTCACGGACTTCATAATCTCGTGCATCTTACTTCGTTCACAAATTCTTATCCAAAACAACATTTACCGAGACAAGGGATACAATAATATTTTTACCTCCCTGCGCTAATTAAGTCCCTATTCCATATATCATTATTCCCCTTAGTACCATTCTATAACATTATTCAACAATCGTAAAGCATAATTAGTTACCTGCCCAGTTTTCATATTCACAATCTAATACTTTTTTCAAGGGGCGCAACTTGCAGAGTAGGCTCCCTTAGTAAAAAATCACAAACTCTCACTTTATTATTTCCCATTTCAACAAAATATAACCGCACATCATTTCCCAGTCAAATTTCATAAAGTATGTCTCATACTTAACCACTCTACTGACTCCAAAGCATACTTAACCACTCTGTTGACTCCAGAGCTCAACTCCCAGTTACAACAGATCATTAACAATTCTCCTTTTCTTAACTTTCACGCATTTCACCAGTTTTGAAAATTTCACGGAGTTCACCGCTTGCTGCTGGAGAACTTTGCGTATAGTGGCACGTGTCCGTTCTGCCTTAAACTTAATAAATTAGATCTTTTGCTTTGTTGCAAATTTAAGTATCCATCCTGTTTTCGACAATGGATTCAAGCAAAATTACCACCACCTACCTCACTACTTCGGACTCCATGGAAGGAGGGAGCTTCCATAAACCAGGAACCGTGGTTCTCACGGTTTCTGGCCCCCAGGCAGCAGCAAGAGCTTCGCCGGCCTTCATGACGAGTGTGCTCATCGGCCCTGGAGGAATCCCGACCAACGGGATTGATTCCTTGTACCGTTTTGAGAACCCGGTCAGGTGGTACCTGACCCTCTCCACGCAAGCCCACGGACTATGCTACAAGAAGCTGCACGGCAAGAAAGTGCAGCTCTCCAACCCGGAGCTCACAATCACTTGCGAGCATCTAGAGAAAGAGCGGTCCAAATTAACATTTAATTGGGTGCCACCCACCATGAAAGTTGATGCCGTAAAACGCATGGCAGCCAGCATTACTTCCGATCCAGAGGCCGAGGTTTACAAGATAAGAAACGCTCCTGACAAGTGGGGCGTGTTGTACCGTCCCTCTGGGGACATACCCCACTACGTCGACCTTAAAGTCGAAGGGGACGGCCTTGAAGTACAAAAACTGCTGATTACAATCCAGGGGCGACGAACGGTGTGTCCTCACTGTGGCGAGGACACCCATTGGGCCAACCGGTGCTCGCAGAAAGCAGTCAAGACTCCCGCAAACACCCAACGGCCAAGGCTCCAAGGGTGGCCACAGCTGCCACGAAAAGAACCAACAGTGCCAACCCAAGGCACAGAGGGGCCTCAAGATTTGCAGCCAACAGAAAAACCACCTGCAGAGGAGGATTTTCAACTCGTCAGAGATAAGCGTAACAAACGACAAAGGCGACATTCTGCACCTGATAGCCCCCAAAATGATGACACAACAAGACAGCAGCCTTTAAAACCATCCACCGCGGCGAAAACTACAAAAAATCGTTCAGCCACAGGTTTCGAACCGGATAACCCTAGCAGATCATAAAGAAGACACCAACGTCCTTCTCAGGACGCCACTATTCTAGACAAGATCACATTTTCATCAAAATGACCCGAAATAAACATCATGCCAAAAGGAGGAAGGTCTACACCAGCCCGCCAGCGCTGAACAGCCATGTGAATAACAAAGCTTCAAACAACAAAGACAGACAGCCAGAGAGCAAGATTGCCCCAAGTACTCGTGTTGAGACCGATCCTCCTCCAACTCTAGACACGACGACGGAGTTAGCTGCGACGTGTGTCGACCCGACTGAGAGGCTGAAGGGCCCGACTCCTTGCGAGACAGAGGAGAGGGCAGATGCAGGCGTCCCTGGCCTAGATGATGTAGATCCAGAGGATGAGGAAACGATGAGATTGCTACACCAGCTGGAAAAGATGAGGGGATGGTTGGAAAGAAGAGAGAAAAGGGCAGCTGCAAACGTCCACGGCCTAGACCCTGAGCGTGAGAGGGTGAAGAGACTGATACAGGGGATAGAACAGACGCTGGAAAGGAAAGAGAAAAGAAAACAGGAGCCTAAAGCCGAGGGACCACCACCACACGAACCAAGATCGTCAGCAGAAACCCTGTCTACCACAGAGAAGCTACGACAAACACCGAAGACACCAACACACGATGCCGGCGACACAGATGCGATAGAGAGGTGCGTTAAGATCACGCAGATGTCGGGAGGTGAGGCTTCACTCAGGGCCCTACCAGATGACAAAGTGATATGCATCCTCGAGTCAATAACTGGCAGGAGAGGCATCTCTAAAGTACGGAGGCACGAAAAGGGAGTCGTGCTTTCGCTCAACAACAATACAACAACCACTTCACTGATGACCGAACTGGAATCTAGCCCAAAAGAAGTCCAGTTGCCGCACCAAATAAAAGTGGTGGTGGAAATGTACAAAACAACAAAGAAGTTGGTCATCAGAGGGGTGGATACCAGATGTTCCGAAGCCGAGGTCCACAGACACCTTCAGGCTGAAAACGCAAATCTAAAAATCACACAGGTCGAAAGTCTAAAAACCTGGGCAAAGAAAGATACCAATCTGATGATAGTTACGGTAGAAGGATCAACAAGACCTGAGATACTGACGCTCCAAGCAACAACAAAAAAGACAGAAGCCTATATCCCTCCGGTGATGCAGTGCTCTAACTGCCAGCAGTTTTCACACACCAAGAAAACATGCAGGAGGGACGCAGTCTGCCGATATTGTGCGGGTGGCCACCTATATCGCGACTGCCCAAAGGCGAAGGAGGACCCCAACTACAAAGCAATAAACTCAAACCGCACCTGTGCAAACTGCCTCGGAAACCACGGGGCTAGATACCGAGGCTGCCCGATGTTCCAGGAAACAAAGAGCATCCTGAAGGAAGCGGTCTCCAAAAACATCCCCTTCAAGGAGGCAAAACACAGAGTGGCTGCGGATGTTGCAGAAAAACAACGCACGATTGACAGACGACAGTTACACCAGCTGACCGCTGAAGTCAAACAATTGAAAATAAAACTGCAGGTCGAAAACAGAAGCAAGCAGGCTCCCGAAGACGAAAAGGACAGCGGTGAAGACGTAATAGAAATACAAAACAGCAGAGAAATGATGAAAGACATGAAAAGCATTAAGCAGCAAATAGAAGCAGATGTAAAGAGGCTGACAGAACTGACGGAAGAATACTCAAAAATCCTCAAGAGAATCGAAACAGAGCGAAGAGCCATTGAGGAAATGACATCAAACACAAGAGCGACCAAAACAAACGAACAATCAGACGAAGAAGTCATCGAAGAAACACTTGAAAAACTTCTACCAGCAATAATAGAAAAAGCACTACTACAGATACAGGAAAGCAGGAAGACAAGAGAAACAGAAACTAGGAAATCAAAAACTAACAAAACGACACAAGACAGATAGGAAGGCAGGAAATGAACACGCCACGACAGACAAGCAACGAAGAGATAACCAGACAGCCAGCTAGCGGTCCTTTTTAGGACCAGTCCTTTTCAGGACTAGGAAAGTGATACCAGCGAAGATACCAACACACTATATACCCCAATATAACCGTTTGTAACCCTTCAATGGGTTT
Source organism: Oreohelix idahoensis (assembly GCA_024509875.1). Lineage (NCBI taxonomy): Eukaryota > Metazoa > Mollusca > Gastropoda > Stylommatophora > Oreohelicidae > Oreohelix > Oreohelix idahoensis. The sequence goes on along the minus strand of JAMPIV010022505.1, from coordinate 10,972 downwards.
TGGTTGAACAGGGTATTACAGCAATCTAGTAGACGAAAACAACAACAACAAAACTACAAAAACGAGCGAAAACACAACACCAGCATCCACCGAGACACCCAAGATTAAGGACATTTGCAGATACACTAATCCAACAGAAGAGCAGACAGAGTTATCCCAGATCCTTTCACCTGCCAGACTTATAATTGACATCACAAACGACGCAGACGAGGACCAGGACCAAAAAGACATCGTACAAATGTAAATTATCTTCCACAACGGGTACGTTTGCCAATTATTATAGCATTTTTTACTTACAATACTACTCCTATGTATTTTAATTTTTAAAATGGCAGACGAAATAGTAGTGTTAAGTGTAAATATTAGTGGCCTCCGCGCCAAACTACAACACATCATACCACTCATACATAAACACAAACCAGATTTTATACTGTTACAAGAAACCAACATACACACAGACGAACACGCATCACAGATCACAACCCAGTTAGGACTAAGGCATTCTTGTTTTAGCTTAGCCATTCACAACACTGGTTCAGGAACAGCTATACTACAAACATCAGACAGGTGGGAAATACTTAGGACAAACAGGGATACCGATGGTAAAATACCATAGTTCACGTAGGGAATAAGAAACACACATACACGATAGTTAACATACATGCCCCAGCCAACTACAGTCACCAGCCGCAATTTTATGATAGTCTAGATAACCTACTCACACACTTATACAGGGGACACAACATTATATTAGGCGGTGATTTTAATGTGACCGAAGGAGGAGACGGGAACGGCACTAAAAGTCCAGGCTCGTGTGACAGTGTCTATCGTGATAGTGGATTTTGTGGAAGGGATGTAATTCTGTATTTTACTTGATATAAGGGAAATAATCCCAGGACTTTTCTTATAACGATTCGAGACTTCAATCAAAACTAGTTCGAACTTACTTCAAGTGGAATGAACCACTCGCATAATCGTGGCAGGGGTTAGCGCTGGTTCACTAACCTTCCTGGTCGGTAGGAGGTCTCTAGATAAAACGTAGGAGTCAAGGGCTTTTGTTCAATAGTAGTCGTAGCGCCAGGTTGCTCCAAACCTAAACTAAAGAACACCCTATGATGGTTTGACTCTAGCATTGAGTTACTGCCTCAAGCTCTCTCTGTCTGTCTGGTTTCTAAGATGCATCAGTCTTTATACTGGTCTGGTGCTATGGCTCGCCAGAGGAAATATTTCTTATTGGAGTTAAGACCGGAAACCTTCAAATGATTGGTCTTGGGGGCTAGTGGACCGTTGAAATAATCTTTAACCTAACCATCTACGAATCCTCTAGTCTAAAATTATTGTTTCTATGTGATGATGACCAACCATTGTTTAAAGTTCTCTCTAATCTAAATGTTTTCCGGTCTGACTTGTATGTAGGCCACACAAGGTTTGATGACATCATGGGTTCATGTGTGTCATGACTGATGATGTCATTGAATCTTGACTAGTAGTTTATTTATCTAACTAGTCATTCATAAAATACTTTACTATAAGGCTAACAGTTGTAGCTACTTAATAGTCTACCCTGTTACATACGCCCGGGGCCGCCAAAGTGTATCCCGTTGGGAGACACTTTAGTCCCTAAAAAAAATGACTAATCCCTAAAAAAATATCGGGGTTCAGGTATCCCACCAGAAATCATGTCGGATGGAATACAACAATCAATATATGGAATGATGGATGAATCAATTCTATTAACATTTTAAGAATTAATTGTAAGTGGTGGGGACTGGTGGACATAGTCAAGGTACTTAAGTAGGGACTGATGGACATAGTTAAGGTACTTAAGTAGGGGCTGATGGACATAATCAAAGGACATAAGTAGGGACTGATGGACATAATCAAGGGACATAAGTAGGGACTGATGGACATAATCAAGGGACATAAGTAGTGACAGGGGATGACATGGTAGGGACCATTAGCAATAATAATGGGCAAAAATGTGACAGTAATGGAACTGAACAATCATCAACCAACTAGCAAACCGCTTTTATGGGTCAATAGTTATCAAATATCTCTCAAAATACATTATAAAACATAATACATCATGACAAGCGAGTTAACGTCGCAAAGGAAAACTGGAAACAAAAATGGCGGGTGCCCATAAAATATGGCTATCACCCTACACTTCAACTGAAGTGGGTGATAAAATAAAATAATGGAACAAAATGAAAATGGAACCACGAAACTTGGTGGTAAGGTATGGGAAACATGGGTAAGTCTCAATAATAAAAATGACTGTACCGGTATAACAATAACCGGAAATAATGCAAGGATTGGAAACATGGCAATCAACGAACTAAGGTACTCAATGGAGAAATGGTAAATAGTTAAATCACATATGTTAGTGGAACAATAACTGGAACTTCAAACAATCATGAAGCAAAAATGGAGTCAATATTATAATAAGTCATGGATGATGCCAACATTAGTGGCGGGTGAAAATGTATTTTAGTTAAACACTTTTTATTAGGTACAACTGGACAACAGCACACTCAAATCTGAGCAAAATCTTGCTTCAGAAGCATAGCAAATAACAAAGGGACATAAAAGATGGTCAAACGTACAGAAAAAAAAACAAAGGGAGATTAAAGGATGGTCAAAAGCATAGGAAAAAAAAAACAAAGGGAGATAAAAGATAGTCAAACATTAATTTAGTCAAAACTAACGTGACTTCATGGCACTACGCGTGTAAAAGGAAGTACATCAGCAATATATGAGGACTACACTGTTCTTTTGAATCGGGATATCCATCATCAATGTTTGAAAGGAGGCCGCAAGGGTAACTGTTCATGTACTGGGAGATTCATCAATGTTTTTCTTGCGGACTAAAATGTAATAGTTCTCCATAAATAGAAATTCCTGGACTTTATGGCAGAACATGCAAACCTGACAAAAGTTCGTAACCGAGATGTCCAGGGATGCACAACAGTTGGTCTTCACTGCAACATCAGGATTAAACAATTCAGCAGCGGAAGCATTGGGTAAGAGACTTGCTTCGTAAAACACGAGAATCAGGGTGGACATCATACTAGAAAAACGATTTCAGGGCTGGAAATGTCGAAATGACAGGAGCTGGCATCTTGAAGTATGCAAAATTCAATTTTTAAACATCTTCGCAAAAATGTTCATTGCTTCCAATCTCACAATGTCTTGCGATGACAGGCGAGGATCGTGCTGTATAGGTTGGGGTGTAGGGACAATGGCATGGACAACATGAGTGGACGGGACAGAGCTTCGTGGTGGAGGCTGTGGAATGGTAGGTGGACAACGGGGTTGAATGCGTAATCTACGGGATGGAGGTGTGACAGGTGGAGGTGGAGGCGGAGGGGAGGGACTACGGTGAGGAGAATGAACATAACCACGGGAGTGAGGAATACGGGGACGCACATGGGCGGCCTGCTGGAGAAGGTACTTAGGAAGGGGAGCAGAATCGCCAGATGATGTCGAATGACGACGTTTAGAAGTAAAACGAGCTGGGGTAGGAGGAAGATCAGGTTCAGTGTCGGAAGAAGCAGAATCGGGGTAACTGTCAAGATCTGAGGGAGGGGGAGGAAAACAATCAGAGGTTGGAAGGGCAGGTTCAACTTCCAAAAAGTCGGAATCAAGGGCGGTATCAAGGTCGGAGGAAGGTAGATGAAGATAATCAGAGGGAGGAAGAGCGGGGTTAGATGAGATATGAGCAGAGGGAGTATGGGAGGAAACGACAGGAGTTGTTGTAACTGGAGGTATAATAACATCATGCTGAGGCGGAGTATGAGAGGGGCCCGGAGTAATGGAGGGTAACTCAGCTAAACGCGCATCACGGGCGTGGATACGGGAGTACAGTTCAGGAGGAGGGATAGGACCTTCAGAGGTGGAACAAGAACGATAACTTCTGGTTCGATCAACTATATGGGAATGATGTGGTGTCTTCAATTTTTCTACCACTGTCTGTGTGCCGATACTTCTGGTTTTTTCTGTGTGTGTTACAACACGGACCATTCGACGTGTCTCCGTTTGTGTAGCAACACTACACATTGCCTTCAATCTGCCCTCGGATTTCCGTTTTGATACGCGTTGCGTGGTATTCCCATGCTTGCACTGTGTCTTCTCTGTGTCGATCACGTTAATGTGTAGGCCTCTGTTGGTTTGCGTACCCGATCTTATTGAGCATATATGTGCCTTCCAACGCCCTTTTGATGTCATGTCACAGCTGCGTTCGTTTCTACGTGGATTATTGTTGACCACCCATATCGTTGTTGGTCTTATCTCTGCAAGGAGATTTCTCATTTTCATTCTATGCCTTCTTCTGTTCAGGCTGTTCCAATGGCCTGACCTGGAAATTGGGAAGACTCTCGCCTGACTGTGTGGTGTTCTGCTTTCCGCCATCCTATCAGGCGTTCTGTCTTGGTGTTGAGTGCGCTGACCAAACTGTTGGCGATAAGATCCCGGCAATGGAGTATCGCACGGCTGTAACATGGATGGTTGCTGCCAAGACTGACGGTAATGACTGATGTCCATTGGCTCTTCATCTGTGTGATCGTGTGCACGAGGTTCACGCCCAAGTCTATTTGCAAACCGTTTCTTCACATTGTCTTCATTTATTGCTATTTGAATGGCATCAAGGATTGTCTGTGGGTCTTTCCTTATTAAATGAAGTTTCAGCGCATCTGACTGGAGACCATCGATAAAAATGCCAACAAGTTGGTTTTCCGTATCAGTAGATGCAGAGGAAGGTTCCACTAAAGCATCTTCAGCCAGGTTTAACAACCTATCGGCATAGAACTGAACCGACTCGTGACGGTCCTGATGGAGTCCGCGAAGCAAAGTCCAAGCGTGTTGGTGGTCCTTAACGGAAGAGTAACGGCGGGTGAGCTCCTTCTGTAGAGAGGCGAAGGTCTCGTCTGGAAATAACTGTGCCCGGCGACGTAGATAGTCAGTGACAAGTGACTGAGATGACAAGAAGGCAACACGTTTGCGATCGGCATCAGTGGCTGATGGAATCAATGAAGTAAATTTCTCAATGTCACGTAACCACTGCCGAAAAGTGGACGGATCGCCACAAAAAGGCTTAACAATGTTATTGATGTTGTGCAGATTTGCACTCTGTGTAACCACGCTAAGGGTGGTAGCAATAGCTTGTAGAGAACTATTAGGAACTTCAGCGTTATCTGGCAATGGTTGACTCAACGCATGCTGTTGTTGCATGTCATGTATCTGCTGTTGTAATAACAGATTTTGTTGTTGGAGCAATTGTACTTGATTTTCAAACTGCTGTTGCATATTTGGATCCATCATGTATAAGCTGTACCACACCGAAAATGACAATCTCTGGTGTGTGAAAGGTCACGGGCACCAAAAGTCAAACTATGTGACCGGGTGAAGGAAGGGTACGGCACCAAAAAGTCAAGGCTCGAGATAAATTTCTGGTGGGGGAAAGCAAAACTGCCAGCTTTAGCCTCCAAGGCGAAAGGCTTACGGCTCCTTAATACTCTAGTCGTTTTATGATCTGTGGAAATCCTAGCGAAATAAAATACGATTCGAGACTTCAATCAAAACTAGTTCGAACTTACTTCAAGTGGAATGAACCACTCGCATAATCGTGGCAGGGGTTAGCGCTGGTTCACTAACCTTCCTGGTCGGTAGGAGGTCTCTAGATAAAACGTAGGCGTCAATGGCTTTTGTTCAATAGTAGTCGTAGCGCCAGGTTGCTCCAAACCTAAACTAAAGAACACCCTATGATGGTTTGACTCTAGCATTGAGTTACTGCCTCAAGCTCTCTCTGTCTGTCTGGTTTCTAAGATGCATCAGTCTTTATACTGGTCTGGTGCTATGGCTCGCCAGAGGAAATATTTCTTATTGGAGTTAAGACCGGAAACCTTCAAATGATTGGTCTTGGGGGCTAGTGGACCGTTGAAATAATCTTTAACCTAACCATCTACGAATCCTCTAGTCTAAAATTATTGTTTCTATGTGATGATGACCAACCATTGTTTAAAGTTCTCTCTAATCTAAATGTTTTCCGGTCTGACTTGTATGTAGGCCACACAAGGTTTGATGACATCATGGGTTCATGTGTGTCATGACTGATGATGTCATTGAATCTTGACTAGTAGTTTATTTATCTAACTAGTCATTCATAAAATACTTTACTATAAGGCTAACAGTTGTAGCTGCTTAATAGTCTACCCTGTTACATTAACTGTGTTTTAACAGATATGGATCTGATAGGTGGTGAGGTTAGAGCACAGATAAGGAGAACCAACAGAGAAGACACGCACCAACTAGACATATTACAGACCATAATAGACACCCACAGCCTAACAGATGCATACAGACACGCACACACAAAACACTCAACAGAGCCTCAAGATTAGACAGAATCTATATACCATCAACACACCACATAATTCAGGCCAGACACTTACCAGAAACTCTAAAGTTTACAGACCACAAAGCAATACTCACTGCCATTAGTTCTACTCAGGCAAGCACGCATTTCAAACGCTCTCCACACTGGAAATTCAACAACACTTTACTCCAAAACAAGACATACACGGAACATATGACTCAACTCATCCTACATACGCAACTTATGTGCCAACAGAAAACATACAACACCACTGGGAAATACTAAAAAAATACAATACGTGAACGAACGCAGTTAATGTCAGCTAGGATACACAAGGATAGGATAAAACAAGAGAAACTAATAGAAGATGCAATACTGCTCACAAAACAAACAGACAGAAATTCACCCAGCATCCTCACATTAGAAGACCAGCTACAACAATACAAGCACCATAGGTTTCAGGGCGCCCTACTACGGACGAAACTGAACACAATCACACAAGAAACACCCAGTAAACAATACATGGCAATAGAACAAAACATATAACGCTGCAGACAGGTAGGGCAAATAGTAGATCTAGACGGAACCACACAGACAGAAACACAAAACATAGTACAGGCTTTTGAAGATTACTACAGAAACCTGTACACAGAAGAAAACGTCCAGTCACGCATACAAGACACATTTATGCACTTTACAAAGAAACTATCAGATCACGACAAGCAAGGTCTAGATGCCGAGCTGACAATTACAGACATAACACTCGCAATAAACACTATGCAAAAAGACAAATCACCAGGGCCAGACGGACTCACAGCAGAATTGTATCAACACTTTTTCCCCATCCTAGGCCCCCTTCTATTAAAAGTATACACAGAAGCTTTCGAGAACAAAGAACTCCCGCCAAGCTTGAACATGTCATACATCACTCTCATACCTAAAGACAACGCACACAAAAACACTCCTTAAAAACTACACTACAGACCTATATCTCTCTTAAACATAGACTACAAAATTTTAACAAAAACGCTAACAAACAAACTAAAACCTTTCATGACCACCCTCATACATGAGGACCAGCAGTGTAGCGTCCAACACAGAAATATTCACCAGCACACACATTTTATCAGAGACATAATCACCTACACACACGAGAAGGATTGTCAGTCGTCAATCCTATCTCTCGATCAAGAGAAAGCTTTTGATCGAATATCACACTCATACCTTCACAAAACATTACTACATTGCAATATAGGTGAAAATTTTAGGAAATGGATTGAAATCCTTTATGCGAAGCCCGAAAGCAAGGTTTTGGTGAATCACACTTTTACCAACACTTTCAGGCTAACGCGATCCGTGAGGCAGGGGTGTAGTCTCTCCCCCCCTACTCTACGTTCTAGCACTAGAACCCATGCTGGAAAAAATTAGAAAGGACAGCTCTATTAAGGGCACCTTTATACCAGGGAAAGGCGAGCAGAAGCTGATTGCTTATGCAGACGACACCACCTTTTCCCACCAAACGACAGGTCTATTGCAAACATTCTAAACACATTCACAGACTTTAGTAAAGGTAGCGGAGCTAAAGTCAACGTACAGAAATAACAATAATGGGCATAGGCAAATTGAAAAACAAAACAGACTTTCCATTTGGGCTTGTACCAACAAACAACATCACAATCTACGGCATCACTTTTCTTTCACACCCAAGCCGCACTCACAAAGACACATGGCAGAACCTAGCAACACAAATGACAGACATGCTACATAGATACAAATTCAAAACCACAACAATTTTTGGACGAAGCACGATTGTAAACACTTATGTCATTCCCAAATTACTATACGCAGCCACAGTTTTTGACCCCCCGAAACAGACTATTACAGACCATAAACAAACAGATCAGAAGATTTATTTTTAGTCACACAATCTACAGCATAAAACATAAGACACTTATACAAGAAAGAAAACAGGGGGGGATTGCACTCCAGGACATACAGACAAAGATCCAAGCACTTAGAACCAAACACGTAGGGAGTATCATCAAACATCCAGAACAACACGTGCTAGCACACTATTACTTGGGGCTTAGACTCAACAAACTGAGACCACTAAACAACTCAACGCCACACCATTTCGGCCCATTACCATCATTTTACAAGTCATGCATACAAGCCATTCACGGACACGACAACTTAATTCACCCAGAAAAACAAATGCAATCTACAAACACTTAGTCAAACTACAAGCACCCCCGCTACATCTCAGGATTAAAAGGGGACAGAAATACTTCAAGACAAATTATACCGACACTTTCACCAACTTACACAACCCTCACATCACTGCCAAGGCAAGAGAAGTTACCTTTAGACTCATATACAACATGACACCCACAACAGAAAGACAAGCTCACAGATCCAAGCAAACATCACAGTGCCAGTGTGATGGACGAACTCGGCTGACCCTGAACTTTGTTGTAATTCTTGTAAAACGGGACTTCTTTCACGTGGATTCATTAGCTATGAAACTGTTCCACACAGAGGGCAAACACGTTCGCTGATTGATATGCGGAAAGTTTACCTATTGTTGATTCTGGTCATCGCATTGATTTAAGGAGAGATTAAATCACGCCCACTAACATCTCTTGAACAATCATAGGCAGTTATTTTCATTAACTTGGCCAGGGGGGCGTCGCCAGAATCAAACAGATAAGCGACCACGATCAAAGAGACAGACTGAGGGATTTCAGGGGAGACTATCGGCGTTATCAAAGACAGTAGTGGTCCCTGCTACGAGACGCAGTTGCTTGCCGCTATTTTCGCGTCTCGGTGTCAATCGTAGAACCGAGCGAACGGGGAAAGCCGAAACGGGCAGCAGCGAACGGAGATACGAAGACCAGGGGGCGGCTTCTTCCCTTGATTTGGCGGTCAGATCCCCAAAAGTTCGTGAGATCAAATAAGCTGTCAAGTTTATCATGTCCCACTCAACTTACATTCCATTTTAGCTAAATGGACCACGAAGACTAGACACGTTATCACTCGCTGGCCAGACCTTTACAGAAGCACTAGCTTTATTGAAATCTTGTTATAGATTTTCCCCGGGATTATATATATATATTTGCACTGATTTCTATTCTGTGCAAAGCGGTAATATATATTGTGTAAAGTGATCAGTGGAGATGTAGGATAAAGAGAGAGGGGATAGTACCTCACGGTGAGAGACAGCCATGTCCTTTTTAGGATAGTCAGGATCCTATTTGGTTCTCCTCTCTTTGTCTAGCTCATGTATGGCTCCTAGAATACCGCTTGTGTACGGCGGTGGCCACATCCCGGGCAACAGTCTTGGCTGACTGGCTAAACTACATGGGTGGAGTAGGAGCAATCTTACTCAAGGGAATGTCCATCCCTAGTACACAAAGACTGAGACGGTGAGTGAGGCGGAGGAATCTGAGAAGATCAACGGCTCGCAAAGCGAAACAGCAAAGTGTGTGGCGCACTAGAGGCATGTCGGACATAGAAAAAGACAATGGCTAGCCACCGTGGAAGAGATTGGGGCCTTACCACGTACTTCCTACAGAAAGTAATGGAATCACAACAACAAGATAAGAACCGATATGTAGAGAACTCTCTGTCCCCTGGGGAAGAATCTACTGTACAAATTAACAGGGAAGAGCAACTCCTCTAATGAGTAAGGAAGTACATAATGACGAGTGTTCCTTAAATTCTGTTGAAAGGGAGCATTCTGAGAAAGACCACCTAAAAACTAGTAGGAGAAGCCTAAAAATAGGAACATGGAATGTTAGAACTTTAAACGGAGAAGGAAAGCTGGACAATCTTATATTAGAGGCAACCGACATGAAACTCGATATACTGGGAGTTGCAGAGGCAAGACTTTTGGATACAGGCTACATAACAAGAGACCAGTACACGCTTATACACTCAGGAGGAGAAAAACACGAAAGAGGGGTAGGAATGTTGATAAAGAAGGAGTTAGAAAAAATACGTATGTGGATACTGGACACACAATGACAGAATGATGTTACTAAAGATGAGAGCAAAGCCATTCGACATATCAATCTTACAAACTTATGCACCAACTAAAGATTACAGCGAGGAAGAAATAGAAGAATACTATGAAGAGCTACAACACACACTTAAACCAGTCAAATCTACAGATGTGTTGATAGTAATGGGTGATATGAATGCAAAAGTAGGAAAAGGAAAAATACAAGAAAATAGTAGGACAGTATGGATTAGGGACAAGAAATGATAGAGGAGACAGACTTATCCAGTTCTGTGAAGAAAACCAGCTGGTCATATGTAACACCTTTTTTGAACATCACCCAAGGAAATTATGCACATTGAAAAGCCCAGGAGATGTAACACGTAATCAAAATCGACTATATCATGATAAAACATAGATTTAAGAACAGTGTCACAAGTGCAAAGACACATCCTGGCGCCGACATAAATTCAGATCACAATCCAGTTGTCATCAAAGTAAATATAAAGCTGAAAAGAGCAGGAAACAGAAGACAGGAGGAACCCCAGATAGAAATATCAGCGCTGAAACAACCAGATATAAAACCAGAAATATTTAAT